>LPNX011030688.1:18165-35203 GCA_001517045.1 Pseudotsuga menziesii | reverse complement strand
CAAGTGATAAAGAGTGTTTATATAGGATTCTTAATAGAATAGGTCCTTGTATATATTTAGTATCAATTTTTTAATGTTATTTATATTAAAAATAATAAGATATTATTATTTTTTTTAGGTTGGCAATTTATTTCTTCAATCATTGTGTCATTATGTACAATGTTAATTTAAATAAGAATAATATGATCGTATACAATTACATACAAAATATGCAAGAAATTACATTTTTTAATTTTCTTAAATCATTGTGTCACTATGCACTTTGTTAATTTAAATATGAACAATAGGATCATATAAAATTACATACACAATATGCAAGAAATTGCATTTTTTAATTCTTATGATCCAAGAAGAATTTAAAACTAGTTTTTAATCTCACAACATGATAAATTAGAAAACAAAAAAATTTAAAGATAAATAATGAATTTCATTTTATTATATATTTAATATTATTAAAAATAATAATTGAATACTTAAAATGACCTAAAATGACAATATTGAAGACTTTGATGAAAATATTATTGTGCGTTTGAATTTCCCATATAAAAAAAAAGTCCCTTTTTGCATGCATGTTGTTCTAATCTAAAATATTATTGGGCGTTTGAACTTTCCATATAAAAATAAAATCGAATCCCTTTTTACATGTATGTTGTCTTAAACCGATTCCAGTAGAAGGCATTAAACCTTGAAAGAGGACACATAAGCTACAAAAAAAGCAAAATATTTCAAGTGAATTCATTTGAAAACACAAACTAACCTTGCACGTTTAAAATCTGAACTATGTAGATCTAGAAATGGATTGTTCACCAGCAGGAGACGAAAATAATAAACAGCTCCAACAATCACCCGAAAACAGTGCTGCAACAATGGCACGTTTACATGTATGTTGTCTTAAACAGATTCCAGTAGAAGGCATTAAACCTTGAAAGAGGACACATAAGCCACAAAAAAAGAAAAATCTTTCAAGTGAATTCATTTGAAAACACAAACTAACCTTGCACGTTTAAAATCCGAACTATGTAGATCTAGAAATGGATTGTTCACCAGCAGGAGACGAAAATAATAAACAGCTCCAACAATCACCCGAAAACAGTGTTGCAACAATGGCAAGTGTGAAGAAAATCTCGTTAAGGTCTTCATTTTTATAGAACTCTTAGACGTCGCTATAGCGATGGCAAACATTGAATTTTGTGCCCTAAGTCAAATTGATCGTTGTAAAAAGCCAAAAAAATCTAAATGTCTTGGGTCAACTTGACAGTGCCGTCGCTATAGCGACGGACCTCCGTGGATACAGCGACGTTTAAGGTTTGAGACGTCGATACAGTGACGGATAAGATTGGAGGCGTCGATATAGCGACGGATCGTTCCTATTACTTCCGATTTGACACCAAAAGGTATGAAACGTGGAAAACCTCCATGGAAAAATCCGCGCTTTTGTATTAGTGAAACTTTGAACCTGAGACGTGTTTCTTCTAAGCATTTAATTTTTCTTTAATAATTAGTTTTACCTCGATTATGGCACAAATTACAAGCTTTTGTTATTTTATTCTATTATATGTCTAAAACATTCTATAGAGTGCAAGCTTGTGTAATCTTATTCTATTTAATGGTCTAGAATAGAGTCCTCTATGAGCTATAATTTGAACTGATTCTATCGAAACTTGAACATGAGACCTCTTTTTCCTTTAAAGACGCATTTAATTTTTCTTTGATGGTCAGTTTTACATGGATTATGGCACACTTTTCAAGATTTTGTGATTTTTTTCTATAATGGGTCTAAAACATTTTGTAGAGTGCCATAGGAGCTGCAATTATAATGACTCGGTACAATTCAACCTAAGACCTATTTCTCCTTTAAGGAATCATTTTATTTTATTTTTATGCTCACTTTTACCTGAATTACAACACAGTTTGCAAGCTTTTCCCATTTACTAGTTTGGATTTTGGAACAATGTATAGCTCCCTGGGACTCGTGGGATATAATTTGAATTGACTCTAGTAAATTGAACCTCATACATCTTTCTTCTTTAAAGACACATTTGATACAAGTATTATTTTTCAACAACACTTATATATTTTTGCCTCTATTTGGAATATACCATGGTAGTTAGTGTGGTCACCTCTATCTCTATTTGGCATATCTCAAAGAGTTCGAAGGTTATCAAGAATAGTGTAGCATGCGTGTGTCTTCATTAAACCCTCTATGAGCATTTATTCCTTAAATATATGTTGTTTAATTTCGATCACATCATATCTTCCAAAATATTATCCTTAAATCCTTCTCAACATATGAAGAATTCCCTTTATAAATTTTTGTTTATTAATTTTCTGTAGCTTACTCTTTTATTTCACCAAGATTGTAAAGGCATACTTTTCTAACCTTTGGCAGACTTATATTTTTCACATCTTGACCATCTTTAAACAAACTGAGGGTATGGCTAGGTATCCACCTCAACTAGGAACAAGACCATGTCATATTAAAACCTTACTGAAAAACACAAATTCTATAGAAATCACTTTAAAATGGTCTTTTAAACTGCTCAATTCAACACTTAGTCAATTTTGTCAAACCTTAGTCATTACTGTGCCAGGAGGCATTTTGGCAGACTCATATCTCACACGTGTGAACACCCAGAGGGAAACTGAGATCATGAGTGGATGCCCAGATCATCAAAGAATGGACACATAACATCTAATTAATTTATCAGTTAAATAGATGACTCTAGTGTGCATTTCCAAGTGGGCTCTCAACCTCCTGTTTTCAACACTAGGTCAATTTTTCATATTTTCGGATATGCAAGCTAATGTTTTTACCTCTTTTGGCAGGCTGATATTTTTCTCATGTGGTCACCATAAGAAAAACTAAGAACAATGGATGGATAGCCAGTTCATTAAATAACATGCCTATACCTTCTGATGAATTTATCATCACTCAGACAGGCTTTCATAGGCATTTCCAAATTCCTCTTCAACCTTGTGATTTGACACTTAGTCAATTTCTTTAAACCCTAGGTCTCAAAGGTGATTTCAAATTTTCATCAAACTTGGAGTGTAAGACATCCAATGGATGGAGGAAAACCAAATGAATCCATTAAGACCAATTTCATCCTCTAGAACTACTTTCTCTCTCCTCAGTGGGCATTTTACTGAAGTATGATGTAAAAGCTGCTTAAGACCCTGTTTTGGCAGATCCATAATTTATGCCTCAGGTACTTTCAGGTCAAAGTAAGAACATGTTCAGGTAGATAACACAACCACCTACAGAATTCCCATATGGTGCAGGCATTTCTTTCAACCCACAAATTATGGCGAGCATTCTCCTAGAGCAACTTGTCTAATTTGACCAAAAAGAACTTCTTTTGGGAGGCCTGTATCTTCTTCCTCAAAGAGTTGTTCTGATAACTAGTGCCTTGGTCGGATAGATACTTCAACCAACTATGGGATGATAGTCCATGGAGGGAATTTTCTCCTTCTTATGAAATATGGTGGGCATTTTCATAAGACTACTGCTTTAGGACAATTTTTCACCACTTAGTCTTTTTCCGACTTTATCATACATGCCTATGCCCATCAACAATTCTTTTGTCATTAATGAACATCTCTAGGATATGTCTATCCACGACCATCAGCTCACCAATTATCCATTCATATATTGACATCAATGCCAACACATTCATCTGCCATATTGCCAACAATGATTCCCAAGAGGATGGATATGAGAGGTTACCCATCATCATTTCAGCCTGAATATGTAACTTAGCCATTTCTAAAGCCTTACTATATTGTTGGGTTGTCATTAGTGCAACTCTCCGATTGAAATGATAAGGATTTGAATAATATAGCCTTTTTATGGGGTCCAATGAGCCCTTACTTATATCGGATCGAAACTGGAGATTCTTTTCCATATACTATACCTTTTCCTGTTGTTTCCCTTGGATTTGAGGTTGAAACTATAGAGAAAGGACAGTTGTAGGTCTCATCCATTGTCACAAGAAATCAATACTTAGTTACTACTTGTGTTAGTTCCTAATGAATAATGAATGGCATGTTACACTTTAGAATGATGATCGTATAATCTTATTTCTTTTAAATTAAAGTTGCATGTTTTTGTATTTATAATATGCATATTCCCATTTTTTAGTCGTACTTGATTTTTTTGATACATATTTTTTCCATATCGTATTCGAATCCATATTCAAATATTTCTATTATGGTTTTGACTGTTTACTTTGTGTTTTCTGAGGATTTATATGAAATATATGTCATATTTGAGGTGCAAAATGACCCATGACTGGCATTTTTCCTGTCAAATGTCAGCCTTGAACCCATCCATCGTCCATTTGATGGATAACGGGCCTGAACCATACCATCACGACCAAAAAAATTCAGGATTTCTCTGTTGTAGAACACCGTAGCAATGGTAAGAAAATGGTCTTGGGTAGTGTAAGATGATTCAGGGTTGTGATAAGACGATTCTGGATCCAACATCACCCTATCCGCGTCCATGTACAAAACCACTCAAGACTACCTATAATTGGTCTAAATTTGGTGACATTTCACAATGTTATCCTATTTAAACAAAATCACGCACATAGGTAGAGAAGGAGTACCTTGCACGAGGAAACTTTCATATCAAACCATTGTGGAAGAGGGAGTGTTAGACTAACATCGCTGAGTTTTAGTGGGAAATCCATGAATGAAGCAATATGGCCACTGCTCGTTCCAAATTGAATCCCCAACATGATCTATATGAGGGGGAACCCCATACCTCTTTGCATGCATTAACTAGTCAAGTGGCCCAAGAAACACAATTCTATATTCGTGTTGTGAACAAATTCCAAACCAAATCAAATCGTGTCTTATACTTAAAAATAATTCAAATATAAATAACTCTAAAAGAAATTACACCTTTGAGAGAAAAATAGCTTTTGGTAAAGTTTTTGGGAAGAAAAAACTTTTGATATTAAAACATTACAGGTAAATATATTTGCACGCTAAATTATATCCACTTGGTAGCTTATATTCTTGTTTTATTGAGTGTAGGTACCACCAAATAGGTATCTATCAGATCTATCTTCCCCGAGTGATGGTGAATATATACTAGGAGAGCTTGAAATTGATACTTGTTGTACTAGATCTATCGGTTCTATATCAACTAGATTTGAAAAGGTAAGTAAAAGATTTCATAGACGCATGCAATATTTTATTGCCAACAGAGGGTCATGTAATTATGATGCTAAAAGCATAGGTGACATTGAATTTCCCTTGAGGTATAGACATCTAGTGCAACGATGGGTACCTAATAAGCTACCTCAAGTGGACACAGATTTATTCATCAATGGGAGGATGTATCGCATTGCTCCTTCGTCCTTACATGGATTGGGGCTATTTTCCATGGATGGCATAAAGATCGTCTATTGCACTGTAACTGAATTGATGGAGTATGTCATACCATTATATAGATAAAATAACTACTTGATCTTGGCCCAATATACTCAAAGTATGAGGAGATATGGAGTTGCCGCAAATTATATACAACTAGAAGAACACAATAAAAACAAAGGGGTGACTATGTATATTGATGGGAGACCAAAAGCGTCTGGAAATGTTGCTGGCTTTATAAATAGTACACAACCAGTGACAACAACTAAGAAACCGAATTGTGAATTTGAGGACGCGAAGAACATCGTATTTGTATGTGCAACAAAAACAATACTTCCAAGTGAAGAGTTGTTGATCGATTACAGCTTAAATCGAATAGATGTGGCTTCCACAGTCCAGGGTAACCGTGGATGTTCACATGCTATGGCTCATCAGGTAAATGCTAAATATAGTAACTAAAGTAGACTAAAATAACTAAATGTTTTGATTTTTTCTGTTAACATTCGATTTCCACCGTTGAAATTCCTTTTTTCGTGCATATTATGAATATTTCCATGTGGTAACATGCTTATTACACTATTAGGCTTATCTCATTTTTTTTATGTTACAATTATTGAATCAAATTTTATTGATTGATTTATTTTGTCAAGGTTGTAGCAGTGGAAAGCCACATGTTGCTTCCATGTTCCAGGGTGACTGTGGAAAGTCACAATCTATGCCTCATGAGGTAAATGTTAAATATGGGAAATAAATATGATGTCAATAAAAAAATGTTTCGATTTTTTCAATTAACATTCGATTTTCACTGTTACCATTCACTTTTGTCGTTCTTATTGTGAATATTTCCATAATGATAACATGCTTATTACATTGTGGTAGGGGTCTGCTCATCCACATGGAGAAAAACATGTATCTCCTCCTTTGGAGATAAAAGTAAATATTATTGCATGATCTCATTTTTGTTTATGTTACAATTATTGACTCAACTAAATATAGTAACTAAATATGACTACAATAACTAGAATCTCCAACCCCAGAAGATTTCCATGTGACAACATGCTTATTACACTGTGGCAGGGGTCTGCTCATTGCCATGGAGCAGAACATGTATCTTCTTCATTTAAGGTAAAAGTAAATATTATTTCAATATCTCATTTTTGTTGATGTTAAAATTATTGACTCAACTTAATATAGTAACTAAATATGACTACAATAACTAGAAACTCCAACCCCAAAATATTTCCATGTGACAACATGCTTATTACACTATGGCATGGATCTGCCCATGTTCGTCATGGAACAGAACGTGTGTCCTCTACTTCTGAGGTAAAAATAAATATTATTGCAATATCTCATTTTTTATTATGTTACAATTATTTTCATAACGTTTATTTATTGATTTATTGTGTCAGGGTGGCACCGGTGGAAAGGCACCTACTGCTTCCATGGTCCAGGGTGACTGTGGAAGGTCACACTCTGTGCCCCATCAGGTAAGAGTTAAATATAATAAATAAATTTTTTGATATTTTATGTTAGCATTCGATTTCTACTGTTGGCATTCTCATTTTTTTGTGCTTATGGTGAATTATTGATTGATTTATTGTGTCAGGGTGGGGACCGTGGAAAGGTACTTGTTTCTTCCACGGTGTAGGGTGACCGTGGACAATCACCCACTAGAAGTATATCAGTATGGGGTGACCGTGGGAAGTCACCGGCCACAACATTGCATCAGGTAAGTGTTAGTTCTTAATAGTAACTAAATTTCATTACAATAACAATGTTTGAATGATGTTAAAATTATTTTGCGTAATTTTATTGTTTGATGAATTTAGTCCAGTGCACTTGATCTGGGTGATGAGGATCTTGAGAATGAAATTTACTATTCCATAGACCCTATGGATACTATAAAGAAGGCCCTGAAAAAGGCAAACATAGAAATGATTTCCTTGGATTTCATATGGCCCATAACATGGGACATCAGGGAAAGAATTGAAGAGATGAAAGAACAAATAAAATCTTATGGGGTAAGTGGCATCTTCACATATTTTTTTAAGCTATGACATGATTTCATATCTGATATTATGTTTTCTATTTTTCCAAGTGATCTGATAAAGTAAAGATTTTTGTTTGTAGGAGTTTTTACAACCCGTGACTAGAGAAACTGTCGATATAGGTGTAGGTAGCAGTGATGGTCCAATGCAGCAACAACACCGACAAAGCAGTGTACCAATGAGGATTTTTGACACTCCTCCGGTTGGCCTAGAATATGTTGATGAGGGCACTGATTTTTATCAGCAGGACATGTCAGAGCATGATGAGACTGAGCCTAAGACTCTACATGACTCCGGAGATGAACCTATTGTAGATGACCAAGAAACGTTTCCTGGAGCAACACGAGTTAAAAGCACCGGATCACTAGATCTCACCTTTCTGGTGGATGATGCTTGTGTTCCAATCAAGATTCAAAAGATTACAGGTATTTATTAATTAATTTATTCATTTTAATCATGAAATTAAAATGGACATACGCTGAAATTATTATAAATTAATGGACTACCCGTTTCTGCAGGAAACAATGCTTTCTACAGGAATTTGAATGACAAAGCATTGGAGTTATTTGGCCCCGCCATTCGCACACGGTGGAATAGCCAAGATAGTGCAAAGATATATGTATTGATAGACCACATGGTAAACTTGTTCAGAAATACATTCAACAAGAAAGTGGTTGCAAAGTTAGTCGACGAGAATTTAAAATATACCAGGGCCCAATATAGGGATAAATTTCAACTTGACCTCAAACATGAGCACCCTCCCATGGTTCTGGAGAAAGAGTGGAAGGAAATCATAGAGGATGCAAAGGAGAACTTGCTAAAAATACAAGGAAAACAACCACAGCCTGGAAAAACAAGGTACAACACATATCATCTTTTTAGTGAAATATGCTCATTTATTTTTTTCTTTTTTGTTTTAAGCAAGAATTCTGATATCTAACATTTTTCAAAATTTTCATATATAGGCTACCAAATACCTCCAAAGCAACCAAGGCTAGAGTGGAAAAGCACGGGAAACATAGACTGGGCCAGGGTGGCTATAGAAAACTAAGAGCCCAAATCGTAAGAATTAAATGATTAACTGTGGGGAATATTTATTTGAAAGTAGCGAACAAATGTCTGTTTTTGATACTCGAAATTTTATATGTGTTATGCATTGCAGGGAAATACGTTCCAAGATGTTTCCACCAAGGAATACCTAAAGCTTGGTTTCAAGTATGGTTTTAAAAGTGTCATTGAATATTGGAAAAGCTTGGGGCATACTCCAATCTCCTGAATGACGCAGATGCAGGTAAATAATATCAATAAGGAAATCATTGTAGTATACTATTAAAGTCTATTCATTTTTTATTATATCACCCATAACTAAATATTTATGTTTTCTTTTAAGCAACAGTGCAACTACAGCAGTGAATCCAGTGATACTCAGCACGTACCAGCTGATGTTGGGGTGTGCATGTCCCATGATAATGGGGAGCAGAGTGGGCATTCTGCTATGTTTGTTTTGGAAATAGAAATATCCACTATAATTATAGATATTTATTTCCTGACGTATACTTATAAATTTTCTTCTTTCAATGGAAGACCATGAAGCTTAGGAGGGTGAACCGTAAGTCTAGGAATTAGCAAGTAGAGAAACAATTAATACACCAGCTGTCACAGCTACACAGACAGGTAAAGAGCAATATTGTATTTTTAATCAAAATGATGAACTATTAATTTCAATAATATTTCAACATATCGATATGCCCATTTTTTTTGTTGCAGTTCATGCCCCTTCAAAACTGCCTCCACGCCCTACTCAACGACGTACAAGAAGTATGGTACATGAGGGCATGGAAACACAAAAACTAGCAAAACATGGCTTTGTATATATTCCACCAAATGATGATGATAATATCCCAGTTATTGTTAGTTATTACAATGCAAAAAAACAAAAATCAAATAAAAAGTAGATGTATAAATCCATGACTTGTATTTGGATGTATATCGATGTTGTTAGTCTAAAACATTGTTTATATGAATTACATCATTATGCTTCAATGTTTTTATGTTTATATGTTTTTATGACTATCCTAGTTATGCATGAATGTTTATATGTTTTCTATGTAAACAACATCATTTATTGGGTATGGGGAATCGAGAGTGATGTGAGGTGGGGGAGGGGCCATATGAGCTTCCACCTTCACATGGTTGGCCTTGTTCAGTAGAGAATATAACATTGTTCTCGAAATAGAGAGGAGCTTAATAAGGTATAAATACTCTTTTATTACTATGTATTAAAGATGGTTCTAAATTTTTAAATGCATGTCTATTTCTTAAAAAAATGTTAATAAATTTAACATTTCACGGTTCATTGATTTCTACAGGACTTTTTAGTAGGATTTAAATGACTATTTATTTGCTTATATATTATTTACTCGTATAAAAATTCTTTATTTCATGATTTATGAAGGTCTTGGTGATGGAAATGCATCTCATGGACAACTCTTATCAAGTTGTATGGGCGAATGGATTTGGCAAAAGGACAATGATAAGGTAAGGGTTTTGACATGTTCTTTATCCTTAATGTGTTTGTCTTTATCCTTAAATTCTATTTCATTCTATTAATATACAAGAGATATAACCAATAGTAAATAACTACTTTTAGACTATCATCCAAACTAGGAGACAACCTTCTACATAAAACAAAAATGCTTCTTAGTAACATAGAAAAATAGAAGAAAAATCACGTAGAAGAAATTAGGCTTTTTTCGGCCCTTCTTCCTATAATTTTGGCATGAGGAAACCCTAGCTTAAGAAATTTTAATTTTTCAAACCTTAATTGTTCATCTATCTTTCAAAACTAAATTTTCTGAGTTGTATACTTGTAAATATTATTTTTAGGTTATTTTGTTTCTCTTAGGTTTTAGGCTTAATTTGTATGTTCTTTGTAACTTTTATTTTGTGAAAAAAGAAATCCCTAAAAAAAGAATTTCTGTGTAAAACCCTAAAAACGCAAACCTATTGCTCCCACAATTCGAACCCTCTCCTTTATCAAACATAGGTCTGCAATATGTATTGCAGACCTCGTATGCCCTAGCTTCCTTCTCTGCACACTCAAAATAGAAAACAAGTTAGTATTTCAAACTATTTAGATGGTGGTGTATTTTGTAAAATATATCTTATTGATTTGATTAGTTTTCTGCCCTACTCGCATTAGTTTTCTGGGTAAATGTAAGTCTGATTTTTTATTGAGATCTGGAACCTTACATCTCTAAATGCACAGTGATATAATTCTGACATTATTTTACTGAGTATTGTTTTGGATTTTCTTAGTACTAATTATTGCTATTGAGAGTTGGGTGATGGTAAGGGACTTGATGATTTTATATTTCATAGCTTACATACATGATCGAGTGAATGATAATAACATTATGGTTAGCTTGGAACTAAATTTTCATTAAGTTAGTATTTTATATCTATTCTATCACATACACAGATCTGGAAATCATATGCTAAATAGCACTTTAAATAATTAACACTGGTTATTGGTTGCACTATTTTACAAATTCTGATTACTGTGATGATAAGCTTTCAATTGTTGCATGGCACATATGTGGACCATAAATTCATATGTCTATATCTTCAAAAGGTAGCAAATAAAGTGATGTCATTACATGAGGAGTGTTTCCAAGGAAATTATGATATGGTTTCTAAACTACAAATTGCATGCTCAACTGTGCAATCTACTTCTCAGTGCCAAAAGGTAATTTATGATGAATTTTTTGCTACATGAGATCATTCCTAGTAATATAATAGAAATAAGTTGTCAATTTTTTGTTTACTAACATGTATCTTTCCCATCATGTGCTTAGGGTACTGTTTTTATCTTATGGGCATATTTGATACTAACTTGACCAATTGTGGCCATGCTTGAGGTAGTTGCATAAGAAGGATCAACTTTTCATATTCACCTCTTCCAATAATGAGCAACATCAAAACAACTTACCACCAGTTGGCACTACAAAGATCCTACACAGATTTTCTAGGTGAACAACTTCTCTTTTTCCCTAGGGGTTGAGTTATTTTTTTATTATTTATTTATTTTTCAATAAAGACGAATTCAATGCACCTTATGTTTTTTGTAGTATGATGAATTATCACTAGTATCTCTTCACATGTAGTAGAGAAAGTGATGATATTTCACGAGGAGTGTCTCCAAGGCAATTATGATATGGTTTCTAAACTACAAATTGCATGTTCAACTCTGCAACCTACTTCTGATCAATGCCAAAAGGTTATCTATGATGATTTTTTTGTTATATGAGATCATGCATAGTAAAATAATAGAAACAAGTTGTCAATTTTTTGTTGATTAACATGTCTCTTTCCTATCATGTGCTCAAGGGACTTTTTTTCTTTCGGGCATATTTCGTACTAACTTTAACCAATTTTGGCCATGCTTGAGGTGGTTGCATAAGAAGGATCAGTTTTTCATTTTCATCTCTTCTAGAAATTGCGGGCTTGACCTTCTCTAGCATCATTTACACCTATGGGATTCCTTAGTATTCAAAGCTCAGGCTCCCTTCATCTTAAGAACATGGGCTTCCTTTACTTCCAACTTGTGGGCTTCTTTAAGCTTCTGCGAGTATCTACAGGCCTCTGTGGGCTTCTTCCAAGATTTGTGGGAATCCTTCCAAGCCCTTGTGGGCTCTTTAAGCCCTAGTGGGATTAACCTAATTTTGGATCACAATAAGTTGATCTGATCCCAGTGGTGCCTACATATTTTATCAATGGTATTTTTTATAGATGTACCCCCTACCTTATCATAGAAATCAGCTCTCAGTGGTGCCTAGAATATCATTTAATTAATGTTTATACGATCCATGTGGTGCTTACAATGTATTTTATCGATGGTATTTTTATAGATGTACCCTCCTACCTTGTCATAGAATCTGCTCTAAGAGGTGCCACTTTAGCCTCTAATTATGTATTTTAGCCAATTATTATGAATTTGTGCATCCTAACGGGAAAACAATTTTTCAGGCAATAATTAGGGTGCTTAGGGCCACTTTGGGTACTTTTGGGCACTTTTTAAATCATTATGCCTTATTTTTTAGAGTCAGTTAACACTTTTTTACCTCCCCCCTAAACTTCCCATTTATTTTTTTCCCTTTTACTTCAATATGTTTTTTCCCATATCTTACTTTCCCGATATATTTCTTTTCTATAAATCACCTTTCATGTGTTATATTTTATCCATTTCTTTGTCTTTAAAATATAGTATGTATTTTTTCAGAAGCACTTACTGAAGATCCAAAACCATGGAAAGGAAGGTGCATTTCCACAGTTTTTAAAAAAAAATTGAAACCTTCAGGTTTCATCTCAATATCAACAAACTTTCGTCGCAGGTATTGAGAAACTGTTGAAACCTGAGGTGGCTTTCCAGGAATATCGTCACTATAGAGACGGAGTTTCATGGAAAAATTATCGTTCAACTTACAAATTTCGTTGAAAGTGATTGGTTTTACAGAGTTTTTCATGGAAGAAATTTCTGTTCAAATTCCAAAATCCGTCGATACAGAGACAAACAGTTTTACGTGGAAACAAAAAATTTCCTAACCATTTTTGGCCATATTTTCATCGTTATAGGGATGAAAACTTTGTCGATAGAGCAACAAATGCATGGAAGAAATTTCTGTTCAAATTCCAGAATCCGTTGATAGAGAGACAAACCTTCGTTGAAAGTGTTCCACGGTTTTGCGTGGAAACAAAATTTTTCCTAGCAGTTTTTGGCCATATTTCCATCATTATAGGGACGAAAACTTTGTCCATAGAGTGACGAATGCATGGAAGAAACTTTTGTTCAAATTCCAGAATTCATCGATAGAGAGACAAACGTTCGTCGAAATTATTCCACGGTTTTGTGTGGAAACAAATTTTTTCCTAGTAGTTTTTGTCCATATTTTCATCGTCATAGGGATGGCAACTTTGATGATAGAGCGACAAAACGTAGAAAATGAATTAAAAAAATCAATTTCAAGGCCACCGTATAGAAGACACGTGGTGACCAGTTTTTGTCTCTATATCGATGGCTTATAAATTTCATCATTATATCCATGAAATAAGTTCCACGAAACATCTCGACCATTCTTGTCGCAATTGAGACGACAAAATGTGGAAATAGCAACGAAAAATCATTGCAATTTTGATATTATGTATTAGTGTAAGCCCACCAAGTTGATTAAAGGACAAGGAATTGCAAAGATGATGACAAATTCCAATTGTGAATCCTTGCAGCTAAATTTCTTGACCAGTCATTCAAATCAGCTTGATACAGGGGTGCAGGTAATGCCTAATTTCTCTGTGTCTCCATGGTATTTTGCTATTGTGTGTGTTGCAAAATTTACATGCTTCTGCAGGGTTAAGAAAAACAAGAGCAAGGTCATTGAAGTTGAAATCTATCAAGTTTTGTATTCTGAATCAATACCTTTATTGGAAAGATCCTGGTGGTGTTTTACTCAATTGCCTCTTGGAGAATGAAGCTAAGCAGACTATGAAGGAATTTCACAAGGGAGATTATGGTGGGAATCATTCATGGAAGGTGACAACAAACAAGATTTTGAGGGTTGGGTTTTACTGGCCTTCAATGTTTTCAGATGTTTACAAGGAGACTACTACATGTCACCAATTCCAGGTCTTTGAAGGTAAGAGGAAATTGGTTCCACTCCCTCTCAATCCAATATTAGTAGAAGCACCTTTTTAGCAGTGGGGACTGGATTTTATTGGGGAAATAAATTCAAATTCTCCAGGAAAACATAGATGGATCTTAACAGCAACTGACTACTTCACTAATTGGATTGAAGCAATACCTACAAGAAGGGCCACAGATGTAGTAATTATGGATTTTTTGGAAGAGAATATTTTGGCTAGATTTGGTTGTCCCAAAAGGATTGTGACAGACAATGCATCTCCTTTTAAATGTAATAAAATGATAAGTTTTTGTTACAAGTATCATATTAGTCTCAATCATGCTACTGCATACTACCCATAGGTTAATGGGATGGAAGAATCCTCTAACAAAAGTCTGGTGAGGATAATCAAAAAATTGTTGGAAGATAACAAAAGGGATTGGCATACAAATCTAAAATATGCTTTGTGGGCTAACAGAATCAACACAAAAAGAGAAATTGGGATGTCACCATTCCTATTAGTATATGGAGCTGAGGTGGTTTTTCCAGCATCTTTGGGAGTGCCAGTCATGAAGTTATTGTAGGAACATCAAGATGAACCAAATAATATGCAAAGAAGAATAAATCAAATCATAGAATTGAATGAGTTGAGGGACAAATCCTATGGTAAAGTGCAAATACATCAAGAAAGGATGAAGAACACTTTGGATAGGAAGGTAAAGGAAGAACAATTCCATATTAAGGATTTGGTTTTGAAGTGGGATTATCCTAAGCAAGATAAACATTGGGAAGTTTGATCACATGTGGGTAGGTCCTTATATCATTGCAGCATACAGAGGCAATAATGCATTCATCCTACAGCATGAAGATGGGTCTCAGCTGAAAGGAGGTCTAGTCAATGGAAGGTTTCTCAAACATTACTTGTCCTAAGGGAGGAGGTAATTTTTGTATCATAGTTGTATATATTTCTTTACATTTCAAACAATACAAATGGTGAGCTAAAGGATTTGAATCCCAAAGAGAAGGCCCTAAGAACTAGGGGGGTAGCCATGTTTGTATTTTTCTTTAATTTTACTTACAGGTTAAAAATAAATAAAAAATAAAAAAATTGAGGTCTGAAATGTTGGGAACAACCCAATGGATTTGGTATTTGGTCTATGGGATTCTTTGCTATCTCATGGGGAGGATAGCATCCCTAGTTGGAGATAGTTGTTAGTACTATTTATAAGCTAAGTGTTTGGCAAGGAATCAAACCAGTGAAAGAAAGGATAAGGATTGTAAATATTCATATCATAAGACCTTAAAGGATGTCAATAAAACTCTGCAGGGAATGGATGAATTGGATGTGCAACGCAGAAGATCAAAGGTTGTAAATATTTTTCTCCAAGGAAAGTTCGGGAGCGGAAAGGCAAAAAAAGAAAGTTTTGGGTGTAAAAAGTGATAAAACCCGAGTTCTATTTCCCGCAGTCCAACATATACGGTCAAAAGAGCCTTCACCATAGATCAATGGTCCAACAAAAGGGAGGAAGCAGAAAAGGTAAAGTTTCAGGTTGAAAAAAATTGGAAAACCCAATTTTCGCTTTTTGTGGTCCAAGATCCGACGATTCAGAAAGGTTTCTGCATAAATCAAAAGCCCAGAAAAAAGTAGGAAATAAAAAGATGGAAACATAAGGGAGGAAGCAGAAAGAGCCAAAATTTGGTTAGAAAGAGTGGTATTTTTGCCTTCCACTTTTAGCTATTTTGCAGAAAGGCGGAAAGACGAAAACATAAGAATTGGTTCGTAAAGGATAGGAATTACGCCTTCTGCGATCCGCAAGATCGATGATCTGGAAAACCTCTGCCAAATATCAAGGACTTGGAACAGAGCGGAGGGGAGGAGATGGGAAAGAGGAAATACCAAAATATTTTGTCATGAAAATTTGAAATCCCTCTTTTCATGATCCACAATATCTACAGTTCAAGGGGATCCCGCACAAATCAACGGTATGAAAAGGAATGAGAAAGAAGAAGGAGGAAACATAAAATTTAGCATCGTGAATGAAGAGATCTTGACTTTCGTTTTCTGTAGCCCGCAAACTTGATCTCAAATCAATGGCTGAGGATGAATCCCGCGGAGATCAATGGTGCGGAAATAAAAAGGTGGAAATGAAAACATAGAAAAGTGGAAGACACCGGATTTTGGTAGAGGAAAAGTGGAAGCTCTCTTTCACTTTTCGACATACCTCAGATCAACGGCTAAGGATGGATCCGAAGGAAATCAATGTTGCGGAAAGGATAAGGTAGAAGTGGAAAGATATAAAATTGAGCCTCGAGAAAGCTAGAAGCTTGTTTTCTGCTATCTGCTTCCCACCACTTTGATCCCAGATCAACGGCGTAGGATTAATCTTGAAGAAATCAACGACCCAAAATAATTTCACATGCAGAAAAGGAAAGGAGGAATGAAGCTATTGCAGGCCGTTGGAGGTGCTCTGAACCATCATTTTCGATCAAATGATCCAAAATTCCAGGTGTCTGGTTTTCCCATTTTTTCCATCACGTGCATCCCAACATGCTTTCCCGAATTGTTTGTGATCATGGAAAATATGCCACCTCTGAAATTTGATAGGATTTTGATTCCCATGCTGTAACTAATTTTGGCTTTGTTTTGAGGTTGGTTTTGGGAGCCTAATGATACTATAAATATACCCTCAATAGAGGAAGAAGAGGTTGGAGCCCGTGAGATTTGTTCTTATGCATTTTAAGATCTATCACTAATAAAATTGCAAATCTGAATGCTGGCCTGTTGTTGCAAAGATTCCTATGTATTTCGTAGTTACAATCTATTATTCCCTTTCCCATGTGCATGTCTTTCCTGTTAAACTTTCCATTATGTGGTCTTCATATCTGAAATGAGTGTGTAACAATCCATAATCCATATTGTTATGCTCTGGA
>LPNX011030688.1:0-16494 GCA_001517045.1 Pseudotsuga menziesii | reverse complement strand
CCCCCCCCCCCCCCCAAAAAAAAAAAAATGATGATGATTGGATTTTTGAAAGAGGATTTATAACCATCACCCCCAAAAGTACAAATTCTGATCACTTTAAGGGGGTTTTTTAAAAAATCACCTTAAAATGGACCTTTAGGGGGTTCGAGTCAACCCCCCCCCCAAAAAAAAGTCATGACAATTAGACATTTGAGGGTGGATTGATCAAAACCGCCCCCTTAAGTCCAAATTCCCATAACATTGGGGGGAACTTTAAAACAACTGCCCCCAAAAGCCCAATTATCATGCCATTTGTGGGTGACTTTCAAACAATTTCCCTCAAGATCCCAATTATCATTCCATTTGGGGGTGACTTTCAAACAACCGCCCCCAAAATTCCAATTATTATGACTTTTGGGGGAAACTTGAAAACAATCGCCCCGAATAGTTCATTTTTCATGGCGTTAGGGGGGGGTTAAACTACCTAGAAAAGGAAATTTACGGGGGGTATTTCCTAAACCCACCTCCCAAAAGTCCAATTCTCAGTAATTTTTTGGGGGGGCGCATTTAAGAACCACCTCCAATGGCCTAAAAAATCTTTTTTTTTGGAGGGGGGGAGGGTTTAGCAAAACCGCCGCAAGGTAAAACTACCCCTAGAAGGATAACTTGTTGTATTGCAAGCACAGGTCTAGTTTGCATCACATGTTGTTTCTAGTCTTATGGGATTACCGCACCTCCACTAATACTACTACAGGTTTCACCCCATTCCATTTTTTCCACAATCTCGAGTCAGCCCTTCCCATTGAGTCCCAAATCCCCACTCTGCACATAGTTGTTGAGTTTCTTCCAAATACCTCGCCCTTAGAGAAACACTTGCTCACCCTTGAGTGGGCAGATAAAAATCAGTGTGTTTCTATCCAAATGATCAAAATTACCAAGCATCGGTCTAAAACCCACTATGATGCGCATGTTTGTCCTTGCACTTTTAGAGAAGGTAACAATGTCCTTGTTTATGATCAGGCCAATGACAATCATGGGAAAGGGAAGTTCAAGTGCATCGGGATGTTCCCATACTATTGTTGTATTCATACCTTCGAAAGATATCCTGATGTATATTGTTGCACCCCCATCAAAGATGTGTTTCCCTCCTTTCAAGATGTTATTATTGTATATGGTCATTGAGGTAAACCCTTTATTGTAAGTCAGGGAAATAGTCCCTAAGTTGAATATAATAAGATGTATTTTTTTGTCTCCCTAGGTGAATTCAGACTGCTAGGGTAATAGGTCAGCCAAGTCAAGTTTTACGTTAGTCACTTGATGTGTATAAATAGGGAGGTGCCCTCCCTCATTTATACACACACTCACTCACTCAAGTTCGCATAAGGAGAGAGATAGAGATGGAGAAGACTTCTTATTCTTGGGTTTTTCATCTTTGATATTATCTTAGTAACGAAACTATTATGACGAAGTTTGTGGGGTTTTCTCCTTTATGGGTTTCCCGAGGAAAATATTTGTGTCTTGTGTATGTGCTCTATCTTATGCATCTTGTTTTGCTTGTTATTATTTCAGATAAAGATCCTAATCAATTTGAATAATATTAGAAAGCTAACATTGTATTAGAGCCTCTCTAAAAGAAGGCATTGTGTAACAACAAAAACTAGAGATTCCTAGTTCAAGGTATTATCTTGATAGATCATCAAGAAAAGAGGGCTAAGCTAACTCACCCTAGGAGGGCTCATCTTTTGGTGGAAGCATAATCAAATTTGAAGAAGTTTCAATTTTTTACTGTGAGACACTTTGGGACATTGTGGGAAGAAACTAGGGCATTAATATTTGGAGTCTTACTACCAAAGTTTTCAGAAAAGAAACTTACTAAGCAACTCGCCTCAAGGAGGTGCATCTCTTTAGATAGACATAATTCCAAAATTCTAAGTTTGTAAAATTAGGATTACTCTGAAAAACCCTAGGTCAGTTAGCTCCAGAACCAAGTCAGACACCTCAAATTGGTAAGATATAAATCTTTGCTATTTCCATTTGAGGTTCTCATTTCAAAATGACTCATCACACCCAGCTTTAGGATAAGCTTGGGGAAGATGAAACTTTTGAGCATGGAATTACAAGATCTCCCTAATCCTTGAAGAAAATAATTTGGATCAGTATATTAATAAGGAAGTTCCAGAACCAGAGGGAGATGAGGCTAAGGTCAAGTCCAAGAGAATAATTGCATATTCTATTAAGGATCGTCTCATCCCTCATGTGTCATCCTTGAATAAACCAAATGAAGTGTTTGATGCTTTGATCATGTTTTTTGAAGGAACGAACATCAATCGAAAGATGACAATGAGGAATCAACTGAAGAATGTGAAGATACAAAACTAAAAGACCATGCAATCCTACTTCACAAGGATTGTTAAAATCAAGGAACAACTTGAAGCAGTCAAAGAGAATGTAAGAAAAGGAGATATTGCTATGACCAACTTAAATGGTATCCCTAGATCATGGGATCCATTCATTCAAGGAATATGTACCATAAGGAAGTTGATCAGATTCTGCATACTCTTGGAAAAAAGTACACAA
This sequence comes from Pseudotsuga menziesii, assembly GCA_001517045.1. Classification (NCBI taxonomy): domain Eukaryota; kingdom Viridiplantae; phylum Streptophyta; class Pinopsida; order Pinales; family Pinaceae; genus Pseudotsuga; species Pseudotsuga menziesii. The sequence continues at coordinate 13,938 of LPNX011030688.1, read as the reverse complement.
GAAGAAGCTAAACTCATAACAAGAGAAGAGAACATAGAAGACACTGAAGATCAAGCTCTCACAATTCACACCAGAAGATATCATAGAAAGAAGGAGGATCACCATCACAATAGAAGGGAGGACCACCATCACAAAAGACGAAATAAATTCAGAAGATATCCTTCCAACATTCGATCCTACACTTGTGATGAGAAGGGACATTACTTCAAATATTTTCCCAGAAATAGAGGATCCTTCAACAAGAAGTCAAATAATAAAATACATCATCCTCACACCGCTGAAGATGATGAACCAACAATGAAGAGACTCAAAGAATAAATTGATTCTTCAAGTGATGAAGAAAATGTCATAATCTAATCACTCACGGGAACTATCTCACATGGAAGCAATGATATGCTTGTATATAGTGGGGCATCCAAACATATGACGGGATACAAAGAATCATTCGTCGATCTGTCTGAGCATGAGTCACCTCACCAGGTGAAACTTGGAGATGATTATCAATACCCAATATAAGGAAGTGGAGAAGCTTCCTACAATCTAGACTCTGGGAAATCTTTGAAGATGAAATATGTGTTATATGTTCCAGGATTGAAGAATAATCTTCTCTCCATCTCTGCACTATATGCAAAGGGAATAAGAGTTGCATTCGTTGATGGCCAAAAGGAAAGACAATAGATGATGCAATAGTGATTGGAGAGCAAGAGGGAGGCTTGTACAAGTTGAAGAAACAACTTGAACAAGCATTGGTTCATGAATCCATAGAAGCAAGTGAACTATGGCACATAAGGCTTGCACATGTGCACTATAGGGCACTATCGATTGAAAGCAAAGTGGTTTTAGGACTTTCAGAAATCTAGGAAAAAAACATGAAGGAATTTACAAGGGATGTGCTCAAGGAAATAACATAAAGAAGAATCTTCCCAGTAGTGAAAGCAAAGAAAAAGGAATATTGGATATAATCCACTCAGATGTATATGGGCCCATGTCATCCATCTCACTAAGATGGTATGTATACTATGTTTCCTTTATATATAATTTCTCTTGTAATACTTGGATATATTTCTTGAAAGGGAAAAATCAAGTATTCAATAAGTTCAAGGAATTCAAATCCTTGGTCAAAAATCACACTGAAAGGAAGATCAATACTCTGTGGTCAGATAATGGTGGAGAATTAACCTCGGAAGAACTCAAGGAACTTTGCAGAGAATATGGTATTAAGAGGGAGTTGATCACTCCATACAATCCTCAATAGAATGGTGTTGTAGAACAATAAGGAAAGCAGTGAAAGAAATGCTACATGACTAGGATCTTTCGATGCACTTGTGGGAAAAAGAATCAAGGACAACTATGTATCTACAGAAACATACTCCTCATAGTGTACTTAAAAACAAGACTCATGAAGAGGATTTATCAGGAGAAAAACCATAAGTCATCCATCTCAGAATATTTGGTTTTCCAGTGTACATACACATCCAAAAGGAAAAGAGGACCAAACTCGATCCTTCAGGAAGGAAGGGAATATTCATAGAATACAATGATACTTAAAAGGACTATTGAATATACTTCCCAGGATTTAGGAAGATCAACATCAATAGAGACATAACATTTGATGAAGAATCAACATACTACAAATTCAGAAAACTACTTATTGAAGAAATCGAAGAACTTGAATAAACCAAAGTCCGAGACACAACAATAGAAGAAACAATTCTAGAAGACCATGAAGATCACGACATGGAAGAACCATAAGATCTTGTAGAACCACTTGAAGACAAGAACCCCCACAAGATAAAACCAACATGGGAACATGATATAATACAAGACGAAGAAAGGTATGGTGCTCCAAATCAGATGCATAGAGAAAGGAAAATACCTAAACCATCCAACAACTATGTGTCCCTACTATGTGAAATCATTGATAAAGAACCTTCCAACTACAAAGAGGCTGCAAAAAAGAAAGAATGGAAGGATGCCATGATCAAGTATTATCAGTCGATTGTGAAGAATGATGTAGTAGAGATAGTTCTGAGACCGGAAGGGAAGACTGTCATGACTTTTAAGTGGATCTACAAGATCAAGCATACTACATATGGTAGCATTGAAAAACACAACGCAAGGTTCGTGGTGCATGGATTCTCCCAGAAAGAAGGCATAGACTAAGAGGAGACATTTTCACCCATACTAAGATACACTTCCACAAGAAAACATTCTTGAATGGTGTAGTCAAAGAGGAAGTGTATGTGGATCAACCAACGGGATTTTAGACACATGACAAGAAGAAACATGTGTGAAAAATTTAAGAAATACTTGTACAGATTGAAAAAGGCACCAAGGACATGGTATGAAGGGATGGACAACTTCTTGATGAGCTTAGTATTTACCAAGATTAAAGCATATTCCAACCTTTACTTCAAGGTTGAAGGTGGAGGACCAGTGATGGTCCTGCTATATGTTGATGAAATGTTTCTGACAAAAGAGGACAAAATCATTGTAGATGAAAAGAGGAAACTTTCCATTGAGTTATATATGAAATACCTAGGGACTTATTAGGCATGGAAGTGCGGCAGAGTATGGATGGGATATTCCTTAGTCAAGGAAAGTATGCAGTGGAGATTCTGAAAAGATTCAGAATGATGGACTGCAAGGAAATAGACACACCTATGGCATTGAGCTTGAAGCCACTATGTGATGCTTCATCAGATATAGTTGATGACACAATGTATCGTCAGATGATTGGTTCATTGATGTACCTGACAAATACAAGACTAGACATATGCTTTGTTGTGAACACCCTAAGCCAGTTCCTGAGGGATTCGATACATGTTCACCTAATAGCTACAAAGCATGTATTGAGGTACCTAAAGAGTACAATTGATTATGGACTCAAGTATGATTCAAATCAAAATATTAACCTGCATAGTTATGTTGACTCAAATTAGGAAGACAACGCCACTGATAGGAAGAGAAATTCATGATGTTGCTTTGATTTGGGATCTGGTATGATCTCTTGGTTTAACATAAATAAGTCCTGCGTAGCATTGAGTACATTCGAGGAAAAGTATGTTGCATATTGTTTGGCCAGTTGTGTAGTAGTATGGATTCAAAAGCTACTATCTTGTTTGTTTGATCTCAAGTTAAAGGCGACTTATATATTTTGCGACAACTGGAGTTACGTGAATTTTTCAGAGAACCTGATTTTCCATTACATGTCGAAGCACATTAATATCGAGTATCAGTCTATCGAAGATATGGTGTATAGAATAGTAGTGAAGCTTCAGTACGCAGCGACGAATGAGAAGATAGTCAATGTATTGACCAAGCCTCCAGATAGAGTGAAGTTCGAGTACTTCAGAGAGAGACTTGGTGTTATCCAGATCGAGGTCCCTAGAAAGAGGGAGTGATGAGTTCTTGCGAAGTGGTAGATGCAAGTTGTTCTCAGATGTAGTCATTCCTAGCATGCTCCCATGCTAGAGATGACAAGAATATCCTAAGACACAGATGCACTAGAATGAGATCTCACTTGGGAAGGAATATAGGTTGTCCTCAGATGTAATCAGTCCTGGAGTGGTATGCAAGTTGTCACGGGAGGTAATTAGTCTTGTCAGGTAGTCCTTGAATGTAAACAGTCTCGACGTAATATGTAGGTTATCCCTGGATGTAATGAGTCCTGGAAGGTCGTCCTTGGATGTAATCAATCCAGGCATGTTACGAAGGTTATCCTTGGAATTAATGAGTCCTTAATGTTGTCCTTAGAGGTAATGAGTCCTTGAGGTTGTCCTTGGATGTAATGATTCTTGGAGTGGCACACATGTTTTCCTTGGATGTAATTAGTCCTTATGTGTTCCCATGTTGGAGATCATGAGATTTCACAAGGAACATGGTGTCTACATAGGAAATTAGTGGTAGACACAGGTCATCGTTGAAACGTAATGAGTCATGTCGTGCTCCTATGTTTGTAGAACGTGGGTTGACCATGAAGATATATAATGCACTTTTTGTGCTCATAGGAGATTCTCACATAGTGGTAGGCACAGGTCCTCTTTGAGGACCTGGCGTGCTCCTATGTTGGTAGAATGCAGGTGGTATGTGGTATGCACCTAGAATATGATCTGTGTGCGATGATGAGATGATACAAATATGACACGATGATGGTAGGAGATACAGGTGATTGCAGTGGAAATGAAATTTATGATCCTGGTCTGTATCTATGCAATGACTTGCTCATTGATGTGATGAATACCTAGATGAGGACTAGGCCTACACCTAGCATGAAATAGGGTCGACTCTTTAGAAACTTCCTATGACAGATAGATTCAACAAATTTCACTATTCAATGATCGACAAGATGAGGAATATGGCATCAATGACAATGATTATTCTAAAATGATGATGTAACCAGATGTGTTGATGATTATGGCGAGAGAATACCTTCCTAGTTAGGAGGGAGTGTTGTTGTATTTGTAACTTCAAAATATATTATGATGTATATTATCATTGTATATTGTTGTACCCACATCGGAGATGGGTTTCCCTCCATTCGGTATGTTATTATTGTATATGGTAATTGAGATAAACCCTCCATTGTAAGTCAGGGAAATAGTACCAAGTTGAATATAATAAAATGTATTTTTGATTCCCCCTAGGTGAATTCATCCCTACTAGGGTAAGAGGTTGACCGAGTCAAGTTTTAGGTTAGTCATTTGATGTGTATAAATAGGGAGGCATCGTACCTCATTTATACACAGTCACTCACTCAAGTTTGCATGAGGAGAGAGAAAGTTGCAGAAGACTTCTTATTCTTGGGTTTTTCCATCTTGTGATATTATATTAGTGACAAAACTATGCTTATGAAGTTTGCTGGGTTTTCTCCCTTATGGTTTCCCTGAGGAAAATATTTGTGTCTTGTGTACATGCTCTATATTACATGCTCTATATTATGCATATTTTGTGCTTGAAATTATTTCATATAAATATCCTAATCAATTTGAATAAGATTAGAAAAAATAACACATACACCATGCACCAATGCCTTGGAAAGTGGGAATACATCCTATCCAACTTTTAAGGTCGTATTTTGAGCAACCCCCTCAATGGGTTGTATCTAATGAGGTTATACCCTTAGCATGAACAGACCCATTGTTCGTTGTGTATGGTTTTTATTTTTGTTGTTTTACACCTTTTTCATAACAAGACTTATAGTTTGATTCTTTGGTTGATATCCAATGGATCTTGCTCCCTCCATTCATATCAGTTTCATTGATGACATAAGTAGGTGGTCCCCGAATCTCTCCTCTGTCACATGGGTCATATACTCCCCTTTACATGAGATGATTCATCTCGATGGAGTGTGTTTTTAATGCATTAACCAATAAATAGGATTATTATGATGTAGTGATTGATCTTTTGACCATCACCCTCCATTTGGGTATCCTTCACTTCAGTTTTTTCTTAGACTTCAAGTTGCTTGTCGCCTAGTTGAATAACCAGTATCTGGTATGTGATCCATCCCTCTTTAGAAATCTCCTACACACTAAACCTTATATAATTTTTTATTTTTTATTTGTAAATAAGATAAGATCCTTACTATTAATTCAAGAGCCTTACTATTAATTTAGAAAAACATATATATAGTGTTCAGAGATATAAAACAAAACCTTCATCCCAAGAGGATACACTAGACTGTAAAAAATTGCTTGAAGTCCTAGACTATTCACAAAAATTTTGATGAGATGGTCTATATATCCCCTAAGATGCCTAAGCCCATCAACCTCCTTGATATCATCTGTGTTACAGTTTACAAAAGTAACAAAAAGTTCAACAATGGAAAACAATGTATTGCTTAAAAAAACATGGTCATGCTTCTCCATGAGCAACATCATCATCTATGATTATAGGAGTGTCGTTGGAGGTGCCAAGAGTGATTGAGGGATGAGACTTCTTTGCACGCAAATATTTTTCCATGATAACCATCTTCCTAGCCATGAGCTTGTTCAACCTCATTTGGTTGTCATCCAACGTAGATTCTTCATTAAATCTACCTCAACAAGGTATTCCTCACTTAGCAGTTTGTGGGTGAGTGCTTTGAGTAAGTGTCTTGAAAACAAATTGGTGACCATACTTGGGATGACATTCTTATTGGTGGGCCCCTTCCCAACATGATGTCTAGAAGTCAGTAGTTAGGATGATACCCATTAACAAGTTTTTTCCAAACATGATGTCCAGAGGTTTGGATCTTCCCCCCTCCATAAAGATCAGAGGATGATGATTTAAAATTAGTATGAAAATATGGACATATTCCCCCCAAGATTGGTTTTGTTCTCTTACTATTTTTCTTCACAAGATTAACCTTCTAGTTACTAATGGGAAACATTTCTCCAGAAACAGAAAAAAAAAAAAAAATTTAATGGGAAATTAAATGGGACATGCGGATGAAAAGAAGGTTCAAGCACTAAGTTTGGTGTAAGATTCGACTTAATAGGTGGGGGGTCTGTTTCATTTTTTAACGAGCTCAACATAGAAAGCTAACCATGCTCGTAACGACCTGTTTCATTTTTTAAAGACCTTGACATATAAAGGGAACTATGCACATGGTGACCTTTTTAATTTTTACAAAATGTTGAAAAAGAACATAAATATGCCTGAGGTAGCCCATTTCATTTTTTAATGAGCCTGAAAGGGAATAAAACTATGCTCAAGGTCGGTTTTATTTTTTAACAAGCTTGATACCAGAAATAAAATATGCTCAAGGTCGGCTTTATTTTTTAACAAGATTGAAACCAAAAATAAACTATGCTCAAGGTCGGTTCTTACTCAACATGATGTCGAGAAGTTGGTAAGTTGTTGTACATAAGAAGTTAGTGGCTTAAATCCAGTATGATGTTTAAATAATGGATACATGCCCCACAAGATTCCCGGTAATTGAGAAGAATCTAACTAGAAGACATGGCTATCGAAGGGGGGGGACCACTAGAACATGTGGTACATTCAGGGAATTCTGGTGACTAGCAGCCATACAATGATCAGGTGTAACAAAGGAAAGCTAATCAATGGTCAAAATATTCCCATCACGGGGGAAATGCATCACTCTAAAGAGTTTGGACACTACAACTTTCATGGCGTAAACATAATCTTGTCCAAGAAACAAATTAAAATCTAAGGGACCTTGGACTACCATAACATCGATGCAGATAGTTTTCCCTTCTAAGGTAATAGGAAAGTGAGGAAGGATCCCTAAAGATGCAGTAGATCTTCTATTAAAATACAGTATCTGGTCAGTGGCTGGAACAAGCTGAGGAGAACCTATAGCTTTCTAAGCAATTGAGGATAAAATACTAATAGAAGCCCCTTCATCAATAATAGTGCGAAGTATATTCCTAGCAGTAACTCACACAGATATATGGAAAGTAATACTCGAATGAAGACAATATTCAGTTATACTACTTTAATCAAAGGAAATAACCTTAGTACTTGTAGAGGGTTCTATTGAAACAAACTGAAGTTCCCCTTACCTAGAATAATCTGAACTAACTGTGAAAACTTCAAGAATTTTGATTTCACTCTCAACTGGAAGAGATGGATGAGATGAAGATTAAGGAAGTTTAAGAAGAAGAAAAACAAATAAGAAAAAAAATGAAAAACGGGCAAGAAACCAAATCTCAACCAACTACTCCTCGGAGTGCTGAGAGTGTTGATCTACCCACAAAAACACCTTGTAAGCCCAAGTTCCCTTATAGGATTTGCAAGGGCGACCATGTTCTTAAGGATTGTCATGGAATGTCTCAAGTTTAAAGAGTGTGGTCTAAGGCCTCCCAACAACCCATATCATTAGCCTTTGGTCATCATACTGATGATACCCCATCAACCAATGATTATGTGGTTAAGAGTAGAAAAGGAAAAGTAAAAAATTATTGCTTGTTATGTAAGGACACGCACCTTACTTACCTTTGTCCTCACATGGATGAAGCTTCAAAGTTGTTGGAAGATATTATTGTTCCTAAACAATGAATTTCAATAGGTTACTGTAATTTGTACCTTGACCTCCCATTGGTTCATAAAGTGGTCAATCTAGTTCCATCCTCGGTTGATCCCACTCTTTATTTAGAGAATGAAGAACAAGTAGTTCATCCCACTCTTATTTTGGAGAGTGAAGTTAAATAGGTCAAGTCGTTGTCATCTCCACCCAATCCCACTCTTTCATTTGAGAGTGTTACGACTGAAGTATCCACTTTGGCCCAATCTTCGTCTCATCCCTCTCTTCCAATTGAGAGTGAAATGTAAACTTCCAAAGCTTTTGTAGTCAATTTAGATGGTTCTAGGAAAGGAGAAATTCTGTTTGTTTCAATAGAACCCTCTCTAAGTACTGAGGTTATTTCCTTTGATTGGAGTAGTCTAACATAATATCATTTAATTCATTCAAGTGTTCCTTTCTAGAGATCTGTGTGAGTTACCGTTAGGAATATACTTTTCACTATTTTTTATGAAGGGACTTTTGTTAGTATTTTATCCTCAACTGCTTGGCAAGCTATAGGTTCTCCTTAGCTTGTGCCAGAAACCAATCAAATACTGGCTTTTAATAGAATACCTACTACATCTTTAGGGATCCTCCCTCACTTCCCTATTACCATAGGAGGGAAAACTATCTGCAATGGTGTTATCTTATTCCAAGGTCCATTAGATTTTAATCTTCTACTTGGACAAGATTATTTTTACACCATGAAAGTTGTAGTTTCCACACTCTTTAGAGTGATGCATTTTCCCCATGATGGGAAGATTGTGACCATTGATCAACTTTCCTTTGTTACACTTGATCATTGTATGAATTCTAGTCATTAGACTTCCCTGAATGTACTGCATGTTCTAGTGGTTCCTCCCCCTTTGACAACCATGTATTCTAGTTAGCTTCTTCCCATTATGGAGGATCTTGCAGGGCATGTCTCTAGTATTTATACATCATTTTGGAGTTAATCCTCTAACTTATTATGTATGACAACTTACAAACCTATGGACATCATATTGAGTAAGAACTGACCTTCAGCATAGTTTATTTCTGGTTTCAAGCTCCTTAAAAAATAAAATCGACATTGAACATAGTTTATTTCTAGTTTTAAGCTCGTTAAAAAATAAAATCGACCTTGAGAATAGCTTTATTCCCTTTCAAGCTCATTCAAAAATGAATTTTTTTACCTCAAGCATAGTTATTTTATGTTTCAAGCTTGTGTAAAAATGAAACAGGTCACCATGAGCATAGTTATGTTTCTATGTCAATCTCGTTAAAAAATGAAACAGGTCGTTACGAGCATGGTTCTCTTTCTTTGTCAATCTTGTAAAAAAATGAAATAGATCCCACACCTATTAAGTTGAGTCTTCCACCGGACTTAACGCTTGAACCTTCTTTTCATTCACATGTCCCATTTAATTTTTCTTTTTCCCCCATTTCTAGCAAACATTTTCCCATTAGTAACTGGAAGGTTAATCCTATGCATAAAAAGAGTAGGTGAATGAAACGAATCTTGGGGGGCATATTTCCATTTTTTCAGACTGGTTTTAAATCATCAAACTCTGATCTTTATGATGGGGGCAAGATTCAAACCCCTGGACATCATGTTTGGAAAAAAATTGTTAATGGGTATCATCCTAAGTATTGACATGTGGATATTATGTTGGGAAGGGGCCCACCAATAGGAATCATACAGAGCACAGTTTCTCTCAATTTTAAGCTCTTTAAAAAACAAAACTCAGATTTGAGCATAGTCCATTTTCTATTGTAAGCTTGTTAAAAAATGAAGCCGATCCTTTGAGCTTACTTTTTCATTTTCATGCTCTGGTTAAAACATGAAAATGATTTGAGCTTACTTTATCGCTTTTTTGTTTTGTTTTGGATTCAAACATGCAAAATGTTCTGAGTGATTTAATACCATAGTCATGCTCATTAAAAACCAAGTAAAAAAGTATCAAGTACACTTTTATCACTTTTCTGGGCTCGTTAAAAATGGTTACGAAAAAGGAACCCCGTGGTGTTGTCTTTAAGCTCTTTTCAGACTCTCTAAATAGGAAAATATTGCCAAGCAAACTTGTTCCTTTCAGGCTTGTAATTAGAAATGTCTTCTATCGAGTGATAGTATACCCCTTTTTCATACCATTTATATTGATTACGAAAAATGTATACTCTAGTTCATCATAACTAGAAGAGTTCTCCTAGGTATTATTTTATACTTTTTCAGACTTAGGGGACTAAATTGACAAAAATGTTCATCTTGGAGTCTTCTTTAATCTTTTTAGACTCTCTAAACATTAAAAACCATCGGTTTTTGTTTCTCTGGACTCGTAAAATTACACATTGAAAGGCTATTTTGGGATCAAAAATATCCTTTATGAGTTTTGTAAAACATGCGAGATTCTATTCATCCATGATGAGCTACATTGAGCATTTATTACCCTCCTCCATCTCATTAAAAATCAAAGAGACACTCATCCATCATGATGGGGAAATTAAAGGAATGGGAAGATATATTTAATCGGTATTAATGAGATATTAGAGTGACCCTTGAACATGGTACCTGTTTGTATCCTAGTCAAAGAGCTGGATAATCCTCTTTTCCTCGAGTCATACCAATTCCATGAGTCATCTTATTCCTTTGGGTCATTCGAAGAATTCCTCAGTCATTTGTTTCATTATATCTTGGTCTATGCCTCATTAAGTCAATGCTACCAAGTCACTTTCTGTGTCGTTATATGTTCAAGGAAATTCTTTTGTTGGAATCAACCTTTGCAGTCATCAAGCCTTCTATTACGTCAACCATCCCTGAAATAGTCTCTTGTGTTCATCATTACACCTTTATGTCAGTTAAAACTCATTTGATCTATCATCTTACATCACTTTACTATGTTGGTTTTGTGTCGATGACGTGGGATAAATTATAGCCCTCCTTTGACGAGTTTGTTCATGTTGATATCAACACATCATCTATATATTGGACTCAAAAACTAGTCAGTACCTTGGAACTTGTATGCCTAAATGGCATGTTTCCTCACTTTAGATAATAGGTTTACATCATTGACCTCTTATTGAATTATTTCATGTATGTTCGAATCCTGCTCGTTTATTCACATTCATTGCAATGTACTAGGATACCTTGGGGATCATTATCATCATTAGTTATTTCCCTTGCACTTGTTAACGGTTTACATTATTGACCAGTAATCAAGTGGTTTCTACCATGTTTGACTTTAGATCCTTTATTCACATGGATAGAATCGTATCATTGTGAGTTTGGGTTGAATACCCTGGGGATCATGTACTTTACCTAGGTTGCGATGGATATTTTTTGATGCACTATCACAAAGATCCACTTTGTATTGGTCATGGTTATGTTCTTATATATCGGTGGATCTACTTTGTATTTTCATAGCCATGATTTTTCCACAATTATTTTAGGTACAGATCCACATTTTATGTAAGTGGTCATATCCTTATTCAATACTTTGATATATATACAATGTATTGGTCTCAAGCCACATTGTGAGTCATTGGGATCATAAATTATTGTACTGCAAGAAACTCCTTATTTATTGTTTACAGGTTTCCAACCGATGGTTCCTTGCCTCGATCCTTTATCCTTTATCCACCAAATTATTTCACCTATCCCATTACTCTAGATTCATACTTTGGGGCGACATCTGTTAAACTTAATTTTCATCCTCGTGATGATAACGAACCATGTACACCTATTCTTTTCCTTGATCCCTAAAGTGTTTGGCCAAAACTCTTTGGAAGATGAGTTCTAAGGTTTCTTCCCTTTGAAAAAACCTCATTTTGAGAGGGTGACACTATTTTATCTCTAACAAGGGGCGTCACCCCCATGAACACACTTTGCATCACTATAGGGTGTGTCACTAACACACTTTTCTTGTGTATATGGTGCTCCGGTGCCTGCACGAAAGGAAGAAATAGAAGTTTCAAGAAGTATCTCGAAGAAGACCCTTATGGAGGTTTACCCCTTCCACTTAGTGTGGATCTCACTCGCCTCCCAACTTAGTAGGATCCCACCTCATCTTTCTCCCTTAATCGTCTCCTCCCTTTCTCATCCCTTTTGTCCTATAAATGAGAGCTCACCCTCATGGGATAGGGGAGCTAGGAGGATAATAGCCAAATGCTGGAGAAATTAGGCCATAGATATGATATTTGATAGTTTATTTATTGAGGCAAGCCTATGTTGGAAGGAATCTTCAACACCAAGTCTCTATATGGTTGTAATTCGTTCCTCTTTTATGTTAGTACATTATTGTCTTCCTTTCCCATAAATGATGTGTAATTTCATTTACAACAGTTATTCTTGGTCAATTGCTTAGATATATCATATTATCTTGTGTTTCCATTTTTTTCTTGTTTCCTTTAAACCTTTTGCAGGTTATCTCTTCATTAGTAGGATTGCGAAAGTCTCAAGCCAATGAGGCCAGTCTTTGGAAAGAGGTACATGTTCTTTACATTCAAGTAATTTGATAAATTTAGGGAAAGGTTTGCATTTAAGTTCTATTTTGTTCTAGATCCAAACCATTTGGACTGGAGAGCTTTGTCTTTATCCGCATTGATAAAGTGTCTTGAAACAAACTTACAATTGTACAATTACAATTTAAAAAATTACTAATTAGGCTTACAAATTACAAATTATATCAATTCTTGCTATGTCAACTACAACAAAAATATATATAAATTCTTGTAGGACTTGCAGAACATTATAAATTGGCGTAGGTAATTATAGAAGCAACTCCTACGGTGTCTAGGTCAAGTTTGAAAGAAAATATATCAACTACATTGAAGCAGGTAAACTAAATTAAGTCATTCATTAATACTTTGGAAAAGGGTATTGGACGAATGTGAAGAGAACTAATAATGTATGTAATAGAATCCATGATAAATTTTAGATAATCTATTGAATTATACTTAGCATATGAAGTTTCAAAAACATATTTTCGATACATAGATGATGCATTCAAGAAGTAATTGCATTGAGAAAATTATATAAATTTAACCTTGCATAAGGAGAAAGGGTTTTTTCTTTAATAATTAAATTGTAATTTATAGAATTAATGAGGAAAACCCATTTTTGGCTAAGTTGTTTAATAAGAAACTATGGTTATAATGATGTATTTTATATTACATTTTTTTTAGGGCTTATTACCATTGAAATTTTTAGAACAGTGCTTCTTAGTGTGGAATTTTCTCTAAATTATCATGCACTCTTGTTTTTGTTTATCCCTTGGTTATTTTACTATCTACATAGTATATGGAACTATAGAGGCTTTCTCTGTTATAGAGTATTATGAATTAAAAACTTTTGGTTATTTTATTTTTTACATTAATTACTTATGAAGGAAAAATATGAGTAGGATAAAACTAATCATAGGAGTAACATTAATTACTTTGTGGTTTTAATCAAACATTTCTTTGGTTCTATGGGTTTATTGAATTTAGTTAGTTCTTGTGTTGAATTTCGGATCAATCAATTTTAAGAAATCTTTAGTTTTAATAAAATGGAATCTAATCAAGTATAGTTTGGAACTAGTGTTATTTAAAAAAAATGCATTCACACATATAGAATCAAACAATTAATTTACTAAGACAACCCCAAAATGATAACAAAATTAAACACTAGGTCGTTGACTCAATTATACATCTATTAAATGAATTAGGAATTACCAAATAAGAATTAAGAGGGGACAATCATTGTTTAAGAGGTGTCATATCATTGATACCATTGATGTCATGCTATATCGAAACAATTAGATTTCCAAATCATACAAATAATTTCAAAACAAGTTAGCATTCCAAGTAGTTCAACCTCAAAAGTGGCATGTGTAGTTTATTCTTCTGGCCAATAGGTTATAGGAATGCAAGTTTCCAAAATACAATCATGGTAAACCTCCGTCATCTTCCAT
>LPNX011030668.1:162729-206714 GCA_001517045.1 Pseudotsuga menziesii | reverse complement strand
TATAAAGAAACCTATGATAAGATCAGTGCAGTGTGTGGTGACACTAGACCTTGTTCTCCTCATGTTGATGAAGGTTTGGAAAGTTTATTACCTTGTAATTTTCTTTTTGAAGAATATTGTTATGAATACAAGGGGGACATGAATAGGCAGGATCATGATGCCATGGATGAAGAGTCCCCCACATATGACATGGATGGGAGTGATGACTATTGGAATTTCATAGGTAATCCAACTTGTGAAAATTTTATGAGGAATCCCATCCATGACATGTCCAACAATGGGAGTGTCTATTCAAAAAATTGTGGAAGTCCAATCTACGATACATCCATAGAGGGGAGCATGGATGCCTGGGAAAACCTTAGTATAGAAGAGGATCATTTAGAATTTTCACGTGATCATTCAAAGTCATACCATGTAGAGCCGCACAAGGGTATTAGTAATGAAGACATTGAGAAACAATATTGTGAAAAGTCAGATGTGATGCAGTCAGTGGAAAATCAGTCTCGGCCATCTTTTTCACATATAGAGGTTCCTTATGATTTGGAGCTACTTGGGGCTTGTGCAACAAGTTATCATTTGATAAGCCCCGATGATCAGTATGATGGTGTAATTAGTATACCTCATCGTTCTAATCGGTATATCAGTCATATCCAGTCATGGATAGAAGCAACCTGCATGAGCACATACAAGATTGGGAATAATTTTTATGACATTGTTCATGCCTATGATCTCCCATCCATCCCACCCATTTTGAATCATCACGCAGGTTTGCATTTTCTGAATAAGGTATCCTTACTTTGGCTGGTAACCAAAGACAAGGAAAAAAAAATTTATGTCAATAAAATGCTTAGGTGGTTACATTGGATTTCTGATTACACTTAACCCTTTTTATATCATGCTTAGAGTAGGAAAATAAGCTCCTTGAAAGAGAGAATTTACTTTCTGCATTTCTATTTTTAGCTATAATAAAACTTTACTTCTTTTAGTTAGTTACATTTATGTTGTTTAAATAAATCAACTTAATGGTTCATTTGGTTTTTTATAAAACTTGTGCTACTGAGGTGTTTCTTGTCAAGTTGAGATGTTTTTACAGGGTATATAAACCAGAGATTCTGGTGTTCTCGTATCCTCTCCTTGCTTTAAAGACCAGATCAAGCACATGTCCCATAGTTGGAGCCAGAATGTTACCACCTAAGTTGTACTTAGTGGTTTTCTATCAAGTGAGCCTGGTGAACCGGACAGGGTTAACTTGTTCGGACTTCAGAGAACTTTCAGTCTTGCCTCTGGGAAGCTTTACTGTACCATATCACATGTTCATACCCCATGGGAGAGTTGTAATAAATGTTCTAGCATGATAGTGTCTGTAAAAGACTCAGTATCTTAGACTTCATTTGTCAATCTGATCAGCCTAGGGTGTTTTTTCCCTTGGTTATTATTGGTTGTTGAATAAACGACTGATAATTTCTGATTTTTTCACTCCATACCTCCAAAGCTGGGGTGGTCGGCTTGGCATTTAGGCCTATTGAGGTTATTAGAGTCTATGTGTCAATGTATAGAAATGCTAGACATCATTTTTGAGTCATATGAACATGTCCAAGTCCCCCTAGCTGTTTTTCAATTTTTCAATTTTTTAGTTTTTTCAGTGTTTTTTATTAAAATTTTAATTTTTCCAAAACTTAGGCTATTTTTTAATAGTTTAATTGGAAAAATTGAGTCTGTAATAAAAGTGGGCCAAATAATCAGTTTCAGTCATGTAGGTGCTCATTTTAAAGCTAAGAGCACCATGTAAACACATGCACCCACTATTTCCTAGTTTTGAGTGATTTTCCATCACTTAGGTCAGAAAGTCCCAAAAATCAATTATTGATTATTTTAATTTAATAAATTGATGAATAATGGAGCAAATCCAAAATCAATAAATTAGTGGATTCTCAGCCGATTTGATTGAAATCAGTCAGATCTAAAGCAGATTGACTGAATCTGACAAATCCTTGACTGAAGGAGGTGATCAAATCAGATCCAGAGTTGATCTTGAGCATCCTTTATGGGGAATTTCACCCTCCCTCTCTCCTCAACACGTTTTGGCTCATCTGGATGAGTTTTGGGCCAATGTGTCAATGTATGGGTTGATGCGTCAGCCAGATCAGGCCCCCGGTTGACAAGTAGGCTCAGTCCAGCTTCAGTTGTGCATTGATGAACTCTCCATCAGTTGATTTCACTTGATTCCATGAGGAGTTTCACCCCCCCTGGACTAGATGGCCTGTAAATTGTATAAATCCAAGCACAACAACCTCTTCCAAGCTAGTTAGAACTGGGATTGAGATGCTGCTGCTCTTGTGCTGTATTGTTTTTTCATTCTGGAATAAAGAAGCTTTGGAGGCAAGATCTATGGTGTAATTCTCTTCATGTGTGGATGTTGATTGTCAAATGCTTATGAGGTATAATATGCTTTTGTTTATCATTGCTTTGCTGGTTAATTGTTGGCCTTGAAGGAGAGAGATCCCTCCTGTTAGGGTAAGAGTTTATTCTAGTTTCATTTATTCTCTTACTGCTGCTTGTTCTAGATCTATTGGATTTGTATGTATTTTAAGTTTAATTGCATGCTTTCCAATCATCTCTTTCGACAGCACCTATGTTTTAACCATCTGTCTGTGCAAGGATTTTAAAGCTGCAGATGATGTCACTGGTAGAAGAGGTTGAGCTGGTTTGAATCTTCCTCATCTTCATTATCTTACAAATCAAATATTCCCTCGGTGTTCAACCAAAGCGGAATCCAAAGACCAACTTTTCTAGGCTTCAAACACTCTTTCTCTCTCTTCCTCCTTTAAAAATTATTAAACTTTCCTCAAACTGGTTACTTTAAAGTTTATTTTTAAATCTGATCTATATCATCTAGAAAATCATACATGGATCTAATCATCAATTTCCCTCCAAATTTCTAGATCTTAGTTTCATTTTGTGCATAAAGTTCAAATTCAAGAGATCTAGCTAAAATTGCCTTAGTTTCGCAAGTATTTTTAGTGAAAAATCAATAGCTTACTGTTAAGGTAGTTTCATTTGATGTTCAATAATTTAAATATTCTTCAATATCAGTGCTTTTAATTGGCTTCACAAACAGCAAGCCAAGATCCCAAGGAAATCTTGCTTTCCTTGGTTCCTTTTTCGTCGGTTTAGCTAGTTTAATTTCATTAATTTTTTGAGATAAAGTAGGCTGACCCATGGTACTCTTAAAGTGCTTTGGGGAATTTTTTATTCTAATTCAATTTCTTTCATTTATCAGGTCTGACATAGAAGAAAGGAATCTTCTTTCCAAAGTGGCTTTTGGAGCGCTCAAATCCCCCCAGGGGTCTCTCTTTTGTCACATAATTTGTAAATTTTTTTGTATAAATTGTAATATATTGGTTTCAGCCTGTATAAGGACCAAGAAAGAACTTATTTATCAGTGCTTTGATATTGTAACCTCTGTAATAAAATCCTTCTTTGAGTAGGCTATTTTGAGCCCATTCCCCATCCCCCCTGGGGGGATTCGCGTCGGTGTCATTTTCATCGTTTTCTGCTTATTTCCTTTTACTAGAATTGATCTGATTTCTAGGGTAGTATATTTGATCTTGTTGTTAATTCCATATTCCATATCTTACTTTCAAAAGTAATCATAATACTTACCCCACGATTTCCCAAGTGACCCGAAAGGGGAAAGAGATTCGTGGTAGGATTAATCAGAAAACCATATTTGTGTAGTTGTTTTATTTTTTATATCATTTGTTTATCAGTAGCTTTAAAATTAACCCCTCCTCGATTCCCCGATTGAGATCCACTTGGATCGAAAGAGGTTCTTGGAGGCTTTTCTTTTAAACAAGAACACATCTCTTAATAACTTATTAAAATTTACAAGACTCCAGTGTGTATGCTCTGCACTTGGCTGTGGTTCATCTGATATGTCAAGCTGTATCAAAAGCACTTGAGTGACTAGCATAATTAGGACTCACCCTCCCCAATTAACAAACCATTAGGTGAAAATCCAACACCTCGATCAAACCTTTACGGTGGCAAAAAACCCAAAGTAAGCGGGAACCTACTGAAAAGTGACCTCGGGGCACCGATCTCTGTCACACCCTAATGGGTGCGTTACGAACACAGCCCCAGAGACTCCATTTCAGCCCATAAATTCCTTGTGGATAGCCGTATATTCTTTGTTTTGGACATACTCCAAGTACTCTCGGGTATATCTGAAGTCCCCCTTTAGCCTAATTTAATCAATTCATACTTCAATTTTAATTTAAAACATACCAAGATGCAATCACAAAACATTCCCTCCAAGCACATGTGCAAGGACATTGATCTCTTTGATTTGAATCCATTATTAAGGCACTGGTCATTTTTGCTTCATATATATATTGTGTATCAACTTTGTGCTTTCGTGTGTATCTTCGTATCTTGTCATCTTGATTGTTTATAGTTAAAATATTCAAACTCCTAAATAACTGATTCAGTACAACATCATTACACTAAGAAATCATGCTTAGTAACTTAATAGGGTCTACCCCCCTTGGCTTCGTTAGGAGTTGAGCCTAGACGGAGGAGTCAAGAACAAGGTGACAGCCTGACTCGAGACTTGCCCCCAAGGACACACCGAGTGGCTTCAAGATTTCTGCCACGTGATCCAGGTGTGTGAAAAGGCGGCAACAGAGTCTAACTGAATAGAACTCAAATTCATGCCAACAAGTAGGAGAGGGAACCTATCTTACTTCAGTTAGATGATATGAACTAAACTGAGTCACAAAAAGTAGGAGGAGGTGCCTTTAATCGCTCTAGTTAACTGTATTTAACCAAAAATAGGAAAAATAATGACGAAGGCACCTTTACAACTCCAGTTTAACTAAAAGGTAGTTGAAACAAGCTCCAGTTGTCTGAATTGGGTGCATATGTCAAG
Source organism: Pseudotsuga menziesii (assembly GCA_001517045.1). Taxonomy (NCBI): domain Eukaryota; kingdom Viridiplantae; phylum Streptophyta; class Pinopsida; order Pinales; family Pinaceae; genus Pseudotsuga; species Pseudotsuga menziesii. Next base: position 201,784 of record LPNX011030668.1, on the reverse strand, counting down.
TATATCAACCCATATTTTCTCCTATATTGAAGGAGGAGCCTTAGTTATGCTCCCCGATTGAAGGAGGAAGTCCAGTTTGATGATGCAGTCACATGTTTGATTCAAAACTTAGGATAAGTGGTAAATTAGGCCAAAATAAGCCAAATAATGATGTGTGGTTGGAAAATGACTCCAACAATTTATTGGTTGTTAAAGAAGCATAAAAATACCATGAATATCTTGGAATGCATCATACATAATCTTACATACATTACAGAGAGAATAGAGAGGCATATTCCTTGAGGGGATGGATCTTCTTATCATTACTTGGACTTTCGAGCTCTAGCTCGACCTTGTCTTCATGTAAGATATTATGAGTGTTATTTATATATGATATGGATCAAATATTATCAGAATGGAAGCCAACATCATCTACCCATATGCATCGATGCTTCCTTCTAAGCATAGTAGCAATCGAAGCTTGACTAGCTCTACAATTTATCGTAGGAAACTTGACCTTCTTCAAGAACTTGTCTTCAACACTTTGGCATTTTTAGGATTTTGACTTACCACTTGATATGCATTTATCATACCTCAAACAAATAATTATAATAAACTTTGAAAATCAATGAAAAGATCTCGATTCTCTTCTCTTCAAACTCCAATAAAAGAATCTCTCAATCCCTTAGTTGGATTAGTGAATGCAAAGGGGCACATCACCCAATGATGGAAATGAGTAGATAACCCAATCCTCTCATAAGCTCATAGCTCCCTAAGATGAATTAAAAATGTAAAATGACCAAAACTCTTGAATGGGCAAACCCATCTTCCTTTTACTAACTTATGTTAGCTTGTTGGTTCCTTCTTCTAAGCCCTGCTTTATAGGGATTCAAATTAGAGATGAGTTTAATGTTTATTTGGAAAGTAGATTTTGCATTTGGCCCACTTGACTTCATGAATTCACCTTCACTGGAAAAAATTAGTCTCTTTATCCTTTCCTAAATCCTTTTGGCTTCTTTCTTATTTTATTAAATACATTCTTGAGTGCATAAATTAGAAAACTTTTAACTTTCTGATTTGTGTTGATTTTCCTCCTTTTCCTCTATTTGGTTGTTGTTTCTTCTTTTTCCCACTTTCTTTTCATAATTTTCCTGAGTGTGACAACTCACATGATTTAGCTCTTCCTATGCACCCTCTTGAGCACAATTAATCACAAATAAATATTATTTTCATATCTTAGGCTAATATTAATAATATTAACTTGTGTAAAATATTATTGGCCCATTTATTCCCAAATTATTAATAATTATTTTGGGAACTCAAATTGGAAATTTATATCCTTCATGTGGCCCACATTAGTCCAATTAATCTTCAATTACGCCATTTGACATCTTTGCTTAAGTAAATTTCCACCCATAGCCACCAATTTAATAATTTTAACCTAGGTGACTTAGGCCAACATTATGTCTTGGACCATAGAAAAAATTGGGAATATGACAAATCCTCCCCTCCTAAGATTGCTTATCCTCAAGAAATTTAGTCCAAGGACTAAAAATACATATTCATCCCAAACATGTTTATGCCAGTCGACTAATATGGGAAACTCTCCATCAATCATCATCAAGGAGAACAACAACTACTCATCAATCATCATCAAGGAGAACAACAACCACTCATCAATCATCCATACATAAGACTACAAAGAGTCCCAAAAAAATAAATATCATGAAGAATATTGGAGTGTGCTTACAGTTGTATATATGAACTCCCTGACTAAAATTTGAGAGGTTCCATCATGTTTCTACTACTCAACCCTTATCATAACCCTACCCTTATGAAATAGATTTGTACCCTATGCAACTTTATGTTCAAGCCATCTGAAATATTTGAGACCATGAATGATTCTTGGATCTCAAATGAATCTTAGATTGAGGAAGTTTCACCTACTTCCTCTTCAACATTTCTTAGTGTCTACACCAAGAGCCTCATGAAGACTCTAAATACAACAAGTATGAACACAATTATTCCATCCACAATATGGTTTCCCATGTAGGAAACTACACCACTACTCCACATGGACACACTTATGGAAATGAGGGATAACTCTCCCTCCTAGATCCCACTAAACATGTTGAATTATCCCAAACTCAAATTTCATCAAGAACACTCTATCACTCCATGGAATTCCATGATACGATGGTTTATGCAACATTCCACTTGACATCTTGGTTATTTGAAACAACTTGGAATTCCAAAGGATGTCAAGATCCCATAACCATGTTGGAATCCCATCACTTCCAATGCTTTTGAAAACTCTTGTCATGCAATTGCACAACCAATCCTCATGTGCATGTGTACTATAGGTATCTATGGATATAAAATATATCTTTTTTTCTACTCACATGTTAAGGAAATGTCAATTATAACCAAAATTTCATTGCAGAAACCAGGAAAACATTTAACTTCCAGATTCCTCGTTCAATGATGCCTCTATACACCCAATAAATGGATGAATAAGCACTATTGTTTGTTGATATATATAGAATGTGATTAGCGACCTCCTCTAGACAAAAATATACCTCCCATAAGGGAAGCTTATGAGGTTTCTCTTTCAAATCATGCATGTCAAATAGCCCTCTATTGATGCCAGCAAGTCTAGTGCATCCTTGATCCTCCATTTTGGTGATATATTTATCTACCCAATCCAGCAATAGATAATCACATTTTCTTGATGATTCAAATGGAATGCCCTCATCTATATTTCCCATAGATAATAACTCTTCAATGTCCTTCTAAAGCAAGATAGGTGCGTTTGTCACACCACATGGTCTAACCCTACAACCATCAATAGGGGATGTGGGAGCCTCTTTCTCCTCATTTGGCACCAAGAGAAAGATTTCCTTCATCAAATTTTCATTTCCATGTGTCATACCTTATGTGTGGGATGAAAGAGAGTGAACCAATATCATCTCCATGTGAGATGAATCCATCAAATTGGTGAATGCATGTACTCTTCCACTGGTTGGTTCGACAATGTTGTGATTCTTTGCCTCCTCCACGAGGGTGTGAGTTGATACAAATGGAAACTCGAATGCTTGATCCTCCTCAATCATAATGTAACTCATTTACCACCATCACATGAGGTTCCTCCTTTGGTCCATGAATATAATAAGCCATATGAGAATGAATTTCAGAATGTATGAGAGAGAATGTGTTGTCTCAAGCTTCTCATGAAGCTTCTCAATCTAAATCTTTGATTCTTGAAGTGCACTTTGAGTACTCTTCAAATAATAATGGGTTGTATCCAAATCATGAGTGATATTTCTAATATCCACTTCACATTATAAATAAGCACTATGATACATCTCCAAAAGCTCAAGAAGATGATCTCTATCAGAAAACAAATACAAAATTTACCTTTCATGTCATTCATTACCTTCTAAATATTATTTGATTTTTCAATAGAATATGTCTCCTCCTTTGATGCAGATATCCAACAAGAATTTGACACCAATGCAATAGCGTCATGTAAGGTGATCAAGGCCTCATGGATCCTCCTTTTCCTCATATTCAAGGACCTACAATAAGGTCTAGCTCTAGAGGATAAACATCCTCTTATTCCTTATTTAGATCAACTTCAAGAGGAAGCTCAAGTGGCGATGGAGAGATTGATCCTTGTTCAACTTATATTTTTGCAAGTTCTTAATATTATTGCACATGGGAAATATTTTCTGCATCAAGATCCTCCAAACTAACCTCTATGTCACCATCATAGAGAATTATGGACCCTTTAGTGTATTCTTTCCTATACATGTCTAGAGTGTCATTTGTTTTCATCCTCTCACCTCTGGAATGTTCTTCTGCATCATTGATGGAAGGATTTAGTTCTTCTTCTACCTTGCAATCACCTGAAAGTGAATGGAGCCTCTCCATATGGTCCTCTTATTTTTCATCACCTATAGAGTTAGGTGGCTCATGGTTGATTTGTGCTTTCATTATGATCAAGTGTTTTAGCTTCCCGGTTATCCTTCTCCAATAAACTTGATATTTTTTCATTTTCTTCTTTCAATGGATATTTTTTAGAGCCCTTTTTTTCTCCATTCCATGGGGGACTCACTTGTTGAACAATATCCTAGCACGTTAGTTCATATTGCGGGTTTTAAATTTCTTAAAAATCAGGCCAATATATTGCAGGTATTGGGGGGGATGAGGGGTTTAGAGTGGGGGGTTAGGGAGGTTTATAAGGATTAGGGTATAAAAAAGGGTGGTGGGAATATTTTAGATATTAGGAGTGGGTTTCAACAAAAAAAGTTTGGACCAATATCTACAGAAATTAAGGGTATTCTTTAATACTCCATGATTGAATGTGCTATGTGAGAGGTTCACTCAGTGAATCCCCCGCGCTCCATTATAATACAATTTATGCTCCACTTATTTACATATTTGATCAAAAGTGTATGCTTTCATTATTTCATGTGTGCATATCTTTCTGACCTCCATTTTACAGTAAAATCAAAAAGGTATGAGTTCTCAGATTTTTTCCTTTAATGGGGGATACCCTATGAAGTAATAGAAGGATTCCTTTGTATTTAATTGATCATCAAACTATCTATACCTTGATGTAAAAGTATTAATGTATTTTTTCCATATCTATTCACAAGAGTAACCATCCTCCCTATATATGAAGTGACAAGAAGAGCTACATGTTGGTTCTTCATCCATGGATTTATACTCTTCTTCATACAACTCATAATCATGTCCTTCAACTATAAAAGGTATAAATTTCATGGCTAAAAATCTGAACGTGAGATATTAATTTAAATAGGAGTATAGGAAAGTGCTCTAATACCACTACAACATACCTTTCTAGAATTAAGGCACATTATGCAAAAGTTTCAAGAAACACACTAACTAGTCTTAACTAGACTTGCAACAATAGTATCATACTTTACCTAAAACACCCAAAAATTAGTATATAGCTTAACTTATAGGTCTATTATAGACTACAACAACCTAAAAAAACTCCCAACTTTGACAGCTGCACTTTTACTAGGCTACATCACACCTAGGTCAACCCTTTGGAAGAGACAAATACTCTTAAGGACATATCCCCAAGAATTATGTGGAACCCAACGGATTATGGTGCTGGATGGAATTTTATGGAATTTATATAAGTCCCAACCCACTGATCAAACTCTAAAATACTAGGTTTAACTCAATTCGACTTGATTTGGAAGCTATGGGAAAATTTGCAAATTTAGGACTACTTGACTAGTCTCTTTTCCAATGAATACAAAAAAATAGAGAAGGTCATGAATTGGTGGTATAAGTATTGGAATGAGATAAAATTGGTCCTATATATCATATGAAACCTTCATAAAATATATTCAAAAGGTGGAAGACAATTTATTACTTCAAACCTGGAAACTAGTCATTAATTGTGCATCAACAAGCATAGGTACAATTCTATCAAATCGCATGTAAAACTATGAAACAAGAAATCATAACTATAAATATTATTATTTAAGATAATTTGGAGAACATAATATCTCTAAGATAACATCAGTCACATCATCATGGATTATTTCACTTAGCCTTAAATACAACAATGGCTCACTGCAAAATTACGACAATAAATGACTAGACAATTTAAATAGATAATGGATAAACCATGGGAAGGACTTTTTAGAGCATTATTTTTTATTAAAATAAAATAAAACTACTATGAATATATGTAATGCATCAGCCACAATATTATATAAATCACGGAGAGAATAGAGAGTAAATTTGCTTGAGGGGATGGATCTTCTAATCATTACTTGGACTTCCAAGCTCTAGCTTGACCTTGTCTTCATGTCAACTCTTCAAAGTATGCTCTATATAATGTATGAATCATATATAATCATAATAGAAGCCAACATCAGCCACCTATAGTAATATATGCATCCTCCTAATAATAGTATCCACCGAAGCTTGACTAGCTCTCTCACAGAAAACTCGGCCTTCTTCAAGAACTTTCCTTCAACACTTTTGCCTCTTCAAGATTTTTCATTCCCACTTGGTATGAATTTATCCTACCTACAAGAATTATTATAAGAATATTTTAAAATCCATGAAAAGAGATGGATGCTCTTCTTCTCAAACTCCAACAAAAGAATCTATCAATCCCTCAATTGGATCAATGAATGCAAAGAGGGCCATCACCCAATGCTGGAAAGGGACACATCAACTAAGCCTCTCAAAATCACAAAACTCTCTAAGACGAATGAAAAAATTAAAATTACCAAAAGACCTGAATGGGTGTGCTCGTCCTCCTTTTATTAACTTATGTTATCTTGTTGTTTCCTTTTTCTAAGCCCCGCTTTCTAGAGATTCAAATTAGAAATGAGTTTGATGTTTCTTTGGAAAGTGTTGGGCGCCCAATATGCAAGTTAATTACAACTAACATACAGAGTGTGCAATATTTATTGTCAACCCAGGGAAGTATTTTATTTCAAGGATAACATGCACTATATATGCTTAAACACTGAGTTGTTGTAAGTAAACAATCCTATTCTCTGTTCAGCTACACTCATCCCAAAGATCCACTTAATCTAGTTTACCTTCTAAAGAATATAGTCATAATTACCTTCTATTGTTCTTGATCTAGAATTGAAAGACTCATGAAATCACATCTAGATTACTTTTGCAGAAAATGAAATCTTGTTACCAAACCATCTAATAATTTGCCCAACTATCTCGATCTAATTATTCTAGAAATCCAAAATACATGAATTGAGTTCAGTTATTCTATAAATCCAAAAGACATGAATTGAGTTCAACTATTCTATGAATTCAAAGTACATGAATGAAATTCTGCAACCATAAAAACAAAGGAACAAACTGCAAGGATCTATGGAAACAACAGTTAAAAGATCTAAGGATGAGCAGAGCTGTTATAGCTACCATGCAAATGCATAAGAAATAATTACCCATACACTCGACTATCACACCATGCCACTACGAATTTCCAAGAGATGCAATTAATAACACACTGTAAATCCACAACTATTACAGCTTACTATGAAGAAATGAAATTAACATAACATCACACAACAGACTAATTGAAATTCCTAATTTAACTCAGCAATCCCTATGGGAAGGCGGGCCCAGCCTTCACACAGAGATGCTGGAAGTAACACATGTTAAAACACTGAGATCTTAAGTAACTCCTTGTATTAAAAAGGCAGATCAAATACACATCCTCAGTCGCAGCTAATACAATAATTTGGTTAAGGGTTCAACCCCTGGCTCGAAATAGTTCTCCATATTTATACAATGTTAATCATAACATCCTATCCCTATTATTGGGCAGCCATGAAGATCTCTGATCTTCAGGCAACCTTAATTACAAATCACATATGTTACAACCGTGGCAGGATGTGAGTAGGAAATATAGGGAAACTGTTAATTGACCAAGGAATGATAATACCCTCATATGACAACTATACACAAGCAGCGACGCACTGTTTCCTTCTAAATCTATTGCATTCCATTGCAGCTACCCTCGTACAGCTTTTCTTGGAATAATACAATGATACCGCGTTATTTGGGCAATGGTAGGATGGATGGTGATCAGCTCAAACAATGAATGTCCTTTCCTTAGCTTGTTCATCCCGCTATACCTACATTCTCTATATCTCTAAATACCTTATAAACCATCATATGTTAGCATATTTAAAGATATAGATCCTTAATCACCACAATCCTAAGCATTAATAAAATAAGACAATAACCAACCATACCTTGGTGACTTGAAGAGCAGAGTGAGGGAAAACATCTGTTTAGCATGCTTAATAGGGAAGGATAAGGAAAACAGAGGTGGATAGGGATGGTAAAAAAGGAGCCATTTATGGGCCCAACATCTCCTCCCAACTATCATGTTACATCTCCTCATGCAACAACCTCCATTATTCTGAATCTAAATCTGGTACTATGCTCCGTTCATGGAGAGAAGAAAAGTTGTAGGGGAATTCTAACATTCCTTCTTTTTCTATGAACCCCCTATGGGAAACCCAATATCTCCAATATTGCTGCTCCTCTGCCTTGGTCAATGAGAAATCCACCCTGTATGGTTTTGTTGGCCACCAGATGAGAGGAAATTTAAATTTCAATCCCAACCAATTGACCCCACACTCCCTGATACATCCAACATAACCCTCAATCCTAGAAAGTGCCTATTCAAAAGTTCTAAAATAATAGGGGTCTCTATTCCTGAGGGTTGGAGAGGAAACCTGCCATCTGTGCTTACCGCCTTCCAACGTTGTTTGTTGATGTATGGAAATATGGCTAGTGCAAGTAGAAATAACCCCTTCCTATAGTTCCATTATATGTCGAGTTTGGATGGGGCATGAAAGTAGACTCTAGTGTTGAGTAAGGAGAAGACGAGGATTTTGAGGTTCACTTCAGATCCACAGGTTAGAGTGGGCTTCATTGTGAGAAAAATTTTGAAAGGACCTTTCCCACCGAGCATGATTGCTCACAAAAGAGGCAAAATCCTTCAACTAAACATCACCTGAAAAAGGAATAGGATTTGAATGGTGGTCTAAAGGACAAGCCATCTCATGCAAGTATAGCTCACATGCAGATTCTGGTCCTCAAAATTACTTCTCAAAAATGTCTCCAAGAATTTCGCTAAGGTTGTTATTTCATATGATCTTCCTTCTTTCATAGCCCTTAATTTAAACCAAATAAATTGTTCGAATAAAAATATAGGGTAAGAGGAAGAGGGTACTCTAGTTCCCAGGAGTTCTTGAGAAAGAGCATACATATGGTCTTTTTCCTCCTGCATAGACTTGAACATTTTCAGCTCCCTTAGCTCCTTCTATAGTTCTTCCTCTCAAAGTTTCTGGGTCATGTGTTATTCTGCACATTTTTCCTTCAGTCCTCTGATGATCCTTTTATGTTTAATGAGGGAAACCATCCCTTCTTGGTATTATTCCACCTATCTCTTCCACTTTCTTACCTCCATTCTCAAAATTGATATTTCTTCTGTAGGTTTCAGGGTTTCTTCTTCAGGATATTCCTCCTTGTCAGAATCTAGGTCAATAAAATTTTGAAGGGATTTAGTTCACACCTTATCACAGTGTGTGCCACATTGGACATTTTGCACTTCTAAGGTTACTTCTGGTGTTGTTGGTTATTGTGTAACAACATCTCTTCCTGAAATTTCTTCTGCAACATCTCCAACCACCGGTATTCTTGAAACAACTTCTGGAGATCTTGGTTCTTGTGTAACGTCATCCTTTTTCTCGGATTCTCCTATGACAACTTTGGTAGCTGACAATGAGGATGTTGATTCTTGTGGAACAACTTCCTCCTAGATTTGAATCTTCTTGAATACCTGATTATCAGCTACAACTCCAGCAGCGGATTGTAAGGATGCTAGTTCTTGTGTGACATCAACCTATTCTTCTTTTTCCTCGTGCTATTGATATTGTATGTCTTCTTCAATATGAAGTTGTTCCTCAAGGATTTCAGTATCACCTGAGGATTGTGATTGAGCTTGTTCATCTTTTCCTAAATCCACATTAGGAATGTGTTGTAGCTGCAACATTTTCCCAAAATTCAAAAAATTTCGGCACCCTCCTTTTGCTTATATTAGTTTGATTTACTTCTTTGATTTGGATCAATGATTCTTCACAAAGGATTTTCATGATGCTTGAAAAAATCCACTGCTTTTTATTTATTTATCATGACCTTAGAAAGCATTTTCGAGTTTGTGAGTCGAAAGAGCATTTGCTTGCAACCCCGCCGTTGCGGAGAAATAATCATTTTAGCCTTGTTATTTGTCTTCGATGCATTTGTCTCAATCGGCTCATTTTTGGCTTTCGCGTCAAAAGGTTTGTTACTTCGTCCTCCGTCGTTGCGGACAGAAAACTAAGAATCCCCCCGATTATTGATTGACTTTTCATACCCCGTATGGTTGTTTTCACCGCTCCTTAAGTCTTGGGCTTCCGCCGTTGTGGCTTCCAAAAGAGCTAGTCTTTCCGATATTTCAGTTATTTTCTCTTCTGATTCGGACCCATTATGGCGGGGCATGATGTCCTTTATGTTCTGTCGTTGCAGAGGGAAAAAGAATTATCCTTTCGGTCGTTTAGTGGGTTTTTCTTCGATCAATATTTTGCCCGTCGCGGACCGTGATATCCTTTATATCTCCGCCATTGCAGCTCCTGTTCCGCTATTGCTCCAATGTTTGAAAGCTTCGATGCGTTATTGTTTGTCTCCCAGTTATCCCCACTGATAGATTAGTGGTTTGGCCACCCGACATTGCGAAAGGATTTATCTTTATGTCCTCCGATCCATAGTTGTCCGCTGTCCGATATTTTTTGCCCTCTGCTTATGTTAGTACATATATATAGGGGACCGAGTATATGGGGATGTGTGGATTATTCTATCACTATTTCAAACTATTGTGATATGTCGCTCTTGTGTGTTGTCGTCCTCTCGAGCTCGCAAGGAACTCGTTGTCGGTACCCGCGTCCAGGTGGCTCAACTGTGGAAGCTTGACCTCCCTTCTTCCCGTCGTCCATGCAGCATTGCTAGGTAGGCTCCTCATGGCATTATCTCGTTTTGTTCAAGCTTTTGGTTGATTTTTCTATGGTTCGGTTTTCCCACAGCCGTTTTCCCTTGGCCCGTTAGTTACATTCCTATATATTGAGGATTTCGTAGCATAACTTTCCATGGGGGGGTCGTTTTGACCCACAGAGTAGTTTTTCTCCACAGTCGTTTGTTATGCGACCCTACACTTAGTGAATGGGGGGTTTGGTGCAGACGACCGTTACACTGTCTGCACCAATCTACCCTGTGTGATGATGTTTTGGTAGGGGAAGGTTTCATGGTTTTCCTGTGGTGCTTGGAATGGTTGTCCCCCCCCTTCTGTTTTCATGCTTCCCATATCATTTAGACCAAGTCGTGTTTCACTACGATGTTTTGCACGACTCGTTTCACGGTAAGTTTTGAACCCAAGCCGGTTTGGATTTGCGTAACCTTATTGACCATGAATTCACACAGGCAATATTTTCTTGAAAGCTCACCACTGAGAAAATCTTGAATACATTTCCACTATCATTCCGCACAGCGTGATGATCATGGCGCCTGCGGATAGCCCGATTTTTCTCCATTTTATGTAGATTTGCTTCCCACTCAGTCTTATTGATAAAACTGTTTTGGTAGTAGATGGCGGTGTTAGCTTGCACATCCTTGATTCATTGAAATAATTGTTGTCATGGTAAACATAGATGAAGTGAAATGATGCACATGTTGTCTAAATGTTTGCACCGTAGTTGGAAATGTCTTAATGATTGTGATTTTATATATGGCAGGAAGATTTTGAATTCAAAATGTCGAAGCGATAGAAGAAGAAGGCCCCTGTGGTCAAAGAGGATCCTAAAGTGGAAGTTATTACCAAAACCGAATACATCTATGAAGAGACCAAGTGTATATCTGGTGTAGAACTTGAGTACCAATGGGGAGAGATATACAGGTTGATCACGCACCGAGAGGTGCCTGATATGGGCTTGGAAGAAGAAGGCATATATGCCAATATAGAGAGATATTCACTGATGAATATTGCCACAAGACCAGAGCTTTTCCCATGCTCTGAAGTGATTGGTTGGATTCTGCCCCGGGCAGATGTAACTACTATGATCTTGGAGAATGCTGACAAACAAGGCTATGCTGCCTATAGCCCAGGATATGTTGCCCTGGCCTACCACTTGCCAGAAGCACAAGTATTTTTGTCTGATTACTGGTTGAAAGACATTAGAATGGACCTTGTTGAGACCCTTAAAAGAATGTTGTTATCTGGAAAAGATTTCAGAACCAGGCATACGGGAGAATATGACACAGCAAGCTTAAGTGCCCCATACAGGTTCATAGCTTTAATTCTTAACAGGATTTTTGGGAGAGCTCATGGCAGGTTCTTTAAACTAGAATGGATGCCAATTATTTTTTGTGTTGCAAACCAGGGGAAAATTTTCAACTGGGCCAACATAGTATCAAACAGTCTTTCAACCTGCATGGCCTCAGCTTTGGGAGGAGTGTCCTAAAAAAGGTATGAATTCTACATGAGTTCCATACTTGTCGATTGTATATTGTGCAATCAACCTTTCCTAGCCTCAAGTGCATATGAGACAGGGAGAGGATGCTTATTTATTCTGCATACAAGCCACTGTGGGCACAGAAGTACCATAGTCATTATCGGGAAGTCTATGAACATTTCATCATGCCATTGTATACGCTCATTTTTCTGAAGGAGTGTGATTGCATGTCAGAGGAGGCGTTGCAAGTAATGGAAGAATATGCAAACTATTATCTGACTGAGGATGGCCTATACTTCAAAATGTTTGGAGGCTCAATAGCACCCTCCCTACTTCCCAAATATGCCACCGAATACATCATTCATAAGGAGGTAGTTAGGCAAGTCTTCCTAGATGGCATAGGAAGCTTTCTGTTTGAGCATAAGAAGGCTGCCTATCCTCCTTTTCCATTCAAGTTAGGCAGTTATAGGTTCACCAGAGTGAAAAAAGAAGATGGGTTTATAGAATAATTGGAAAGCTTTCATTTTGGTGAGATGCCCTTCCCTAGAAATGATTCCCGCAATAAAGTGGCTAATCATTGCAAAGAGAATAATGTCCACTTCAAATACACCCACCATTGGGATAGATAACAATCTGTCTTCCGTAGTGCATTGAACATAATAGCCTTGAGGAGAAGGTTCAAGAAGAATATTACCACCAAAGGTGGGAAGGGAGCGGATGAACAAGACAAAGCTGATGAAGAGGCAAGGAAACGAAATGAGGAAGCCCAAAGGCTGGCACAAGAAGCTACAGGGTGGTTGCAAGGAGAAGAGGAAGAGAAAAGAAAAGCTGCGCAAGAGGAAGCTAGAAAAGCAGAGGAATATGCAAGGAATGAACAAAGAAGAAAATAAAAAGAAGCTCGATGAGGAGCTATAGAGGCAAGAAGCAGAGAGGCTAAAGTTGATGCAGATAGAGACAGAACAGTTAGCCTCTGACACAGATGGAGGACAGACCCAGGACATGGAGAACCCCAAGGTTCAGGACCCAGAAGTACTGACTGCTAGCACACCTGGACAGTCTATGGTCCCTACACTGAAGCTGGTCCCCTTTGAATAGAAGAAAGGGGAAGAAATACCTGATTTTAACACTATTTTCTGTGACAAGGAGACAAAGAGGATAGTGAAGAGAACGGAAAGGAAGGTTGAGACAGGAGATCTGTCCAAGAAAATGATAACGGATACGCCCGTTGTATTTGGAATAGACTGAGATCCAAGATTCACCATTAGAGCTGGAGCTGCGCTGATTCACGCTTTGGAATATAATGTGGACAAAATCATGACAAACCTAGAGCAGCCCAAGAAGTCCTCTGCTCAACTGAAAGACACATTGAGAAAGGAGAGATAGGAAAGCAATAGGCTAAAGAGGAAATATGAGGACATGAAAAATGAGATGAGGTCTTCAAAATATGAACTGCAACTCCTCCAAGCAGAGAGACAAGCTAGTGAAACTACAAAAGAGTGTCTGTAGAAAGTACAGCAAGAGTATGAAGAGCTAAGGGTGGAGAAGGAACAGCTACTGGGAAGGATAGAAGACTTAGAGCCACAAAAAACCACCTGGGAGGAAAACAAGAAGAAAGCTCAAGAACAAGAGAGGAAACTTCAAGAGCATATCTCTTCTTTAACAACCGCTTTAGAGGCAGAAAAAGAGCAACAGGTCAATCTCCAACCCTTCAAGGAGCATGTGCTGGCACAAAAGGCCAATATGTTGTAGCTGCAAACAGCCATAGAAGAAGAGATATGTAAAGTTTTGCAAATAGACGACCAATTAGAGGAAATTTTGGAGACTTCCTCTTATTTTGTTAATAGATCTCAGGATTTCCTGGAAGCCTTGACAGCAAGAATGACAAGGCTCAAAAATAATGAAGAAACTCCAGCAGAGCTACCATCAAAGGATCAACAGGCCCTCAAGCAGGATTATGACTTATTAGAGTTTGCTATAAACACCACAGAGGATTTCAAAAAGGCCTTTAAAAATACGAAAGGAGCATGCACAGAGTTCTTCAGAAGGATCTTGATTACCTATAACCGGTGCCAAGTATAGGCAGAGTGGAGGCTAGATGTTTTCCCGACCACAACTCATTTGTGGAGATGTTGCAGAAGAGGTATCAAGAGGAAGAAGCAAAATTATAGCATATTAAAGCCCTTGATGATCATATCTTAAGGAGTGAAGTAGATCATTCCGCCATCAGTGTTCAGTTATTGGAGGATCAACTTCATTTGAGTGCAGCCAGGATTGAGGCCATAAAGAATTAGGTAGTGAAGTTTGAGATAAATATCCAGTTTTTGGAACCTTGTGCATTTGAAGGAATCGCCTCTGAGGTTTTGGTGTGGAAGAAATTTCTGGATACCCAAGTGGGGCCTTCTTCATGAATGATCATTCACTTGTGTAATATGTAACGATTTTCTAAACATTTGAGGAAAATGGAATGGTGGGAGGCGAAGATTTTGGAAGCCCAAAGGTCATTTGTGGGCAGCCCAACAGTCTTATCCTTTTGTATAAATATAGAAGACTTAGAGCAAGACGGGGGATTTTTCCCAGTTAGACATGTAAAGCGATATTGTAAGAAGTACTACTTTTTTTTGCAATAAAGAATTATTGTTTTCCTGTTGGAGAAAGAGTGGTGGGACTTTCAAATGTTATGCTGTGGATTGCGGAAAGATGAACTATTTTGTTTTTCCAGCTTTTTGTCCATTAACTGTGAGATCGTTCTAACTCTTAGAGCCTATGTTCTCGTTTGAATGATTTCTGGTTTATTCTATGGAATTACCACCATGAGTAATGCATGTTGTTCATAAACAATTGGCTATCTGATTGTCTAAATATCTCTAATCATTCATGTGTTGTAGGAAGGAATATCAGCTATCTGTAATTTCTCTTTATAATGCATGCACAATACACATTACTCATAAATAAGTTACAATTTGGCTCCCTGGGGATAGATAGATAGGTAGGTAGTTTTACTTTCATGCTGCATATGTGATTCAGATGCTTGTGAGTTCTAAGATGAGAGGTAAGAACCTGCGCATCACGTTGTGACTACTCCCTACATCCTTATCACCCTGCATTGTTAATTAGGCATGTGCATATCATACTTTAAGTCAAAATACAAAAATATACGGTGGACTGGGCTACAACCAGTAAAACCCTTTGTTTTTGTTACTTGACCTACAGTAGCCAGACCACAAACCGGATGGATTCCCTACACCAAACAGTCACAGGCTAGTTGGGAACGTTGACTGCGGAGAATCCCTTGCTATTGTTTCCTGCGAATTTCCAGGCCTCAACAGTTTCTGGCACTAGAAGGAGGGCCTCCAGTGCATGGCTGGCTGTGGAAACCTATTTTCCCCAGATTACCCACCAGCAGATATTTGGAAGTTTTCAACCTGACCAAAGTACTCACAGTTTTTGTTCTACCATTGAAGCAAGTAAGCCCAGTTTCATCTTACCGTGTTCCTGACTCAGACTCCTATTCGTTCCCCTTTTCTCATGGCTGGTATAAATGTGAATCAGCCCAACCCACTACCGGCTTGGAGAGCTAGGTCACCTTTGAACCTCACACCTCCCTTGCATAACCTACCTCAAGCTTTTGAAAAGTTGCTGCCTAAGTTTGATCCCAATGAGAATATTGTTGTAGATGACAACTTGCAAAGTTTCTATTTAGCAGTAGAAGGGCTAAGGACTGGGGAGTATGAGGATGTTGTCTGTATATTGTTCCCACATACCCTTAAAGGAGACACAGCATCCTAGTATTTTGGTTTTCCTACAAACTCTATTCCTGATTGGGACACCTTCGAAAGGATTTTCAGAAGTAAGTACACAGCCCAAAAGACACATGCCTCACTAATGAAAGGTCTTGGTTTGTTAAAAAAAGAGAAGGATGAGAAGGTGCATCATTTTACTCAAAGGTTTTCAACATACTTAAAGAACTTTTCTGAAATTGATAGACCCTCATACAAAGTCTTAATTGAATATTATACCTCATCCCTAGGACCTGAGTTGGCCATGTTTGCCAAAATGAAAGCCCGACCTACATTGGTAGAGACTTATGAAGAAGAAGAAAGGGTAGAGGCTGAAAAGGAGAGTATAGAAGACCATCCCAAGCAACCTAAGGAAAGAACCATCGGGAGAAGAACCTTACTGCTATCTAAACCTAAAGAGGAACAATCACATGATTTTGAGGGAATGCTGAAAATGATTCAGAAACTATCCAACCGAATAATAGATCTGGAGAAATAAAGGGAAGTTCGGAAAACTTACAATCCCTACCACCAAAAAAGGGAGGATAGCAACCAATGGAAAATCCCTCCACCAAATTCAACATCGATCAATATAACAGAGGTAGGGGGCGAATTTCTGCACTTTTCACCAACAACCTCATTCTGAAAAGAAGTGTCCTCAATGGTTAAATTCAATGACATTGGTTATGAATCATCTGTTAGACTCTAAAGTGACTAAGGACAATGGTAAAGAAGAAAAGAAAAACAAGACGACAGAGAAACAAGCAAATGATGCCATGTTTTTATGGGATGGTGTCTCGCTTTTTGACATAGAAGAGAGTGCTCTTAAATCTGAATGCACACCTACAACAACAATGGACATGGATTCAACAATTTCAAAGATTAAGAGGTTGCAAACGAATGTCAAGAGACAGACAAATTCCAATGTTGAAGATAAAACACCTGAAGTCACTACTATCAATCAGGGAACAGAGCCAAACAATGAGCCTGTCAAACCTGTGGAAGGTGTTGATGAAGGAAACACTAAAAAAATTAAGGAGGTTAAAAAAGAGGTACCCACAGAAAATCAGCCAGGAGAAGAAGGCGATTGGGAAGAAAAATCTAAAACCCCGCCTTTTCTTTTAACCCTGGAAATGCTGAATCATAATGTGCATAATTGCTTAGTAGATTTTGGGTCATCGGTAAATGTTATGCCACTTAAAGTTTGTAGCAAGCTTAATGGGAAGCCAGAGCCTACATCTTGGGAATTGGTACAACTAGATAGAACAAATGTCAAAGTAGTGGGAGAAATGAAGAATGTTCTCATTCGCCTATCTGCAAACAACAAGATATGTCAATTTATTGGCATTATGGTGACTGACATACCGGATGGATATGGGCTTATTCTTAACCGAGATTGGTCTGCCACGTTAAAAGGTTATTTTGCTTTATATTGGTCTCATTTATGGTTACCTCTTAAGGGTACCCCTAATCAGATTAAAATTTTAAGAGAACCTTACATGAAACATACCGTCACTCAGCTGGGGGGAGGAAATGAATATGCAAATTTTGTCCTGGGAAATTATGTAACAGAGCTTAAGCTAAGATATCATACCTCAGGAAAGGCTAGTTCTAGAATTGACACTCAGCCTGAGATCCTTCAACTTCCTCAGGCTAATAAAGATGACTGTAGACTAATAGACATGGCCTCGATTTCAAAAATGGTACACTTAGACCATGGATAGGTCTTTGGCCTACACTACAACCTAGCCCTTTAACTCATTCGACTGAAGAATTTTAGGGTGGGAACACATTTTCTTTTCTTTTTGCTTTGTACATAAATAAATTGATGTTGTTTGTTTTTTCTTTAATGCTTTGATGCTGTTTTCTTTTTGTTTATTTGATTTGATGTTGTTTTCTCTTGTTTTAATGCTTTGTTATTAGTTCTTTTGGTTTGAATAAAGAGGCAAAATTTTGGTTGCAATGGAAACATTAGGGTTCTTAATTAACTGAAATCTTGAGCAAAAGAGTATGCTTTGAAACATAGGATGTCTTCTAGTAGCAGTGTTCCTAATTGGCCATGTATTCATTGAAGTCCCACTTAACCCCTGTAAATAACTCAGAATTAAGAGGTCTGGAATACTATTTCGAGGCTCCATCCATTTCACATCTTAAATGTCCAAGGGAGTGATAGCAAAGGACCCACAGAGAGGAAGCAAGGTAAACACTATATCATATTTAAATGATCCCATGCCATGATTTCAGAAAAGCTAAAAGCTATCAAGAGTCAAAACTCCTTATAGAAACAATAGATATCAAAGCAAAGTATCAAAAGCATGAATTTCAAATTGCCAAAAGTTCCTCTCTGTCCGTGAGATGAAAAGTAAATTCTTCTCTCACACAAAAGGACACTATGGATAGAGGAGCCTGAATAAAATTCAGAAAGAAAGGCAGATGGAGGAATCAAAAGAACTAAAGTTCAAATGGCACAAAAGTGCAATTGGCATGGGAATGGGGAACAAAAGGATAATGTTGTTTACTATCTATTACAATCTTGTGGTGTCAAATATAGAAACTACCTAAGGACGAGTAAAATGAATCTCACTTAGTAGGCCTCAAAAGAGTTATTCAGACTTTCAACTATTTCTGATGTTACCCTTTTTCCAATGTATGAACTGCTTCTTAATGATTTAAATCCATGATTTGGCCAGCTTAGGAATGCAAACATCTAGAATATTTCAAGTTTTCATCTAGATGGTCTTGCACTGGGAAGAAGTTAAGTTAGAAATCTGGGGTTCACTAGGTAGTCACCAATTGTTGCAGCTGCAACATTTTCCCAAAATTCAAAAAATTTCGGGACCCTCCTTCTGCTTATATTAGTTTGATTTACTTCTTTGATTTGGCTCAATGATTCTTCACAAAGTTTTTTCGTGATGCTTGAAACTATCCAGTGCTTGTTTTTTATTTATCATGACCTTAGAAAGCATTTTTGAGTTTGTGAGTCGGAAGAGCATTTGCTTGCAACCCCGTCGTTGCGGAGAAATAATCAGTTTAGCCTTGTTATTTGTCTCCAACGCATTTGTCTCAATCAGCTCATTTTTGGCTTTCACGTTGGAAGGTTTGTTACTTCATCCTCCACTGTTGTGGGTGGAAAACTGAGAAGCCCCCCGATTATTGATTGAATTTTCATACCCCATATGGTTTTTTTTTCCGCTCCTTAAGTCTTGGGATTCCGCCGTTGCGGCTTCCAAAAGAGCTAGTCTTTCCGATCTTTCAGTTATTTTCTCTTCCGATTTGGACCCTTTATGGTGGGGAGTGATGTCCTTTATGTTCCACCATTGTGGAGGGAAAAAGCATTATCCTTCCGGTCGTTTAGTGGGCTTTTCTCCGATCAAGATTTTTCCCATTACGGACCATGATATCCTTTATATCTCTGTTGTTGTGGCTCCCGTTCCACTATCGCTCCGATGTTTTAAAGCTCCGACGCGTTATGTGTCTCTCGGTTATCCCCGCGGATAGATTAGTGGTTTGGCCACCCAACGTTGTAGAAGGAATTATGCTTTCGACCTTCGATCCATAATTTTTCACTGTCCGATATATTTCCCCGCCGCTTACGTTTGCATATATATAGGTATGGGGTCGGGCTTGTTTATTATTCTATTACTATTGTCGTTTCGACTGTCGTGATTCGTCGCTCTCGTGTGCTGTCGTTCTCTCGAACTTGCAAGGACCCTGTTGTTGGTACCCGCATCCAGGTGGCTCAACTGTGGAAGTATGACCACCTTCTCCCCCCCGTTCACACAGCGTTTCCAGGTAGGCTCCTCGTTGCATTATCCCGTTCCGTTCAAACTCTTGGTTGATTTTTTCTAAGGTTGGGTTTTTCCCATGGCCGTTTTCCCTTGGCCCGTTAGTTACATGCCTATATATTGAGGATTTTGTAGCGTAACTGTCAGTGGGGGGGCGTTTTGAACCACAGGGTAGTTTTTCCCACAGCCGTTTGTTATGCGACCCTACGCTTAGTGAATGGGGGGTTTGGTGCAGACGGTCGTTACACTGTCTGCACCAATCTTCCCTGTGTGATGATGTTTTGGTAGGGGAAGGTTTCATGGTTTTCCTGTGGCGCTTGGAATGGTTGCACCCCTTCCTTTTTTTTTCATGCTGCCCATATCATTTAGACCAAGCCATGTTTCGCCGCACTGTTTCGCACGACTCGTTTCACGGTCGATTTTGAACCCGAGTCGGTTGGGATTTGCGTAACCCTGTGTAACCTTATTGACCATGAATTCACACAGGAAATATTTTCTTGAAAGCTCACCACTGAGAAAAGCTTGAATATATTTCCACTGTCATTCCCCGCAGCGTGATGATCATGGCACCTGCGGATAGCCCGATTTTTCTCCATTTTATGTAGGTTTGCTTCCCACTCAATCTTATTGATAGAACTATTTTGGTAGTAGATAGCGGTGTTAGCTTGCACATCCTTGCTTCATTGAACTAATTGTTGTCATGGTAAACATAGATGAAATGAAATGCTGCACATGTTGTTTCAATGTTTGCACCATAGTCGGAAATGTCTTGATGATTGTGATTTTATATATGGCAGGAAGATTCTGAATTCAATATGTCAAAGCGACAGAAGAAGAAGGCCCCTGTGGTCGAAGAGGATCCTGAAGTGGAAGTTATTACCAAAACCGAATACATCTATGAAGACACCAAGTGTATATCTGGTGTAGAACCTGAGTACCAATGGGGAGAGATATACAGGTTGATCACGCGTCGAGAGGTGCCTGATATGGGCTTGGAAGAAGAAGGCATATATGCCAATATAGAGAGATATTCACTGATGAAGATTGCCATAAGACCAGAGCTTTTCCCATGCTCTGAAGTGATTGGTTGGATTCTGCCCCAGGCAGATGTAACTACTATGATTCTGGAGAATGCTGACAAACAAGGCTATGCTGCCTATAGCCCAAGATATGTTGCCCTAGCCTACCACCTTCCAGAAGCACAAGTATTTTTGTCTGATGATTGGTTGAAAAACATTAGAATGGACAATGTTGAGACCCTTAAAAGAATGTTGTTATCTAGAAAACATTTCAGAACTAGGCATATGGGAGAATATGGCACAGCAAGCTTAAGGGTCGCATACAGGTTCATAGCTTTAATGCTTAACACGATTTTTGGGAGAGCTCATGGCAGGTTCTTCAAACTAGAATGGATGCCAATTATTTTTTATGTTGCAACCCAGGGGACCATTTTCAACTGGGCCAACATAGTATCAAACAGTCTTTCAGCCTGCATGGCCTCAACTTTGGGAGGAGTGTCCCAAAAGAGGTCTAAATTCTACATGAGTTCCATACTTTTCGATTGTATATTGTGCAATCAACCTTTCCCCGGCCTCAGGTGCATTTGGGACAGGAAGAGGATGCCTTTTTATTCTGCATACAAGCCACTCTGGGCACACAAGTACGACAGTCATTACCGGTAAGTCTGTGAACATTTCATCATGCCATTGTATACGCTCATTTTCCTAAAGGAGGGTTATTGCATGCCACAGGAGGAATTGCAAGTAATGGAAGAATATGCATACTATTATCTGACTAAGGATGGCCTATACTTTAGAATGTTTGGAGGCTCAAGAGCACTTTCCCTGCTGCCCAAATACGCCACCGACTACATCATTCATAAGGAGGCAGCTAGGCAAGTCTTCCTGGATGGCATAGGAAGCTTTCTGTTTGAGCATAAGAAGGCTGCCTATCCTCCTTTTCCCTTCAAGTTAGGTAGTTATAGGTTCACCAGAGTGAAAAAAGCAGATGATTTTGTAGAATAATTGGAAAGGTTTCATTTTGGTGAGATGCCCTTCCATAGAAATGATTCCCAAAGCAAAGTGGTTGATCATTGCAAAGAGAATAACGTCCACTTCTAATACACCCACCATTGGGATATATAAGAATTTATCTTCCATAGTGCATTGAACATAATAGGCTTGAGGAGAATTTTCAAGAAGAAGATTACCACCAAAGGTGGGAAGGGAGTAGATGAACAAGCCAAAGCTGATGAAGAAGCAAGGAAACGAAATGAGGAAGCCCAAAGGCTGGCACAAGAAGCTGTAGGGTGGTTGCAAGGAGAAGAGGAAGAGAAAAGAAAATATGCACAAGAGGCATCTAGAAAAGCAAAGGAATATGCAAGGAATGAAGAAGAAGAAAAGAAAAAGAAGCTCGATGAGGAGCTACAGAAGCAAGAAGCAGAGAAGTGAAAGCTGACGTAGACAGAGAAGGAATAGTCAGCCTCTGACACAGCTGGAGTATAGACCCAGGACATGGAGAACCCTGAGGTTCAAGACCCAGAAGTACTAACTTCTATCACACCTGGATAGTCTGTGGTCCCTACACTGAAGCTGGTCCCCTTTGAACAGAAGAAAGGGGAAGAAATGCCTGATTTTAACATTGTTTTCTATGACAAGGAGACAAAGAGGATAGTGAAGAGAACAGAGAGGAAGGTTGAGACAAGAGGTATGTCCGGGAAAATGATAATGGATACGCCCATTGTACTTGGAACAGTTCGAGATGCAAGATTCACCATTAGAGTCGGAGTTGCGCTGATTCACGCTTCGAAAGATAATGTGGACAAAATCATGACAGACCTGGAGCAGTCCAAGAAGTCCTCTGCTCAACTGAAAGACACATTGAGAAAGGAGAGAGAGGAAAGCAATAGGCTAAAGAGGAAATATGAGGACATAAAAAAGGAGATGAGGTCTTCAAAAGATGAACTACAACTCCTCCAAGTAGAGAGACAATCTAGTGAAACTGCACAAGAGTGTCTGGGGAAATTGCAGCAAGAGTATCAAGAGATAAGGGTGGAGAAGGAACAACTACTGGGAAGGATAGAAGACTTAGATCTGCAAAAAACCACCTGGGAGGCAAATGAGAAGCAAGCTCAAGAACAAGAGAGGAAACTTCAAGAGAATATATCTTCTCTAACAACTGCTTTAGAGGTAGCAAAAGAGCAGTAGGTCAATCTCCAACCCTTCAAGGAGCATGTGCTGGCACAAAAGTCCTAGATGCTACAGCTGCAAACCACCATAGAAGAAGAGAGATGCAAATTTTTGCAAATAGACGGCCGATTAGAGGAAATTCTAGAGACTTCCTCTTATTTCGTTGATAGATCTCAAGACGTCCTAGAAATCCTGACAGCAAGAATGACAAGGCTCGAAAATAATGAAGAAACTCCAGCAGAGTTTCCTTCAAAGGATCAACAGGCCCCCAAGCGGGATTATGACTTATTAGAGTTTGCTATAAACACCGCAGAGGATTTCAAAAAGGTCGTTAAAAAGACAAAAGGAGCATGCATAGAGTTATTTAGAAGGCTCCTGATTACCTATAACCGGTGCCAAGTAGAGGCAGAGCAAAGGCTAGATGTTTTCCTAGACCACAACTCATTTGTGGAGATGTTGTAGAAGAGCTATCAATAGGAAGAAGCAAAATTACAGCATATTAAAGCCCTTGATGATCATATCTTAAGGAGTGAAGTAGATCATTCCGCCATCAGTGTGCAGTTATTGGAGGATCAACTTCGTTTGAGTGCAGCCAGGATTGAGGCCATCAAGAATCAGGTAGCAAAGGTTGAGATAAACATCCATTTTTTGGAACCTTGTGTGTTTGAAGGAATCACCTCTGAGGCTTTGGTGTGGAAGAAATTGCTGGATACCCAAGTGGGGCCCTCTTCGTGAATGATCATTCACTTGTGTAATATGTAACGATTTTGTAAACATTTGAGGAAAATGAAATGGTGGGAGGTGAAGAGTTGGGAATACCAAAGGTCATTTGTGGGAAGCCCAACAGTATTATCCTTTTGTATAAATATAGAAGACTTAGAGCAAGAAGGGGGATTTTTCCCAGTTAGACATGTAAAGCGATATTGTAAGAAGAACTACTTTTTTTTGCAATAAAGAATTATTGTTTTCCTGTTGGAGAAAGAGTGGTGGGACTTTCAAATGTTATGCTGTGGATTGTGGAAAGATGAACTATTTTTTTTTCCATATTTGTGTCCATTAACTGCGAGATCGTTCTAACTCTTAGAGCCTCTGGTCTCGTTTGAATGATTTCTATTTTATTCTGTGGAATTACCATCATGAGTAATGCATGATGTTCATAAACAATTGGCTATCTGATTGTCTAAATATCTCTAATCATTCATGTGTTGTAGGAAGGAATATCAACTATCTATAATTTCTCTTTATAATGCATGCACAATACACATTACTCATAAATAAGTTACAATTTGACTCCCTGGGGATAGATAGATAGGCAGTTAGTTTTACTTTCATGCTACATATGTGATTCAGATGCTTGTGAGTTCTAAGAAGAGAGGTAAGAACCTATGCATCATGTTGTGACTACTCCCTGCATCCTTATCACCCTGCATTGTTAATTAGGCACGTGCATATCATACTTTAAGTCCAAATACAAAAATATACAGTGGACCGGGCCGCAACCGGTAAAACCCTTTGTTCTTGTTACTTGACCTACGGTAGATGGACCGCAAACCGGACGAATTCCCTACACCAAACAGTCACGGGCTAGTTGGGAACATTGACTGGGGAGAATCCCTTGCTGTTGTTTCCTATGAATTTCCAGGCCTCAACAAAATGATATCCAAATCAAGTTTGGCTTCTTGTTGCATCCCAATATTCTCTGCTACAATTTTCAAGGATGTTGGTTCTTGTGTAGCAACGTCCTAATTTACTTATTCATTTCCCTATTGTTGTGATTCCATTTCTAATATCTCTATGACCTGAGACAATTATGGAGTCATAGCACCAATTTCTTCATTGAATTCTCGAATGTCTTTAATCCTTGGTTCTTCTTCTTCATTTAGACAGACACTTGGACAAGAGCATTCAAGGATACGGGTTCTTGTGTAACAATAGTCTATTCAACCTCATCATCGTTTTGATGGTGTGGTCCCATTTCTATTATTTCTATGTCATGAGAGGGTTCAAGGGTCATAGTGCAATCTTCATCCATAAAATCAGGAATAACCTCATCCTCTAGTTCCTCTATCCTAGGGTTGGTGGCAATCTCTACAGGAATATTCAAAGATGTTGGTTCTTGTGTGGCAGCATCCTACTCATCTGAAACTTCCTTCAAATGAAGTTTCTCTTGGGGAATTTCACCATCTCTCAAATCGGTAATTTCATCAGGAATATTCAAAGATGTTGGTTCTTGTGTGACAGCATCCTGCTCATCTAAAACTTCTTTCTCATGAATTTTCTCTTGGGGAATCTCACCATCTCTCAAATCAGGTTGTCCCTGTCCTTCCATAACTATAGGTGCAAACTATTGTGTTGTAAAGGCATGAAATATAACCTTGTAACTTGACTCATCAAATATTTCTCCACACATAGGATAGACCACTCTTTCTTCCTCTTTGTCAGCCTTGGTAGGATTTTATCCTTCCAGTTGATCTGCAACTTCAACGAATGTGTGCAGCTTCCTTTCACCCTATTTTCTGCACACTTCCTTCCAATTTTCTAATTCCTTTCGGAGTGCTTGTACTTCCTCTTTTAATAGCCTGTTTTCAAATAGAAGTCCTTCAATTTGCGGTTCTTCTTTTACTGGTTCCTATGGGGTGTCAATTGATTTGGGTCTAACAATGGGGAACTCAATTTGTGCTTCTAAGGTTGCCCATCTTTCCCTTGCTGCTTCTGCTGTTGTGACTAACATGGTTCTTTTCTGTCTTATTGGTGGTGATGCCTTTATTTCATCTTTTATTTCACCCTTTGATCTCCTCCTTTTTCTTTGTGGTGCTGGAGTTTCTAAATTCCCAACTAATGTGGAAGGAATATCCCTAGTTCCATCATTTTCTTGTTCTTCAGGGTGTTCTTCCTCAATCAGGGTTCCTCCCCATTCAGAGGAAGATTTGATGGTCACCACCTCAGTGTTTTCTTCTATTATCATAGCTCTATCATCTTCAGGTTCAAATGTCGTAGCATCTAATGCTGCTCCAATATATCCCTCTGTTGTCAGAGCTACCCTACTCTTTAGTTTTTCCACAGGGTTTTCATGTACATCCTCTCCCAATTTTTCTTATTGTTCCCTCGACTAGTCCTCCGATCCAGTCTCATCTCCCCCCCCCCCCCCCCCCCCCCCCCCCCCCCCCCCCCCCCCAACTAAATTGGAGGGTCTCTGAACCTCTTGTTGCTCTACATTTCCCCCCAACTGTGGATTGACTGGCTCTTCTTGATTGTGAACAAGCCCCACAAGTATGGGTATGTCCATTGCCTCGTTTATTGGAGCACTGGGCAGAGGAGCGGGTTCCTGAACTTGGGCTGTAAATTGCTCCCAGGTTTGTTTTTGTTGAGCAAGGGTCCGTAAGATTATTAATTTAATGAGACCATGGTGGGTAAGTGAGGAGAGTGGATGTTTGGTAGATTGGACAAACCCCGCCATATGATGTAAATCATTAAGTAAATAAAATGGAATGTCTAGCAGAGCCCTATGATGAAGATGAGATAATAAAGGAAAGTCAAAGTGATAGATTGTTTGGTACCTACCTTATCAAGTGATGTACTTCTTGAGAAAAATGGATACTTGATTCCATGGGTGTGGCAATAATTGTAATTCTATCCCCCTTCGTATTGTTTGAATGTGCTCCCCTTCCCTCAAAAAATCTTGTACTGCTACAGTATTGGGGGTTCGTCTTCCAAACTAAGCTCTGCCCACCTAGGGAATACCAGTGACCTTAGCCACTATGGATATAGAGACTTCAATACGCAATCCCCAAACCTATGAGTGGGTTTCTATAAGATTCAAGGAAAACTGTAAAGCTGCTTTGCAATGAAATCCATCAGGACGTTGGAATAATTCTGTCCAACCTGCCGCTTGAAAAATGGCAAAAAATTCAGCATTTCGTCTGAGTTCTCACATGTTTGAAGGTTCATACATGGATGGAATACCCATGTTTACCTGCCTTCAAAAGTATGATGCAGTTCAACAATTTACAGATTCTAACAATGGAGGTTACAGCACAAAGTATGCATGAACAGCTGAGAGTGGAGTTGGAAAAATTCAAAAAGTTTCAGTGCATTGGATTATTTGAAATTTATCCCGAATTAGGAAAGGTGGCGGTTATTAGGTAACATAATTAGTCATTACATCACATAAGCAGAGAGTAAGGATGCAATAATGGGCACAAAAAAAAGGTATGATTGATATTGTCACATCCAATTAATACTTAATCAAGTAGTTAATCAAATCCATACCTTCGAAAATGTGCGATGGATGATGTCCTTGGAGAATAGTAGAACATGTGAGGTGCAGTCATTAAATGTAGTCATTATCACAGGGATGTTGTAATGACGTTTTCCGTTGGTGAACCATTGTGTCGAATTGGGCGGAAACATGATGAATGCTGGAGGATAAATCGAGTCGTCGACGTCAAGAATTGGAGCCATATCTAGAGTATTTGCTAACTTACAAAGAGTTCTGCTAATAAAAAAGGAGTCATAGCTGCAGGCCATAAAAATAGACAGTTTAGCATAGGCACGGCCTTGGATTATAGAAAAATCAGCCATATGTAGCAGAGTTGCAGCTGCCGGAAAAGATGTCGCAGCTGCTGGAAAAGGGTGAAAAGGGCATTGGGCGGATGAAATTTGACTATGTTGCAGTTGCCGAAAAAGATGTCATAGCTACTGGAAAAGGATAAAAAGTTTTAAGCTCACAAAATTTGATAGTGTTGCAGCTGCCAAAAATGGGATTTATGGGCAAAAGTAAAACGGTGTCGCAGTTGCGGAAACAGAAGAAGGGTGAAGTTTTATGGTGTTGCAGCTGCATGAAAAGGGTGCCACAACTACTGGAAAACGGTGTCGTAGATACCAGAAAAGCATGTCGCGGCTGTCGAAAAAAGGGTGTCGCAGCTGCCGAAAAAAGGGTGTCGCAGCTGCCGGAAAAGGATGTCGCAGCTGCGAAAGATTTATTCCAAGAAAAAAAAATTGGTGCAGAAAGTTATAGAAGAACAACATTGGTCACCAAGCCCGATGATGACCACCATTCTTAGGCACTTTCCTACACATTTCATAAAAACAAAAAAAATAGATCAAGTGCAAAAGAAAAAGATAATAATAAAAAAAATTTATTTATGTACAAAGATTCATATGTGATTTACAGTGATTAATTAAGGATTGACAGAGGCTGGGAAAATTTCCTACCCTTGTGCTAACTAGTAGTCTGGATCAACTACAATTTGTGATATAAATGCGTCCTTTGAAACGGGCTTATGGTACAGTCGCAGCCTGTGACCATTAGCGAATAATGGTGCGTAGTTCTCATCAATGGTTACTAGGTGGACCATACCATTGTCAAATACTCTGTCTACTAGGTATGGGCTCATCCATCTTGTGCGTATTTTACCCTTGAAGTATCTTTTGAATCTGGAATCGTATAATAGTGCCTAGTCTCCCTCATAGAATACCTTATTTTTTATGAATCGATCATGCCAATTGGATCTCTATTGCTGAATTAACACTGTTTGGTCCACGACAACTAACCAGTTCTCATCCAGTTCATTCAATTGATTCCATCTTTTCTTTTTGGCTTCAGTTACATCTAGGTTTACATCTGTGGCCATCTTCAAAGTCTTAATTTCAAATTCAATTGGGAAGACGACACTTTTCCCATATACTAAATCATAAGAAGAGAAACCTATAGTGTTATGCCAAGTGGTGCGATATGCCCATAATGCTTATGAAAGTCTGTCAGCCCAATCTCTACGATGGCTCTTGACCATCTTGGTAAGGATAGCTTCAATGACTTTGTTAGTGCTTTTCACCTAGCCATTAGCTTGGGGATGGTAAGGTGAAGCTATCTGGTGCTGAATATGGTACTTCCATAGCAAAGCTTCAAATTGATGCGACACAAAAAGTGGTCCTCCATCGGTAACCACTTCCTTGGGCACCCCAAAATGGGTAAAGATTTCACTATATAGGAAATCAATCATAGGCTGGTCATTGGCTTTCTCTAGAGCCACATCTTCCACCAATTTCATCATGTAGTCGATACAAACCAAGATGCAGGCTTTCTTCTTGGAATAAGGGTTGATAGGACCAACAAAATATAAATCCCACCTATCAAAGGGTTCAACCACTAATTTTGGTTGCAGAGGCATTTGATCTAATCTATTGGGATGGCCCATCCTTTGGCAGCTATCACAAGACTGGACATATCTTTTTGCATCCTTGAAAAGGGTCGGCCAATAGTAGCCCATTCTCAGCGCTTTGTGTCATGTCCTTCTATCTGCAAAATACCCCCCACAAGGCTCACCATGGCAGGCCTTCAGTATATGGAATATTTCATCTTCTCTTACACATCTTCTGATCTCAAGATTAGGACCTGTGTAAAAGAGATGACCATTTACCCAACAATACCTAGCACTTTTCTGAATAATTTTCCTCTTTTCTCTTTTGGACATATTTGTTGAAAGCTTTCTCGTAGCCAAGTAATTAGCAACATCTACATACCAAGGGGAGTGAGTTGAAACTGCAAATAAGTGTTCATATGGAAAAGAGTCCTCAGCAAGCAAATTATCATCGCTATTAGTGAAACGAGATAAGAAATCGGCGACAACATTTTATCTTCTAGGTTTGTCTATAATAGTAATATCAAATTCCTGTAATAATAAAATCCATCTAGTCACTCTTGCATT
The DNA here is from genome assembly GCA_001517045.1 of Pseudotsuga menziesii. Classification (NCBI taxonomy): domain Eukaryota; kingdom Viridiplantae; phylum Streptophyta; class Pinopsida; order Pinales; family Pinaceae; genus Pseudotsuga; species Pseudotsuga menziesii. Next base: position 172,269 of record LPNX011030668.1, on the reverse strand, counting down.
AGTAATAGGCTTGTTCATTAGATATTTAATGGCAGAGTGGTCAGTATGCACAAATGTAGGATATCTAGTAATATAATGTCGAAATTTGTTAATGGAGTAAACAATGGCTAAGAACTCCTTCTCGGTGATAGTATAATTAAGTTCAGCAAGGGCTAAGTTTTAACTAATATAATAAATTGCATAAGGTACTTGACCATCCTGCTGTCCTAAAACTGCTCCAATAGCAGTATTAGAAGCAATTGAAGAAATGTGGAAGGGAAGGGTCCAATTGGGTCCTCTTAAGATGGGGGTTGTGGACAGTTTCTCTTTAAGTTTAACAAATGTTGTCTAGCATGCCTCATTCCAAACAAATTGCATGTCCTTCATTAATAATGAAAACAAAGGAGAGGAAAGTTTGGAAAAAATTTCTATAAATCTTTGGTAATATCCAGCATGCCCTAGGAAACTTTGTACTTCTTTGAGTTATAGGAGTAGGTATATTTTTTATTACCTTAATTTTCGAGGGATCCACCTGGATGCCATCAGCAGAGATGAAATGCCCCAATACTACTCCTTCACTCATCATCATAAGGCACTTTTCAGTTCTTAAAGAGAGCAGGGTCTATTCACAGCGAGTTAAAACCTTTTTCAAATTTTCCAGTGCTTCTTCAAAATCTTTGTCGTAAGGAGTGAAATCATCCATAAAAATTCCCATACTATCATTAACTAATTCTGAAAATATGCCAATCACATCTCTTTGAAATGTTGCTAGTGCATTGCATAAACCAAAGGGAAGAATTTTGTAAGCAAATTTTCCTCAGGGATAGGTGAAGGTAGTTTTATCCTGGTCTTGAGGAGCAATCTAGATCTGATTGTACCCGCTAAACCCATCCAGGAAGGAGAAGAAATTCTTCCTGAATAAGGTGTCAAGGACTTGATCGATAAAAGGCAAGGGAAAATTATCTTTTTGTGTTGCCTTGTTCAGCTCTCTGTAGTCTACACAGACTCTCCATTTACCATTTTTCTTGGGTACTATTATGAGTGGGGACACCCATTCGCTATCTGAAATAGGATATATAAATCCCGCTTCCAAGAGTTTATGAATTTATTGCTTCACTATGTCCCTAAGATTGGGGTTCATTCATCGTTGAGGCTAGCACACAGGCTGGGAGTCACTTTTAATATAAATACGATGAGTGCACAGGTTAGAGGGAATACCCCTCATGTCTATGTACTCCCAGGAAAATGCCCCCTTGTGTTATTTTAAGAGACTGATCAGGTGCTTCTATTCATCTAGGGAGAGGTTGGGGTTAATATTTAGGTTTTTTCCAGACTCTACCTTGATAGGAATACTTTTTGAATTTTTCAATATTGGAACTATATGTGTGTCACTGACTAATGCTTATTCTGTGATATTTTCTTGTTCTTCCTCATCTAAAGTAATATTCAAGATTTGATAAATTTCTTTATTGACCAAAGGGGGTTCACTGATGAAATTATTAATGGCATCATCTTCAGTTTCATCCTTAAAGGTTAAATCCTTCCCTATCGTTAATAATGGTTGAACGCCCTCTTCTTCCTCTAGCTCCATCCATAAAGAAGTTTTAGCTTCTAGGTTCGGTCAAACTGGAGGATAGAGAGTGAGGTTCTTTGTCTTGGTGCCATATAATATGGTCATAGACCCAGATCGGCAGCTGATGTAAGCATCAACTGTGGCTAACCAAGGCCTTCCTAGGATCAGTGGGTGTCCTCCTAGTTGTGACTTAGGTTGTAAAACTAAGAAGTCAGCAGGGTACTCCCAAGAATCAACTGAGATGACGAGATCATCCAAAATTCCTTCGGGTTTAATGGTGGATCTATCTACCAGTTCTAAAATGGTGGGGGTTTGTTTGAGATTAGTGAGCCCAAGTTTTCTTACAGTTTCAATCATCATGACATTAATCGTTGCTCCTAAATCTACCATTATGTTGGGTATCTGTGTATGCCTAATCTATACAGTGATAGTGGGATTCCCAGGATCGTCATATTTGGCCAGAAGGGTTTTTCCCATTATTAATGTAGATAATTTCCCTATGACATGAACAGTGGGAGGATCCCTAGGTTTCCTTCCTATTTTTCTTGTGCACAGATCCCAAACAATTCTAGCATACATAGGTACATCTTGAAGAGCTTTAAGGAGGGTAATTTTAGCATAAAGATTCTTTAACTCTCCTAAGAGGTTAAAATCAGGTTGTCCCACTACCTTTGGTAGCATTAATCTTTCAAGGTACGGTGGTTTCCTAATCAGCTAAGTGGGTTGTGCGTCACTGGGTATATTATTCGTTGTTTCAATAGACACATTAGTAGGATGGTCAGCATCTTCAATGATGGGGGTCACATTCGATAAATGTTGTGGGTTCTCCTCTTCTTCCTGCATAGGGGATGGAACATCCTCCATATACTATCAAAGGCTCCACTACATTTCCTGACCATAAGCGAATATCGTTGCAGGGAACAGGAGTAAGGGAGTAACCAGGCATGTTGATAGTCTCAAATCAATGGACTATTTTATTATTTGGGTTAGGATTAGGTTGAGCAAGCAACTGAGGTCATATCAGCATGTTAGGGGCAACATTGTTATGCAATTGCAGCTGCGACTGTTGATAAGGCTGAGGATATTGAGGAGGGTATGGTTGCTGTTGATGGGGAGGTTGTTGCAGAAACTGGTTCCCCGGATGGAAATTCCTCCTTCCAGGACACCAAGAATTTGGTTGGTGTGGTGGTTGAACCCAAGGGTTCCAGGAGTTAAAATTTTGCATTGAAGGTTGAGAGGGGTACCATTGAGGATTGGAATAAGATGAAGGGAATTGTGTATTCATTTTTTGCATATTATTCCAATTATTCATATTATTTGAAAATGGAAATGAGTCTGGAGTCATACCTTGATTTCGAGACTTCCAGGGCTTCTTTTGTGCAATAAAATAAGCTAGTTCCACCTATGAATTCGATGCCTATAGAATGGCCTTCACTTGGGGAAGTTTGGGTATGCTTTTGTGTCATGGTTCAGCTCACATAGCTAACATACTTCTATCTTTTTTAGCAGGCACTCCTTTAAAGGATGGTTTTTTCTATATCAAGGATAGAACACTCCTAGTGTGAGATCCTCCACTGCTTGTTTCTACTTTTCCCTTAGGATATCTATTTCTGAGGAGATAGAGCTCATCATTTCTATTTTAAAATTTTCAAGGAGATTGACTATCTCTGCACGGGTAGCTCCTCCATTAGATGACTTCTGAGTTCTGTCGAAGACATCACGTTCTAATTTGTCCCGCTTGTCTCGCTTTTTATTCCTGGAAGATCCCTTGGAGTACCTTTTACACAGTTCCACAATTTTCTCGAAAGGCTCCTTGGAGATATCCCCCTTTCCTAACAGGTTTAACATATCTAGGCAATCATCCCTAATCCACCCCTAATCCCACGAAGCAAGATCATTTTTAGCACATCTAACCCCATATTTGTCTGTCCAACCCTTTGCACGTTGTATAAAAGCCTCTCATTAAAATCTTCCAGACTTTAGTCCTCCTTCTATACCATTTTAAATAGTTCTTCTCTCTTGTCTTTGGTGTTGCAATATTCCTAATATTTCTCCAGGAACACCTATTTCATCCTATCCCAATTAGTAATAGTTCCACCTCCTAGGCTCATGAACCAGTGTAGTGCATTGTCCTTCAGAGTGGCAAGGAAGAGCTTCGGCTTTTGTGCATCGGTGGTGTAGTCATAGCTACGACAAAGGATATCAAATTTGAAAAGAAATTCATCTGGATCCTCTGTCGCTTTTCCATGAAAACGGGGCAACACCGATGGCGATATATTTTTCATAAGGGTTGTCCCTTTTGGTTGTTTAATTGGGAAATGAAGCATAGCCACTATCCCTTCAGGTAGGGAATTACCTTCATGATGATGATTTTCTCCCATTTCCTCTTCCTTGTCAGATTTGTGTTTGTTACTCATATCTTCTTTTATTTTCTCCTCTTCGTTCTTCCACTGATCAACAAATTTCTGATGGAACTATGTCCACTCATATTCAGCTACAACCTTCCCGTTAATGTGATAGATTGGACCTCAAACAGTAGATCCTGTGGTACTAACTTTTTCCTCCTCTGCAGGTGTATTTGAGGGTGTTGCGGCTGCTCATGTGTCCTACATCATGGATCCTGATGCTGGCACCCCAAGATTGGCAGGGATTCTTCTGATAGGTGTTTCTTGATAGCGAGTCCTGGTAGAAGATTTGTTTCTATCAACCAGATCATCAATGAATGTTCTTCTCCCCAATTCTGGACCTCGACCATGACCTCGACCTCAACCACCTACAGTGTTAGTGTTTTGTGGGGTTTTGGTATTTATAAGATGGTCACGCTGTACCCTTCTTATATTCATACAACCCAAATCATTCAAACAGAAAAACTGAAGAAGACTGAATAGAAACAATTACAGAATGCAACTATGATAGTGTTTAATACTTATCCTCCCCTGCAACGGCGCCAAAATGTTGGGCACGCAATATGCAAGTTAATTACAGCTAACATACAAAGTGTGCAATATTTATTGTCAACCCAGGAAAATCTTTTATTTCAAAGATAACATGCACTATATATGCTTAAACACTGAGTTGCTGTAAGTAAACAATCTTGTTCTCTATTCATCTACGCTCATCCCAAAGATCCACTTAATCTAGTTTACCTTCTAAAGAATACAGTCACAATTACCTTCTATTGTTCTTAATATAGAACTAAAAGATTCATGAAATCAAATCTAGATTACTTTTGCAGAAAATGAAATCCTGTTACCAAACCATCTAATGATTTACCCAACTATCTTGATCTAACTATTCTAGAAATCCAAAAGACATGAATTGAGTTCAGCTATTCTGGAAATCCAAAAGACATGAATTGAGTTCAACTATTCTATGAATTCAAAGTACAGGAATGAAATTATGCAACCATAAAAACAAAGGAACAAACTGCAAGGATCTATGGAAACAACAATTAAAAGATCTAAGGATGAACAGAGTTGTTACAGCTACCACGTAGTTGCATAAGAAATAATTACCTATACAGTCGACTGTCACACCATGCCACTACATATTCCTAAGAGATGCAATTAATAACACACTGTAAATCCAGAACCGTTACAGCTTACTATGAAGAAATGAAATTAACATAACATCACACAACAGACTAATTGAAATTCCTAATTTAACTCAGCAATCCCTATGGGAAGGCAAGCCTAGCCTTCACACAGAGATGTTGGAAGTAACGCACGTTAAAACACTAAGATCTGAAGTAACTCCTTGTATTAAAAAATTAGATCAAATACACAACCTCAGTCCTATCTAATACAATAATTTGGTTAAGGGTTCAACCCCTGGCTCAAAACAATTCTCCATATTTATACAATGTTAATCATAACATCCTATCCCTATTATTGGGTAGCCATGAAGATATCTGATCTTTAGGTAGCCTTAATTATTACAACTGTGGTAGGATGTGAGTAGGAAATATAGGGAAACTGTTAATTGACCCAAGAATGATAATATCCTCAAATCACAACTATACGCGAGCAGCGGTGCACTGTTTCCTTCCAAATCTATCGCATTGCGTTATAGCTACCCTCGTACAGCTTTACCTGGAATAATACAATGAGACCGCATTCTTTGGGCAATGGTAGGATGGATGGCGATCCGCTTAAACAATGAATGTTCATCCTTTCCTTAGCATGTTTAGCCCACTATACCTACATTCTCTATATCTCGAAATACCTTTATAAACCATCATATGTTATCATATTTAAAAATATATATCCTTAATCACCACAATCCTAAGCATTAATAAAATAAGACAATAACCAACCATACCTTGGTGACTTGAAGAGCGGAGTGAGGGAAAACATCTGCTTAGCATGCTTAATAGGGAAGGATAAGGAAAAAAGAGGTGGATAAGGATGGTAAAAAAGGGGCCATTTCTAGTCCCAACAAAAGTAGCCTTTTTATTTAGCCCACTTAAATTCATGAATTCTCCCTCACTAGCTAAAATTATCCTTGGTATCTTTTCCTAAATCCTTTTGACTGATTTTAGTTTTTACTATTCCTTCTTGAGTGGAGAAGTTAGAAAACTTATGACTTTCTACTTTGTGTTGTTTTTTTTGCTTTTCCTCCTTTTAGTTGTTGTTTCTACTTTTACCTACTTTATTTCCATACTTTTCAGAAGGTGGAAACTCACATGTATTATCTCTTCTTGTGTTCCCTCTTGATCCCAGTTAATCACAAATAAATATTATTTTCATATCTTAGGCTAAAATTAATAATATGAACTTGTGCAAAATATTATTGTCCCATTTACTCTAAAATTATTAATAATTCTCCTAAGAACTCAAATTGGAAATTTATATCCTTCATGTGACCCACCTTAGTGCAATTAATCTTCAATTACACCCTTGGACATATTTATTTAAGTAAATTTCCACCCTTAGCCACCAATTTAATAATTTTAACCTAGGTGACTTAGGCCAAAATTATGTCTTGGATCATAGAAATTTTTTGGGAACATGACACCAGTATAACTGGTTCAAAGTGATCAACACTAGGAGTTTGATCATGAAACAATAGATTATACCAATACTCTATATGTGCAGCAATAAATTTTAGATATTATTTTCCTTTTGTCGATGACCATATGGAAATTGGAATATGTAACTATTTTCTAAACCACTTTATGCAAAAAATGTCACCCCAAATTCCTTCGATGTTTTGCTCACTTGAATATGAATAAAATAATGAAATTCTATCTAGGTATGTATCAACATATGTTACATTATGAAATTCAAATAAGGAGATTGTGTTGAATTATGTTCACATTGAGAGAAGAGTTGCAAGATCATTGCATTCCATTGAGACACATAAATCTCCCACAACCCCTTCTCGTATTTCTAATGTCGTATAATGAAAATGTAATAGAACATGAAGTGCATCAAACAGGTAGTCTCTTGGCCTAGAGTTAACTTTTTTCAAATTAAATAAATCTGCCATGCCTAAAATATGATTGATTTCTTTTGCTTGTGTACCATATAGGCGTAAAGACCTTGATGTAGTAGGAACAAATCCTTTAGTAGGATTTTATTTTCCTATATCTAGAGATACCATGGTATCATGAACATGCTAGGGACAAAGTAAAATTGGACCAAGAGAACAAAGAACTACACTTTCAACATTGAATCTGGAAACAATTAGGCTAAGAAACAAACAATTGTTTATAGTGGTTTCATGAGACAAAGAAAACAATAAAGGATATGGTTTGTGTATTTGTATTATAGCTACAGTCTAAATGGAAAACAATTTATAAATAAATCGGTAATATGAAGAAGTAAATTCCTTGCTTTTATTTATTCTTTGTTTTTTTCCTTCCTGGTTTCCTTTTCCAAGAGCCAAACCTGCTATGAGAGTTTTTATTTAGGCTAATAAAAATAGGATTTCTAAGAGGTTTTTTTTTGCAAGGCCATTTCAAATAACCAATTCTTGGTTGTTATAACCGATTCCACTAACAACCCATGATCCATAGAGAAAATGACAAAAAGGATAAATCCCTACTAGAAGTAGACAATCTAAAAGGGAGGATCCTTTAACCAATTATAAAATGAAAGAAAGGATAAATCAAATGAGAATTATGAACCATTTTTGTAGGGTAATATGTATACCATTAGTACTATACATAAACAATGCACACATTGTCTCAATAGTATATTTATCTCGAGATCCTGCATCTGTTCAGATATCATACTTTACTAAACTTGTTCTTGTATTTATATTGAACTATTGCACTAAGGGGAGAAATAAATATTAGTAGCTATACTATAAATGAATTTATGGGAAATGCCATGCATTAATGGTTTCCTCTCTTGTCGTCTTATTGGAAACAAGCAACAACAATTGCACATCTCCTATGCAGTTCCATTGATTAAGGTACATGCAAACTTGGAAACTCTCATGAGAAGCAAATATAAATGTATCACAAAACTACAAGCGAGGGAGGGCTAAGAGGTTAATGCTAATTAATCTGGGAATTTTCTATTTTCTTGCACAGTTGTATAGCCTAGAAATAAGGGATTATTACCTAATGCATAATCAATGAGAAAATTATTTAAAGTTTACATTCTTATTTACTTCTTATATTTTTTATGCCAATAGTTTTACAGTAGTATTGTCTTAATGACTTTAACAAATGCTTATAGATATTGAGTGATATATCCAATTCCATATAGAATATGTAATAATGCAATTTACCAATCAAAGAAGATCAATGGAAGATGTGGCATGTTGAAGTCATAAGTTAATGTCAATGTATATTCCTATCAATAATTTATCAATAGTTGTGCATGAATGATTTGAACATAGTATACCAATGCTGAGCCAACACAACAATTTATAGAAACCTAAAATGGAATTTTTTATTGCACGTCAACATTAGGGAAAAATTTAGGGGCAAAATTTAGCCCATGGGCTATTTTTCGACCTTTCTTCCCAAATTTGTTTTTTCAAAAATTAGGTCATCTTTCCTTTAGATGAAAGATATGAAGGAGAATATCCTAAATACGTGAATGTACAAATCCTTTCCCCATCCACTTTTTTTCCAATCTTCCCTTTAAACCACTTATACTATGAAATGAGAACTCGACACAATTCTCATTTTTCTCTCTTCTAATTTTAGTAGCTATTTTTACTTCCGTTTAAAAAAGGGTTGATACTAGTATCACAGATTTTCATTTTAAGGCATTTTTTTGGCTTTTGAATCATATTTGTCATACAAATTATTAATTTCTATTTTCAAGTGTGTTTTTTAGAAATTTAACAAAATAACATATATTTAGAAGCAAGTTATATTGAAAAACATATACATTTTGCCATTTTTTTCTTTAAAATAAGACATTTTTATTGACAAAATAAGGCTCTTTTATTGACAAATGTTAAATAAAATACATAAAATAATGACATTTAAAACCAAATTCAATGGATTTTTACAGATTTTTTGTATAAAAATTATACTATTTCATACTATTTTCCAAAAATGTACGATTCACATAGATTCAAGAAAAACTATACCATATATTTGTAAATAACATGTTAGAAACAATATATACATAAATTTAATTTCTAAAATAAAGTTTGAAATTCAAAACAGTACAGATATATCTTATCAAAAAGTTGTCAAATTTAACATTTTCTTCAAGACATGAAATTAATCAACAATATCATGCAGGCCAAATTCTTCATCAAAATTGGAATTGTATGGAGCTTGGATTTCCTCAAGGACATCAATTTCCTCTTCCATTGGGTCTTATATGTCTACAAGAAGCCCAAAGTGCTCCTTTCCAATCATCCCTCATAATATAGATAATATTAAACCCTCTCCACCCCCCTAACTGCTCCCCTAACATTACATTAATTTTTTTGTTTAAATTAAACCCCCATCCAACCACCTAAACAACCCCTAACATTACATTAAAAAAAAATTAAAAAAATAAAACCACCCC
>LPNX011030668.1:65595-162329 GCA_001517045.1 Pseudotsuga menziesii | reverse complement strand
ATTCTTGATGCCCCTTCTCCTCCCCCGTGTGCCTCCCTTCCCCCATGCACCTCCACCTCCTCCCTTCCCCTCCGCTGCTCCATTTCTACACCTCTTCCATCCCTTACGCAGCTCCAACTCCCCACTACTCCCATCTCCCTCCTCCCTCATCCCTTCTCCATCCATCCCTTCTCCCTCCTCCCTTCCTCCCTCCCCCCCGACCCTCCCTTCCCCACGGTCGACCCTCCTCCCCCTCCTCCACCTCCTCTACCACCACATTGCCAGGAGCTTCACTCCCTTGGGTGCAAAAGGGTTGCCCCTCAATGGCGGAGTGATTGTGAGAATCATGTCGTCATTGAGGGGTGACCAAGGGAGCAGAGCTCCCACCAATGCGGTGGTAGAGGAGGAATTGCACCGCCATTGAGGGGCAGTCGTTTTGTGCCCAAGGGAGCAGAGCTCCTACCAATGTGGCAGTAGAGGAGGTGGAGGAAGGGGGAGGGGAAGGGATGCAGAGGGGGAGAAGGGCTTACTGTGAGGAAGGGAGGGTCATGGGGGGATGGAGGAAGGGAGGAGGGAGAAGGGATGGGAAGAGGAGGGAGGAGGGAGATGGGAGTGACAAGGAGGTGAAATCGTGTGAGGGATGGGAAGGGTGGTGAAGTGGAATGACAGGTTGGTGGAGGGGCATATGAGGGAGGAGGAGGGAGTAGTGGGGGAAGAGGGAGGAGGGATATGAGAAAGACGGGGAGGTGGAGCCACATGGGGGAATGGTGGGGAAAAGAAGTGGAGCATAAGGTAGATCTAGGGGTGCACAAGATAGGAAGAGGGAGTGGTAGGGGAGGAGGAGGTAGGACTAGAGCTCCAATCCCATGGGTGCCAAAGGGCCTCCCCTCACTATTGGCATGATTCTAAGAATCGCGCCGCCAGTGAGGGGTGATTGTTTGGGGCCCAAGGGAGCGAAGCTCCAACAAAAAGGATGGTGGAGGAGGGTGGAGGGGAAGGAGGGTCGGATTTGGGGAAGGAAGAGTCACGGGCGGAGGGAGGAGGAGAAGGCAGTGGTGGGGAGGGTTGTGGGGGGAAGGAGGATGGAGATGGGAGCGACAGAGAGGGGGAGGGTTGCATGGGGAGGGTGGAGGGAGAAGGGATGGGTGGGTAGGTGGAGGATAAGGGAGCGAGTGGAGGAGAAGTGCGCCGAGGGAGGAGAAGGTAGTGACAGGGGAGGGAGAAGGGAGGGAGAGTAAAATTAAAGAATGTTTTGGGGAGGGGCTAAATTTTTTTAGAAGGTTTTAATTTTATTTTTTAATATAATGTTTTTTTGGGGGGCTAAACGGGTTAGCAGGGGGTTAGAATTTTTTTAATGTAATATTGTTAGGGTTTAGAGGGTTAGTAGGGAGGGGTGTTTAATAATTTCTATTTTTATTTTTAAATGTATTGTTGTAGAGAGGTTAAGGGGGGTAGGGGAAGTTGTTTTTTATAATTTTTTTAATGTAATGTTGTTAGGGGGCTTAGGGGGTTAGCATGGGGGAAGGGGGGGTGGGGGGGAAGAGAGTGATTTATTTGTTTTAATTTCTTTTTTAAATGTATTTTTGTGGAGAGGTTAAGGGGAATAGGGGGTTTAGATTTTTATTTTTATTTTTGTAATGTAATGTTGTTGGGGGGTTTCGAGGCCGATTGAGGGGAGGCGTGTTTTTTTTTATATTATAATGTTGTGGGGGGTGTTTTAATTTTTTTATTTTTGTTATGTAATGTTGGGATGGGGGGGTTAGGGGCTTAAGGTTCAACTTTTTTTATTGTAATGTTGGATGGGTTAGGGGGTTTTAGGGGGGCTATAGATATTAGCAAGAAGTTTCTTCCAAAAGAAGGAGTTGCAAGATGGGAGTATGCTAAACCAAGCCATAGATCCTAAAGGATTATGACATCTGAAATGATGGGCATAGATGTAGAATTAGATAGTGCACCCATTGATAATAGAGAAGAATATGGGTCATCCACATCTTCGTCTATTCCTTCATCTGCAGAAAATGTAGATTTTGACAAGGTGTCATAATCCATGGATGAATTTCAATAATTTCAAATGAAACATTTAATATATTTTTTATTAGTGTGATGTTTGTAATTGAAACTGTGAAGGATATTTTGATTATTTATATGAATCATTTTTTCTTGTATGGTCTAATATATGGTTTCATTTTGAATTGCATAATAATTCCTTTGATTTTATATGGTTAGAGTAGTGAAATTATTTATGAAATATTTTTGTTTGTTTAATATGAAAGTTTCAAAAAAGTTGCAATTTATCTCTTGGAGAAAAAAAAAATATTTTTCCAATTTAGGGGTTAATTTTAAAGTTTTTGTAAACAACAGTATGGGATGATTAGGCCATGGCTCTATTTCTTACCTCCCCTCCCCCCCTCCCCCCTTCCCTCCCAACCCCCCCAAAAAAAACATGTATACTGGTATCAACACTTTTCTATTTGGGGTGTGTTTTTGGGTTTTTTTTATTCCAAAATCAATGCTTTTATGGCTAGAGTTCTCATTCTTAGTATAAAGTTCTTGTTTCATAGTATAAGTATTTTTTCTTTAATGATTCCAATACTGAAATTTGATTAGAGATGCAAGGCAAAAAACATTTACAGTAAATATAGGAGAAATTTTATGCTTAACATGCACGACATTGCATAGATGAATTGAAATGCTAATTCCTATTAATAATATCAAGTTGTAAAGCTTATTGACATTAACATAAGGTTATGACATTTATTTGTTTTAATTTCTTTTTTAAATGTATTTTTGTGGAGAGGTTAAGGGGAATAGGGTGTTTAGATTTTTATTTTTATTTTTTTAATGTAATGTTGTTGGGGGGTTTCGGGGCCGATTGAGGGGAGGCATGTTTTTTTTTATATTATAATGTTGTGGAGGGTGTTTTAATTTTTTTAATTTTTGTTATGTAATGTTGGGATGGGGGGGTTAGGGGCTTAAGGTTCAATTTTTTTTTATTGTAATGTTGGGTGGGTTAGGGGGTTTTAGGGGGGCTATAGATATTAGCAAGAAGTTTCTTCCAAAAGAAGGAGTTGCAAGATGGGAGTATGCTAAACCAAGCCGTAGATCCTAAAGGATTATGACATCTGAAATGATGGGCATAGATGTAGAATTAGATAGTGCACCCATTGATAATAGAGAAGAATATGCGTCATCCACATCTTCGTCTATTCCTTCATCTGCAAAAAATGTAGATTCTGATAAGGTATCATAATCCATGGATGAATTTCAATAATTTCAAATGAAACATTTAATATATTTTTTATTAGTGTGATGTTTGTAATTGAAACTGTGAAGGATATTTTGATTATTTATATGAATCATTTTTTCTTGTATGGTCTAATATATGATTTCATTATGAATCGCACCATAATTTCTTTGATTTATATGGTTAGAGTGGTGAAATTATTGATGGTATTTTTGTTTTTGTTTAATATGCAAGTTTTAAAAAAAGTTGTAATTTATATCTTGACGAAAAAAATCTTTTTCCAATTTAGGGGTTGATTTTAATGTTTTTGTAAACAACAATATGGGATGTTTAAGACATGGCTCTATTTTTTACCCCGAAAAAAAAAACATGTATACTGGTATCAACGCTTTTCTATTTGGGGTGTGTTTTTGGTGTTTTTATTCCAAAATCAATGCTTTTATGGCTAGAGTTCTCGTTCTTAGTATAAAGTTCTTGTTTCATAGTATAAGTGTTTTTGTTTAAATGACGCGAATACTGAAATTTGATTAGAGACGCAAGGAAAAAAACATTTACAGTAAATATAGGAGAAATTTTATGCTTAGCATGCACAACATTGCATAGATGAATTGAAATGCTAATTCCTATTAATAATATCAAGTTGTAAAGCTTATTGACATTAACATAAGGTTATGACAATGCTAACTGAATTCAAAATCCTACTTTTGGTTTCCCAGTAGACTGAGGTTGTTATGCTTCTAGTTTACCTTCTCATTGCAAGGTAACACAACTTCACAGAAATGCCTTAACTATATACAGTGAACCACTTTAGACCAAGATGAAAAAATGAGTTATTGCAAATAAATACAAATCTCATAGTTTCCATTCTATGGCCAGGAAAATGCCTAACATAACCATAGAACCGTGCAATTGCATACTAATCTCTTTTTAGGATTTCAAATATATTTTCATTTTGTCTTAGATATCCATGTCATGATCAACTATAATTGTACATTTCCTTTATTAATAACATAGTTACACATGTATCTCTTCCATTGATTCTTTAGAGAAAACCTACAAATAAAATTGACTTGATGACTGAAATTAAGTTCACTTTCTATTAGTTTAAATGAATATGTAAAAAAACACCCCCAGTCTCAAAGTTTCTTCGACATTGTGTTTCTAGTTGAGATATATAGTTTCTAATTGTATTTTCGCTTCTTTTAAATGTTACAACGTTTGATATAGAACAATTGTTTATATAAAACTTTAATGACCATTCAAGGATGTATTTTGGAGCCTTACACAATTGTGTTTAAATCCTTTACTCAACCTCTGAAAAGAATAAGATTATAATGCATGGTATCCAATCCAACAGTTTGGAGCACTTGATTGCCACTTAAAACATGGTTTTCTATGCTCGTAAATAAATTTTGAAACCCGCAAATAAAAAGAAAAGTGCACAATTAAATCATTGGATATAAAATGGACTCTATGGAACATTGGATATAAAATAGACTAAGCCATGATTTATTGATAGTGTTGTAATGGATTCTAGACAACACAATAAATAGGTTTAGAGAATACTTCCAAATTTAGACACATAAACATATTTAGTTTTCAAAATTACATAAAACAAAGCAAAACCGCTTAACCTTTTCTTTCCATAACAACTTACAAAATAAATTTTTAATGAGCATTCAATATCCAATTTGTCAATGCGTACATTGCCACCTTATGGATAATGATTATATTGTAAACCTATCAAATTTGAACATATATATTTGCAATATATTATCAGTGTAAAAATTTTCATTTCGAGATGCAATCTATTATCACAAGAATGTTATTGATAAGTTTATGAATACTTAGAAAAACTTAAAATAAATTAATTGTAATATAGAATTCAAGAAACATTGTTCCCTTCCTCTATCATTACATTGTTCTCTTTCCCCTATCATTTTTGGTATATACTATTAAAATTGTGACAACATTTAACTTGAAGTGAAAACTAGGTGTTCACATAATGGTGGTAGGTTATGTAATGGTAGTAGTTATGTTGAACATACTATATAATAGTGTATCCTTGAGAGGCATACATAATTTTATGTAATCCCTTTTAGAGGAAGAATGTAATCTTTACATCTAAGCAATAAGAATGTTGATATCTTTCCTTGTGGATGTTTTCTTGACTTCTTGTCAAGATTTTACCATGTAAATTTTGTGTAATGTTTACTGTGATTGTTCTATCTTGTTTTCCTTGTGTTATTATATTCCTTAGAAAATATTTTTGTGGGCTCACATTTTTCACAACAAGTGGTGTCGAAGTGAGAAGAAGTCATCACAGAAAGTAGAGAGGCCCGCTACAAATAGAATGGAGGTTTCCTAGAGGTTAGACATGAAGGATGAGATACTCTATGTATGAAGATAAATCCCTTCGATAGGTTGCAAAAGGTCTTGCATTAATACGAGTTTTTTGACAGATAACTAACCGAAATCACTCACAAATAGGTAAGACTTATGGCAAGAAAGCGTAACACTAGTGTGGCAAGGGTGTTTTGAAAATGCAGTCACTATTTATGTTTGAATTATTGTCATTGATGTCATATCAAGGCATTGCATTGAACATGTTATTATTGTTATGTTAAGGAATTTGCAAGTAAGGGGAGCATCTCTAGATTGATTTATATATAGGTTTACAAGTATATTAAAAAATGGGTGCACATTAAAAAATAAAATGTTAAATAGTGGTTTCAAGCCCATGGATTTGGAAACCCACAATATTTGGAAGGGTTGGAATCCCATGCTACTTGGAGAAAAAAAAGAGAGGAATTCCCATGGTATTTGGAAAAGTGAAATAAAAAGGGTAATTAATTATTTAATTAATGGGTGCATTGTATTTTTGAATAAACATGCCCTTTCATGATGAAGGGTTATGGAAAAGTATAAAAGGAGAAAGTATTGAGAGAAAATGTGTGTGTGCAAAAATGTAGTAGCATTTGAAGAAGTGGATAAGCTTGCAAAATATTTTTCAGTTCATCTTCGCACTTTCTCTATAAAAAAAATTGGTACGTTTAAAACTTTGAAAATAATATGAAATGGAGGCAATATATCAAGGTATATGTTGTACAAGTTTCATACCTTGGTTCACTATTATTTCGGAGATATTCCATATGAAAGTTAGGGTTTTTTGTTGATCCTGAAATAGGTCAGTTCGACATATTGACTACAACTTTTTTTCTGGGATGTTTTAGATTCTGTAAACTGCACGAATTTTAGAAGACATACAAAATTACCTTAGGTACAATTTTTATACTTTATTTCACTACAGTTTCCAATATATGCACTATGGAAGTTAGGCCTTATGAATGGTCTTGAAATCAGTTTCAAATATGTGGGCTTAGAATTTTCTCTATAACTTATTCTTTGGGATTATTTAGACTGTGAAACTTATAGGGAGCTTAAAATAGATGCAAATTATCTCAGGTACAAGTTCCATACTTTGGTTTTATATACATTTTTATATATTCTCTATGCAATTTAGGCCTCCTAAATAGTCCTGAAATCAATTTCAAACGGGCCAACTTGGCATTTCCTCTATAAATTATTATTTGGGAATATTTAGACTATGAAACATGCCATGAGTTTAGAATACATATAGAATTATCTCATGTATAATTTTCATACTTTAGTTTTCTATACTTCATGGAATATGTGTTAGAGAAGTTAGGACATATGAATGGTCTTGAAATCAATTTCAAATAGGTCAGCTTGTAATTTTCTCTATAACTTCTTCTCTATGAATATTCAGACTATGAAACTTGCAAGGAGATTAAAAGAAATACAGAAGTACCTCAAGTACAAGTTTCATACTTTGGTTCACTATTATTTCATTAGTATGCACTATGAAAGTAATTCCATCTGAATGTTCCTGAAATCAATTTCAAATAGGTCAACTTGGAATTTCCTTTGTATCTTTTTCTATGGGAACTTTGAGACTTTGAAATATTCATGGTTTCTAGAAGACATACAAAATTACCTCATGTAAATATTTCAGAGACAGATTTGCAAAATTGGATACTTAGCATGATGTACAAGTTCGTTCTTGGGAAGAGGCCAAAAATGCAAGCTTTGGGAAAGTTACCATTTGGAAATTCAAATTGTGGTCAAAATTGATGACGGAATAAGTAGCAATAAAACTCAATAATGTCAATATGATCATATTTGTTCCCAAAGAACTTATTGGAACTTGAATTTTGGTGCCACTCAAACAAAGAGATTGGTGTCCCTTGCTAAGTTAGTGCTTAGTGGTGGGGATTGGTGTCTCTAGTAGATTGGTGTATATAATTATATAAAATAGTAGTTTGGTTCCTATCAAGGTTTGTACCAATGGGGATTGGGGTATCCAATAGTTTGGTGCATACAAATATCTGTAATACTAGGTTGGTGTCTACAAATATCTGTAATAATAGGTTGATTCCTGCTAGTGTTTGTACTAGTGAGGATTGGTATATCTAGTAGATTGGTGCCTACAAATATTTGTAATAGTGGGTTCATTCCCACAAATAATTATAAAGAGAAATTTTGTGGTTTTCTCTCGAAAGGGTTTCCATGTAAATCATGTTTTCATGCTTTGTCTATGTGATTGTTTCATGAAGGCTTAGCATCCTTGTCGGTGTAAATCACAACACATAGTGTGGTCATGGGGTTCCCAGGTATTGCCTCCAAATATCTATGTGGAATAACATATTTAATATTGAAGCCAAATTTTAGTAAGCATATGCAAGTTGCTTGATTGAGCACACTCACCTCAAACTAGAAGTCAATGTTAGCAGACGAAAAGTGAGCTACTTAAAGGTTGGAGATTATGAGTGCTATACAAGCCAACGACATGAGGTGTTTGATCCAGATGGTGCAATGAGCATAATGAGGGAGCACAATCCACATACTTGCACAATCATTTTCTTTTTTCATTCCCATCTCTTAGTCTCCATTGAGATGAAATCCATTTCTAATTAGTCTTTGTGATCCATCTTTTACTCATGTATATTCTTTCTTTATACAAGCAAGGGGAGTAATTAGTTGTGGCTTTTCCATTGGACCAAGAGTCCACTATGGTCTTGATAAGAGATCAAGTTTAGAAGGGAGGATTCATTTTTTATATGGTCATATCGTTACCTAGAAGAGGAGAATCCACAATGGCTGATTAAAAGAAGATACATCAAATGGTGAAGATTTTGAATGCAAAGTTCAAGGTGGAGAAGTTTATTGGGAACAATAAATTCAAAGAGACTTGTGGGTATGACTAACAAGGACCAGGAAGATATGGATACAACAGCTCTCAATGCCATTCAATTGTGTTTGGAAAATGATGTTCTTTTCAATATTGTTGGAGAGGAAATAACATCATATTTATGGAGCGGAATGGAGAGACTTCACGAGAAACTTTTTGTGACAAGATGAATCTATTTGGCATTAAAACTATTCAATTTATGAATGAAATAAGGTGCCAAATTTATTGATCCTTTCAATGTTTTCAATACTCTTATGTTTCGATTGACTAGTGTGGATGAAAATTTTGAAAAAAAAATATAAGACAGTCATGTTCTTGTGTTCATTAATTGAATATTGGGAGAACTTAGTAATTGCTAGTAGCCTTATAAAAACATACACTCTTGATTGTTATATAGTTGTGAGAGCCTTATTTTTTGAGGAGGTGTGGAGGAAATTCAATATAGAAACCTCCACACCATAAGAAATGGTGGCTAGGGATTGATCCATAGAAAGAAGGCAGAATTCGAGACATTCATCAAGATATAATCCAAAAGGAAAAAGCAGTAATAAAAAATGTTGGTACTTCATCAAATCAGGGTATCTCAAGAAAGCTTGTTGGAAGAGGAAAGAATCTAAATATTACTCCCTTAAGGAAGAAAATCTAGTTGAGACAAGATCAAGTATGGTTGATGAAGTTTTATTTGTTTGTAAAATCTTGCAATATCATTAGGAATTGTTATTAGATTATGGTGCTTCACATCACATGTGTCCACATAGAAGTTGGTTTTATTCTTACCAAGATATTGGTGACAATATTGTTCTTATGAGAAACAATGTTTCTTGTAAGACTGTTGAGATTGGGAACGATGGGATTGCAATTTTCGATAGTATTGTAAGGATTTTAACCAAGGATAATTTTAAGAACACCCCCGAAATTTATATGTATACTAAATGGGTGAATCTCCCTAAGATATAGGAAAATTTGAAGCTTGTTCTATAGATAATATAATATGTATATATAATTTTTTGGCTAATATTTCATTCTATTATAGTATCTTGTACAATCTTGGTGAATCTTTCACTAAACTATAAGATAATGTAAAATATTGGCAAATATTTCACTGAATTATAAAATATTCTAAAAACTTGGCAAATGTTTCATCAAATTATAAAATCTTGTAATGCCTTGGTGAATCGTTTTCTAGGAAGGCTCAAATTTTGATTTTGCATATTACTAAGGTAGTGCAATAGAAGAGCATATACCAGAGCTCGAATATCTCAACTCCTAGACCATCAAATGAAAAATTGCATGAATGAGGAGAGGGGGGGTTTATTTATACATTTTACAAGCAGTATTGGGTTACTCATAACTGTAGGTGTTGGTGAAACACAACTACACTAATTAGATTCAGGGAAAGTGGGGACTCTACTTTTTATCTCATCCCTTAATGGTCCAACAGACATGTGGAGACCCAAATCTTGACATATTGACAAACTGGGAGAATTGAACACTTTACACTATGAGGTGATTATGGCACCCATGAACCATTATTACAATGTGGAGTATTATTGAGACCCACAACCTTAATATAGTGTATGAATTCCCAATTAGTTTATTTTCCAAATTTCTAATTTTTAAGCTACCCCTTAAGAAAAAAAATAACATGCTTATATGTTTATAGATACAAATGCCACTGTTTCCTTTCTTTTGTTGACAATCAAAATATGAATTATGTCATTTGATTTAGAATTTTTAGAGATAGTTAGAAACTTGAAATGGCTATTAGAAATAAGAACATACACTAACAAGAGTGGAAAGCATATGATTGAATCATCATGCATATCATTAGAACTACTTTGTCAAAGACTGCTTTTTATCAGATAAACTGAGGAGTTGTTTGTATCCATGTCCTTGAAATTTTTGTCCTTGAAATTTTTGAAATCATGCAAAATGTGGTAAAATTGGTTTATCACCCTCATTAAATGCAAAGACTAGATATCAAATATAATAATGTCTACATCTCAAGTCAAACATTCCCTATACATATTATATACAATCATGATGGAAATGAAATGTCGTGTTCCAAATAGATCCATTTATGGATGATGATAGCATTTACAGTACATCAACAATACATCAAAACAAATCACTAAATGTTTTTTTTTTACTTTTGAATGAACGTTACAAAAAATAAATGATTGTAGAACAAGTACCAAACCCAACAAATTTATGTCACAAATAAAATTGAAAAACTTTGCAATACAAATAAAATAGATACCAGTTACAAACTTCTCATTACAAATAAAAGAATCTAGTTGTACACTTTGGACAACTCTACAAGAAGACATCCAAAATAATGACCATTCTGTAGCCCTGCCATTATAATCAGTGTGCATTCATTTATATTACAAACATGTCAAACATCAACAATAAAAGACATAAAATATGAACATATACTCTTTCATTAACACCTTAGATCCAATAATAATCTCATAGCAAGATCCTAATAAAATCACATTTTAACAACTAGGTCAAATTTAGTTTGAATATATAAAAACCATGTCAAATCTCTCCATCAAGAGTTGCATCCACTAACAACATATAAATGTCAATTGATAGTTTCAACATGATAAATCATATATTTCCAAATCTATAACACTTTCACAGAACCAATACTCATAGGATAGAATAAAAATCTAATAATGTCTAGTGAGCCCTAAGAATCAAAAGCGCCCTGGAATTCAACAATCGTAAAAAATAATTCATGATAAAAAGCATGATAAAAGGTAAATTTACAATATAATAATCTATTGTAACTGTAGATAAAAAGAATAAAAGTTTGATAAAAAGATAACCATGTTACTTATTGGATGAAAAGTGTGGTGTGAGTTTGTATTCTCTAATAAATTGCATGTGCACCATGCCCCTTCGAGACTGATATTTTGGCAATGGAGACGTTATGCAAAAATTAAAATGTCAAGAAAAATAATAATGATCAGTGGAATTGCATCAACCAAAACCTTCACACTGTGGATGAACCATGAATAACTGTAACCTTTATATAGAAAAAATAGCCCTAGTTTTCCCTCCAATACTCGAAATCAATGACTGAAAGAATGTATCACATGAAATTGACTAAAAATATATGAAAATGAAACCATATGCTTAAATTACAAGGAAAATGGAGGAAAAAATAACCCTTGGGAGCCTCCATTACTAAAAATTGGAGGCAAAAGAGTTATGTCACTAGATTTTGTCTAGAAATTGAGGGCAAAAGATGGATTGGAGGGAGATTTTGCTAGGGAGAAAATAATGTTTTCCATTTTCCTCATTAATATATGTGAGGCTATTCATTTTGGATTTATTTTTTTCTAATAAATATCGGGCGAATATATTTTAGTTGAAAAAAACCTTTACATATATAAAAATAGACCACAAACTTTGTGTAACCCTCTTAATATAGCCCGTGGACTATATATAACCCCTAAAATTATCCATGATGTTAACATAGACAAGACATGTACCAAAACTCAAGAAAAAATCCTTGGAATTTTTGGAATCTGGATTTTACAAATTTACTTGTCAAGGTGGAGTAGTAAAGGTGTCCAATGGAATTTTGGTGGTGTCCAAAGGAATTTTGGTACTAACCGTTGAAATTTGAATATTATGATGGTTAGAAGTATCCATTTTGAAAAAGGAGAAAACCAAATACAAAATTGTCTAAATTAACCTAACCCATAAATAAGTAAAATAATTGTAAGTTGCAACAAGAATCAAAGACAAAACATGCACCATACAAGTCCAAAATTGTTCCAATAGACAAAGCAATAACAAAGAGAGGAAGTTGTAGTTGATCTAAGAGAAAATATAATACATGAGAAACCCATAAATTAAAGAAGAGGATGTCACCTTTCGTGGTCTATTTAATCAATCAAACATGTCTTTTATACGATTACAGAGTCTCGGAGTCCATGATCCTAGTTTTGGTACGTACATCACTCAAGTCTAGAATTTGATATTATATAAGAATGCAACTAACTTAATAATGCTAGATCACACAAAATTTGGGAACTAAATATGCCTCTAAAAAATTACCCATAAATAATAAACAATGTGTGAAAGTTGGCTAGAGGGATTCACCCTTCTCTCTTGGGTCGTTGGTTGACCTAGTAATGCTATCAAGTGAGGTGTCTTTCTCTCTAGGGTTCTTGGTTATGCTAACAAAGTCCTCCTTCTTCCTAGGATGTTGTTCTTGGGGAACATATCCTTTTTAGTTATCAAAGGAGGAGTCGTTAAAGGAAACTTGGAGATGATGGATTGTTTGGTTCCTTTGGACCGCTTCTTACATGGATTGGTGTTATTGTTGTTGTGAGAAACAAAACTTTCTATTTAGAACTTGTATCAAGTGCAACTATATGCAAGAGATTTCATTTTTCATGTGTTAATGTTCACAAAAGAGCTCAAGAGAAAGAATATTATACTTTCCACCTAATGCATCTCTATTGGAGTAATATGTAGAGACAAAAATATCAAAAAGGGTTTTGAGATTAGAAATAATAACCACTATTTCCTTGCCAAATGGCTTAGTAATTCCATAATTGCTGAGTTGAAATCTTGATATCTTCATTTTTATAGATTATGTCTAATAAAAAACGATGAATTGATTTTCCAACTTATGAGCATGATTCAAATTTGTTTTCCCAAAGAGTATATCAAACTTCAACCATGCTTCCCATGATGTGTCAAGGGATTGAACATCTTAGTTTAGATCTTAATGGATCGGCATACTATTAAGGCCCCTTGCTTAATCTGTACAATTTAAGCCATTTTGTACCTTTTTCATTGACCACTAGTGTGACATCTATCCCACGAGTGATTTCATACAAACCATTACTTTTAAGTAGGTCCTTTATGTAGGATTTGAAGGAATAGTAATTTGTACTAAATCTCATGATGGTTATAAGTAACCATGATGCAAAATGAGCAAATAGAATGTTGAATTAGTTAAAATAGCCTATACTACTATGTAGATCTTGAAAAATAATTAAATTAAAATAAAATAAAAAGTGGGACCCTAAATTGAGTCTATACAAGGAAGAAATGTTTTTGAAAAAAAACAAAAAGGATGATGACCCTTGCTTGTTTATACAAAATCCACTTTCACCAAATTAAATTGTATAACAAACTAAAATCACCCATGCCAATGTATAGAGGATAAAAATATACATAGCCTGAAAAAATAATTCCCAAATTGAAGTCCAAATGGAAAAGCTATGTCAATTTCAGACTTACCTTCAAAGTTTAAGTGTAAATCCTCGCAAGGGGGTCTACAAGCGCCACATGAAGTTGACTATACAATCTAATCATACCTCCATTGTCCATTGCATTAAATGGGGAGAAGACTATGTGATGACTGGGATAAAATGTTGATGAGGTAGTCTCTCGTGATGCCATGTGCCATTGGTTTGGGGTTGCAATGAGGGGTAATGCTACATGATAGCATTGATGACATGGTTGTGACTAGGATTCCATGGGAGGGAGCCATATGGTGGTAATGATGTGGCTACCACATGGGAGGGTGAGTCCCTCATGGAGAGGACCATGGACCAGTCCAAATGAGGAATTGTGGATACCAAACAGGCAAGTCGCACCAGATTGCCTTTCACGTTAATACTCTCGTTTCTATAGGCAGGGTCAATGTGGCTACAGCCTTAAGATTTGCAGGTCGTGGAGCACTCTGTATCATCCAGTCTGCATTAAATTGTACTTTATCAGTGGGCTCTCCCCGTGGTAGTTACTGCTCAATCCTCTGGTCACCAAACAAACGCACATGAATATCTTCTATAATCTGCAAACGCCATTAAGTATGTCGACTGAACCTGGAATCGAGGAATTCATCATCGTATTCCTCCACATATTACAAGTATGGGTTCAGAGAAGGCTATCAAATGGATGAATCTCGTTGGGGTGTTTTGGATCCACGCTGGTTCTGGCACTAACTTTGATTTCTCTGCCTATTCCTCGGCTCTGAAGCAGGTTTTGCAGATTGGCCAGGTCCAACTTAACAATCTCGCCGTGGCTTCTGACTTGGTAAAGTCGCTGGGATGGACATTGGGATATGCAATGCGTTGTATGCCCCTCTGGGCAGTTATGCTTATAGCCTTGTTCATGGGATTCGTGGGTTATGGACTCCAGTGGCTGGTTATCACTCAGAAGATATCAGCCAACTACTGGCAGGTATGCATGTATCTGCCTTTCTCATTCATTTCATTTCATTTCTGTAATTTTCATCTAACTCTAATAAATTCTCTATCTAACTCTAATAAACTCTTTATGTGATCAAGGTTTGAAATCTAGAGCTGAAGTTCTACGACATTAGGTCTTCCATTTCTTAGGGATAAAATAATGGCCGTTTTAATAATTCGCCAATGATATAACTATTCCAGACGTGGTATTTAACTATCTTCTCATGGATTATAATTGTGAAGAAGTGGTTTAAAAAGGCATCACCTGCTACAAAAGCTTCGCCAATCCAGAAGGTTGGCATGCCCTCTTCAATAGCAAGGGCTATAGGCTTCCTGTATGGATTTTGGTTCGACAACTCTTCATGTTTTTAGGTTTCTAGGTTTATATTATTATGCAATGCAATGTGCAATATGCTTCTATTCTAAGTGAAAAAGTAAGAATTAAATCCTATCTTAGCTAGAAGCTAAGCCACCTTACACGAGGACACGTGGTCAAGCTAAGTTACCTTATAGGCTAAGTCACCTTACAAGTTAAGTCACCTTACATGAGGACACGACTATGCTAAACTCGAACACTATATATATATATATATATATCCAATTTTTTTAGAAACTAGAACATTTACAAATATTCAATAAAAATTACTAATTAGAATCAATACACATTACACATTCTGTCATTCACAAATCACATTGACACACAAAGATGATAGCTCAAGATATTGAAACCATATTTCTCAATAAGTCATCAAAATCAAAATGTATTACATAAATGTAAGAATGTTAATGACAACTAGTAGTAGTAAATAGTAAATACAAAAAGGGGTAGGTCATAGATGAGATCAAGATGGAAGAATCTCATCTTTCAATAGTCCTCCTCCACAGATGAATCAACAAACTCATCATTGCCTTGAACCTCTTATTCTTCTTCTTTCTCCTCCTCCTCCTATCTTCCCATCTCACGATCTACATCTATTAGTGTGGAGGATGACCCCTCCATAGGATTACCATCATCAAAAGTGACCCACTCATGTTGGCTAATGCCAACTCAATACTACTAACCAAACCCATACCATCAGGAAAGACATCCCACATATTTTCCTTTCCCTTAACCCACTCCTTTCTCTTCCTGTAAATAAGACGAATATGGGAGTGCACATACACCATCGTCTCTTCCTTGGACTGGTTAAGCCTGCTTTTCCTCAAATTGTACAAGTTCCCATATGTGCTCCAATTCCTCAACAAGAGCATGTAGTAACTTGAGAGATGACACTTAGGCTATCTTCTATAGAATAGGGCATGTCTCCCCATGCCATTTCCCACCGAACATAGGGCTTCTTAACCCCCTATCTCTAAGCACCTCATAGCGTCCAAATCTCCCACCGGTAGTGTAAAACTCTACAAAGTCCTCCTCCACCTTATCAATTATGTCTCTATCTTGAAGTTTCCATCTAATGCTATCTTCATCCCTTGTGAAATCTCTCCATCCATGTGAGGAGGGACTCTATGTAAGGGCCTCAACCCACCATTAATCCAATCATGATTGTATAAGTTGGGGTTCAATGAGTGGGCCAAGCAATGCAAAGGTGTGCAATTCATATCCCACCTGGGGATAAGAATATACTGTATGGTGGACCATAATTTCCCTACTGGTGTCTCATACTCGGCACACTCATTCTCCATAACAATGATCCTCATGGACTCAATCATGGAATCCCACCCCTCATAAACATCTTCTAGGATGGGATGGTCTGTGTCTGCTAGCCACAACAAAGAAATGGTTGGCTCCATGATCTTAATGGTAAGATCTACCCTCTCCTACCAACCATCATCTAGCATTGTGTACTTTACCTTTTTTGAAGAAATCTGATCCGTTTTTCTCCAAAATGACCAAAACTTTGAAATAACCATGTGACCCAAGAGCAGTTTTGACTTCTCTCTCAACCTCTTAAGCATGATGAATGAGGAAGCAAACCGAGTATCTAAAATATTCAACAATGAAATATGTGTGTACTCTTTGTATATTGTGAGGGCATTGATGTGGTTTTGTACAAAGTTATGAATATGGCATGCATCCTCAATAAGTTTTCCAATCCATGTCACATCTGAAGCAATAGATTTTAGTGCTAAATTCAAAGAATGGACAATGCAAGGTGTCCAAAATACATGTAAGATCATTAAAATCAAGTATAAATGAGTCTAGACTATAAAAGACTACAACTAACAAGTACAACTCAAATGAAAATTTATAAATTGAACTTTCCCCTAGGGCCTAGATGTATCTTGTGCTAAATTCAAAGAATGAACAAATTAACAATGCAAGGTATCCAAAATGAAAATACCTATGGATATTTAGCTTCCACCATCATGCCATCAGCCTTGCAAACAGGCGCATTGTCCTTGATGATTTGTACACAAGAATAACACCTATGTCTTCAATTACTTTGATGAACAACTCACCCATATATTGTGCATCCTTGTATTTCCCAAGAGCATCCACCACTTTCAAGAATAACACCTATGTCTTCAATTACTTTGATGAACAACTCACCCATATATTGTGCATCCTTGTATTTCCCAAGAGCATCCACCACTTTCAAGAACACCAGTCCATTTTGGGAACACACCATGAAATTGATGAGTGGATGGAATGTTGCATCCGTCCATCCATCAAAAACAATACTGACACCGCGTGAGGGCCATTTTGATCTAATTGGCTCAATAATTTTATCCACCTCCTTCTTTGCCATAACCAACAATGTGGTTCTAAGCTTCTTTGAACCAGGAGGCACAAAACCACTTGGAGCTCGTTCAATTAGACTTCAACATGTCTCAATGAGCAATAGTGATCATGCAACATTGAATGAAATGAAGTTGAGGTAGAAAAAGAATGCAATGGTAAGGTCCACCTCTTCTCGTGCCTCTTGTTAGAAAATCCTGTCAACTGGACCACTTGTAGTTGGCCTCTTTCTTGTTGCATAAGTATCATAATCAACCTCACTCCCATATCTAGTAGGTGGAGGCCTAGTACTATAGGATTTCCTCAAGAATAAAAGAGGATCCTCATTCTTTTGTGTCTCGCTTGTTGCTTCCACCTTCCCTAACCCAACATGTTCCTCTCTTTCCATCTCCCTCCTTTGGGTATTACTCACTACTTTACATGAAGAAATCCCACAAGGAAGGGCCAATAAATGGCCCTTAACCCAGTAATATGTGGTCTTGAACTCATCTTTGCAGAAATTGCAACTTTAACTCACATTTACTCCCCCACCAAGCTTTGCCCCATGCCCTTCTTTCTTTGTCGCATACTTCTAGTACAAAGGGTATTTTATCTTTTGGGATTTTTGTCTTGCTAAAACAGGGTTAAATTGAGCATGAGCTCCACTAGAAGAAGTTGGACCACTAGTAGGAGTAGAAGAGGTTTCTCTCGGAGGAGGAAGACGAGGAGAGGAACTAGATGGGGAATTTATCCCTTTCCTTTTCCTTTTAGTTGTTGCCCTAGTTGATTGAGACATTCTTCTTCTTGCTTGATGGTGAGCTTGAAGCCTGCCAACAAAATCCTCCCTCAAATGCACTTGTAAACCCTTGCAAATGTTTCAAATCCTCTTCACCTGTAAAAAAAACACACTCTCATACCTCTCCCTTCACTTGCAAATGCATAAAAGAATGATAAAAAATATTTTTTTATAAAACTACGAACTTCTTTTCCATTTTTTTTGCTCCCTAGAATCGAGATACGGTTCTGACAATGTGGGACACGCTGTCAACATGTGTCTGACATGGCCACGTGTTTTTTCATGTCCTAGAATCGAGACACGGTTCTGACAATGTGGGACACGCTCTCAACATGTGTTTGACATGTGTTTTTTTGTGTCTCGATTCTAGGACATGAAAAAACATGTGGCAGGCACGTGTTGGCAACATGTCCATGCCCGACACAACCCCACGTGAGACAATAAGGGTTTTGGACATGCTCGGTTTCATAGGCTAGAAGAAATGACTTAATTAGATTGTAAGCCACAAAATACACATATATATTGCTAGAAGCAATGACTAAAACAGACTGTAAGCTACAAAATACATATATATTGTTATAAAAATTTTAAAAAATGATAGCATTCCCAAAACAAGCAATAATATATATATAAAATATTAAAAAAGACAACATTTACAAAATACGCAATAATATGTAAAAAGAGAGAAATAACATCAGAAGGATAAAGAAAGATGCATATTTCCTTAATTCCAATTAAGTTGTGCAACCAACAGTTGGTCAAGTAAATCCAGAAACAAAGACATGAGAGAAGGCCTCACTCTTAAATATGAAACGAAGAATTCGTACCAAGAAATTTATTCTCACACAAAAATAAGTAAAACTATTCATACAATGACCATCAAAGCATCTCCAAATCAGAAAAAAGCTTCTTTAGATTAGTTTCTCAAAAGAATTTACAATGAGATCCAACAACAAGAATCCTTTTCTACTCTTCCAAAACATGTTTATGTAACTATCCTATTGTATTTTGGGTTTCCTGGCCCTTCCCACTCCCTAATTATTTGAATACTTTTTTTCTAAATTAAGCTTTACAATAGTTACAAAGTATTGTAAAAATATGGGTCCTACTCATATGGGCCATTCAACCTTCACTTTTTCAAAGATGATTACAATTGTGAATTATTTGACTATTCTTTGACATATGAACAATTTTTTTATGAATTGACATTAGAAAATTACGACCCTTGACATAAGAGGTGGCCCCTAGTGACCATGTAGGCTTTCCATGTGTCATATTATAGAATATTAAATCAATTCACTAGTGTTTAAGTGATTCCAAAAAAATCACATAGTTTATTACTTAACCAATGATAATACTAAGTCCCTTGATATCTCTAGTTGGGGTTGAGACATGCTTCATTAGAGTTGCTTTGGTCACCTCATTTGTGTCACTTCCACTAAGACTTTTTTCTGGTTGATGTAGGTTGGAGCTTGTATATGTTATTGAGAGGGGGTAAGAAACACCACTCCATCACACTAGTGGTCACTTGGTATAATTTATGGCATTTTTTCATGGTGGTAGATATACTTTACTAGAGTGTTACCTTCTCTAGGGAATTGCTTGATAGTTATGGTGAATGTACTTAGGTTTCATCCTTGGGATATCACTTGGTACCTTCATTACCTCATGCTTCCACTTAACCAATTCATCTAAGCCTATATGCACTCCTAGCAAGATGCATTCATGATATTTGGTGTTGTCCAACATGTCTCCTAGCTAGGCATGATATCTTTGTAGTTGATGCAAGTTTCTATTCAAAATAGCACACCTCTGAGAATCAAGGTTATGTAGATCTAGTGCTGGTGATGGCAATCTCAAGAGATAATTAAACCCAATGTAACCACAATATAACCTCTTAACACTTCAAATAACTCCAAAACCCAGGGGGAGATCTAATTAATGAAATATATCTACAACCACCAACAAGCAACAAATACCTTCCCTGAAACCTTAATAGCTATCAAAAATGCCTTATTGGAATCAAACAATATTAAACAAGACACAATAATCAAGCAATAACATAGCTACTCACTTTATCACAATACTCAATAAATTGCATGCCTTTAAAGGTAATTTCACACTTCCTAAGGCAATGTCATACATCCCAAGGCAGCCACTCCAAAAAGGGCACCCTCAAGGAAAAAAGGACAACTGAACTAGGGAAAATTTGTAGGACAAGCCAAAAATACCCCACACACTCAAATTCACCAACTACGAGGGTTTCATGTATCCCAATGCACTTCCTCAAAAGAGGACTCCCTGTAGGGTTTGTGGATAAAATCCTATGGAGAAATTTTAGGGTGGACCAAAAAAACCAAATCACAACTATCTTTGGATTTTTGAATTTATTTAGATTTTTAGGGTTTTCTTAGTAGTAAAATATTTTTATGCAAAAACTAAAACATGTAAACTTTGATAAAAAGAGGATTTATAGATAGTGTATTTGATTCTTGTCTCAAACCCTAGGGCTATAAGAGATCAAGGCTAACGTCCCTCCTCTTGAGATGGTATTCAATACTTGCAACTAGGGCTAAGCTATGGACTTCAAGCGTTAGGTAGAAAAACCCTAATTAGGGAAATTAGAGAAGTCCAAGGCCCAACAATACAATGGAGAGCTCCATGGTAGGAAGGTCTCCTCAAACAAGTTGATAAAATGATAGAATATAAACTCTAACTCAATTCAAAGCACTTCAAGAGCAACGTTAAACTATGGTTAGGATATAAACTTACCAACATTAATCAAGAATGAGCAAGATAGCGTATCTTAGGTCACCCTTGAGCATGAGTTATTGCAACTATTCTTAGCATCAAATTGTCATGTGCAAAATCAACCCCTAGAACACCATCCATTCATGCTTCAAGCAAAAAAAACATCCAAGTGAGAGGTGTGCACTAGCTCAATAGCTCCAATGAACCAATAGGAAAATAAAAAGGTTACATATTTTAACCCTTGTCCATCATTTACAAATGAGGTGAGGTTGCCTTATTCTTATGAGACAACCCTTAACCTTTTACAAATTTGAGCCTACAAAGTTAATGAAAAATTATGAAATTTAAGGTTAGTGCACCCACAAACTGGGGACTAAACCATACAATGACATTACATAAGAATAAAAATGTGCAATTAGGCTCCACATACAAGTGCAAGGTTATCCAAAAGGAGGGTGCCCCCGACTAACCCTAATAGATGCTTGCCACTTGATTCCCTCATTTTTAACAATGTAGGTTTATTCTTTAAGGAATGATGCCATGGGTATGGAGACTAGGAGGAGGGTTTTTGCATCAAAACAATAGTTCCAAGTGGGAAAAATGAGTTGTGCTAAACTTGTTATGACAACCCTTACACTCACACTCAGCTCTGCAAAGAAAAATATGATTGCGTCCATGTGTCCTAATGATTTTCCTCAAGAGCACCAGACACCCACCCAAAGGGTAGTCAATAGAGACACAAGGATATCACCTCCTTGAGGTGGAACCAAGGGGACATGCCATGACCTGATCAGGGGTATTTATTCAAGTTGCCATGAAACTTGGGTACATGGACAGGTGCATGTGTAGGGACTCTACTTTTTGAAACAAGGGACTTTGGTACATCAAGGGTTATGTGTGTGTGTGTGTACACACACACACACACACACACATATATATGAAATTTAAATCATTTTCATTGTACATATATATTCATGTGCATCCATATGAATATAAACCATTATACACAAATATGTAAAGTTTATCATGTATATAGAAAGTTGCATACAACTAAAAAACATCAAGTGCAATCCATATTTGACCCAAAATACATAAACAAAGAGGTTAATGACCTATAGAGTCCAAAAAAATTCATGCTACAACATATGATTACATATCAAAATCCTTTCCTATATTGGGATCCTATTCATCAATAGCACCATGTGCCCCTCTTATAGGCTCTATTCCTTGCCTCTACCTTGAATATTGGAGTTGGTTCTCCAAGGACATTAGTCAACACCCTATAGTTTCAATAAAACTTCCTAATCCAAGAGTTAAAATAAGGTAGAAAAATCTTCACATGCTTAAGTCGACGTAGTCATTTATAAAATAATAATAATAATAATAATAAAATTTAATTAAAAAATTTTGAACCTTAATTTATAACTTTAGTAGAATTGTANTTTTTTTTTTATAAAAGCTTAATAAAAAAAATTAAATTTTTTATAAACTTTAATAAAATTTAAATAATTAATAAACCTTTAATAAAAACCTTAAAAAAAATTGTACCTTAAATTAATGAATTTTTATAAAACCATTCAACCTTAATGAAAACATTTTTAAATTTTTTTACAAAAACTTTAATAAAACTTATAACTTTTAAGACTTTAGAACAATTTTAACTTTTAATTATTATTAAGATTTTAATAATAAAAAACCTGTATAACAAATTACTACATTTATATATTATATTAATTTGATGATAAATTTCTAATTATTAATTTAAATATTTGATTACTACACTCTTTAAAAATTAATTAAAAAATTAATAAAAAACTTTACCTATACCTAGGATCAGTCGGCTAAAGCCTGCAGGGGTGTAGACTGACTGGAAAGTGCCGTGTTAATGAAGGAATGTTGTAAAGGAGGTCTCAAGTTCAAATCTCACCCCAACTTATCTGTGTCCCATGCTTGCGGGCTGTGTGGATGCACCTGGGGTTATAGTGGCAGCCGACAGGAATGGACCCCATGTCACGCGAGTACCAGAACTGCCCAGTTACCAATTCCCCCAGTACAAAAAAAAAAGGATCAGTCGGCTAACTTTAATTAAAACTAAAAAACTTCACTAATATATACTTATTTATCACTCCAGAGCTACAACTATTCCAACTGACTACTTGTCCTGATGATGGTTCCTGATTCAGAATCGAAATGTCGACTTAAAAATGACTATTTTGGACTTTACGGAAAACCCCTACATCAACCTAACTCACCACAAAAACTTACAAATTGAATGGTACATTTTTGTTAAGGTCATGACAGAGGAGTTCAACAATAAGAACCACCAACATCAATGTGCATAGAGAGGTTGATGTGCTTGATTAAATGTCAATTGCATACCCTCATACATGATAGAATCCAATTGAAACGTTGCAATCCTAAAAACCTGAAAAATGTTAAGTATATTGAATTTTGAATGGGATCTAAAATTATACTTTTTTAATATGAAGTACAATGAGGTTGGAACCACTCTCAAACATCCTGAAACAATTAATGGTAATGTTAAAAATTTAAATAAAATGATAGAAAATGAAAGATAAGGAGAATTCCACATTTACTTTAAGAATTTAATATTACGATGTCGCTTGTACAAAAATGGTTAGGCTCATACCAAAATGGTCCCTATGTGTCCTATGCATCTCTAAAACAAGGGTACATATTACAAAATTGGTCTCCAGGTTTCTTGAGGCATCCCCAAAATAGGGGTACCCCATTCCCTTATATTAGGTTATATTAATTTATCGAAGGGTATGTAGATACGAGGTATCAAGTACATGGGTACAAGTATCCGGTACAGGTGCGCGTACCCTACCCCTGGGTATGGGTACCAATGCTACTTAGGTATTTAGCCCCAAAATCAAAGTTCTACATAGTATTACCCTCAAGACTTGGCATTTACAAAAGAAAAATGAACCCTCACTCTAGTACATCTAAAAGGAATGCTTTAGATGCTCTAACACATAACATAGGTGATCACACTTTTGATCATGAGCTTTAACTAGATCCTCCTACAAAGAGAATGCATATGCTTTAAATTTTGCCAAGATTTTTGTTTCTTGTATTACCTCATACATATCTTCTTTTAATGATTTTATCCTTTGTCTCTTTGCTTCTTGCACGTTATCTTGGTTACCGAGTGAGATGGTTACATTTGATGAGGCTATAACCAATAGATCTTGATTTATATTCGTGAAAACATGGATATTAGTAGTAATTACTAGCAGGGGTCTCCTTGAAACCTTGAGTTTCTTATTTGTATATCTTACTATATGCTTATTCCTTTTATCATAAACAAAATATTCCATGGAATAAATATCATCTTCCTTTGATGGAGTGAAAATTAACAATCCCAAGCAGAGTTCCATTAGGGGAAATTAACCTTCTATCATAGAAGTTATTAGCATAGTTGTGGAAAAAGTCCTCCAACACATGACTGCGCACCGAACACATCTTGCTCCCCTGCTTCTATTTTTGTTCTCCTTATTTCTTCTTTTTATACTTGTGTCCTTTTCTCTTCTACTTCTTTCCCCATCCTTTCCTTCTCTAACACCTCCTTTATTCTCCATTCTTTATCTTCCTTTAGTTCTTCCTCCATTTTACTCTTCTATTTGGTAGCTCACTTAGAGTCTTCTTCTTGTTCTTTGAACAATATTTATTTCTTTCTTATATCCTCTTTGGAATTTGATTGTGTTATGGGCTTCTTTCCTTTAGTGCCTAATCTCCTTGATAATTCATCAAGTGATTTGGCTCTTCCATATGTTTCTTCATATTTCCAATATTCATCTACATATATCCAAGTGTACTTATAGGTATGAAAATTTTATTCTACTACCTTTTTGGTTTCATTTCTCCTAAAGTTCATGGTGCCACACTGGAAAACAATAATAGCTTGAGATTATTCTGTTTCCTTTTTTGCAGTGTTCAAATATTAACCTCCAATGACTAGAGGCAAGGGAGGCCATGGAGTTTTATTGCATTCATGAGAACTACATTGATTCCATTAATGTATGTTTGATAGGATACTTCTAATAGAACTACCTTCTCTGTGACAAAGAGGGGGGGAATATATGAGGAGGCTTTGTACCACGGTATATTCTCAAATAGGTCCCCTTTTCCGTGGCATGCTTGTCTCCAAGCATGGATAGTGCTTCCAATGCTTTGTGAGGCATACACTTTGTTGGATCTCTATGAATAAGTGTATACAATGATCTTGTAAAATATTTACATATCCTTACATAATATCTGATGTATTTCCATCACCACTTTGTAGTAGACATGAATTGGGATATGTGAGGACCCATTTCCATCCCATCCTAGAACATTGTTGTTGGCACAAAAAACGTCTAAGAGACAAGAAGGCGTGTATAATTATGAAGGTTTCCTAGGAGATATATGTCATGTGCATATATTATGGCTTGCTTTATATTGGTAGAAATAATAGCTATGCAATTGAAAACAATGCCAAGTGAAGTTATTTGTTGTAGTAGAGGCACCTAGGACTCTCATAATTGAATTGCATCCTTCTCCCCATACAACTTGGCAAGCAATGTAGCTACTATTATGTAAGGGGGATTTAAAAAATCCATGGGGTGTGAACCGACCCTTACCATTAATTTCTTATCATTCACCCACCACTTCCTCAAAATCATGTGGAAATACAGATCTAAGGTTGTTATCCACTCTTTAGTTAGACAAACGATTAGAATTGGGAACTTAAAATATGCTTCAAAAGCAGTTGGTTGAAAAGATGCAATGGTTGTGCCCTTCTTATAGGTGACAACTTTGATTTTGGGAAGGAGTGTTACTTTTTTTCCCACAAAGTAAACTATAAAAGAAATTACAATGGAGTTGCCTCTTCAATACTTTTGTTGAAAACTATACCTTTATATTTTTTCTCTTAGTACTCATTTCAATTTGAGGTAAAAGAACCATTTTGGTGAAATTCCTTGCAAGAAAATATTTTCTTCATGTGACAACCCTATGACACTTGTATTTAACTTAATTGCCACAATATTTCAAATTGATGTAGAAAGGGAACTACCAATTTTATTTTGGGGCATGATGAATTTAAGTTTGTGCATATTTCAATCCAAAGAAATTCACAAATTATCTCCTTTCCTCATATCAAACTGGCCATTCAATATGGTCACATCAATAATGTATTTCTCATGTGACACTTCACAACAAATTTTTTTCTCTTGATGGAACGTTGCATTGCCAATGGAGATACGTGCATGTCCCAAATGATATTCATTCCTTTCCCATGCCTTTACCTTTCTTTAATATTTTTATTTTAGAGAAAGAGGTGGATAGGGGAGAGCAATAGTCCTTTAGAGGCATAAAAGATTATCTAGGTTAGTGAATGCTTATTATAGGTTCTAAAGTAATTGTTGCAATACATAGGCATCCATGTTAATTCTTATCTCTTATATTCATTT
Source organism: Pseudotsuga menziesii (assembly GCA_001517045.1). NCBI lineage: Eukaryota > Viridiplantae > Streptophyta > Pinopsida > Pinales > Pinaceae > Pseudotsuga > Pseudotsuga menziesii. The sequence goes on along the minus strand of LPNX011030668.1, from coordinate 135,864 downwards.
TGTCAAACCAATTAGGGATCATTCATTATTATGTGATTTTACAAGTACCTGGATGTAATGTACCCTAAATTGGACTCTAGGCACACCAAATCAAAACCCTCATGTAATGATGGCAACAGGGGCTGCACTAACTCAAGTATCCTTTACACAATGTACTTGGACCATTTATGTTTCAAAATTAGATAATGTTTAATTCTACTCAAGGGATACCTGGGTACACTAGCATATGAAAACTAGATCCTTGGCATTGGCTTAACTTGACAATTCCTGAGGGTGAGACAAGTAAGACTCTAAAAATTGACTTATTGGTAGGTAGAAGGATCTAGAACTTAATGAAGGGTTATGAAACATTTCTCTAATATCATTTATGAAATTTCAATGTGAATGTCTGAAAAAAAACTACAGATATCCATTTGGTCGATTGGGTATTTGAAAATGAGCTTTCCCAATTCAAGGACTGCGTAGTTGACTAGTTTTCAACTCGACTTTAGGAAATCCTAAGGGTCACAAATATCAATAATTTTACTTTTATTCGGTTCTATAAGATCTTAAATAAGATAATAAACTTACATAATTAAATTTCAAGGAGCAGAAGTCAGTTAATCATCTAATTTATGAAAACTAGTCAAAATGAATGAAAATCTAGAGCATGTAATGAATGACTTGGTTGAATATTAAATGTCTGCATAAAAAAATTTCAGAAATGAAATATAAAATTGAAAATGACATGAATTACATCAATTAGCATTAAATTTCATGGTCATAACAATCAGCATACATCTGACTGTCAATACATCAATGAACTCACTAGAAAGGAACAACATTCTCTAGATTTCGAATCCATTGAACCATAAAAAATTGTTTAGAGATTTGAATGACTTGAAGTAGTATTAATACCTGAAAATAAATAAATGGACTTGCATTGAAATAAATTATTATGGATGGATACCATCCTCCATAAACTCTAGCTGAAGAATCACCTACCAGAATAAGCAGTAGGGGCACATCTCCAAGCTGTGACTAGGGGCACATCTCCCAAGTTGAATTGAAGGCTTATATATCTCCAAAACCAAAAAAAAATGAGCCAAAATATGTTAATGGCGCAATAAAACTTTATTTTATAATCTATGTTACTTCTTGGGCAAGTTACATTTCTTTTTGTTTCCTTCTTCTAGGCCCTGCTTTCTAAGAATTTGAATTAGAGATTAGTTTGATGTTTCTTTTTCAATTAGCTTTGCATTTGGCCCACTTGAAATCATGAATTTTCCCTTAACGGGATAAAATTATCCTCTATATATTTTCCTAAATCCTTTTGACTACTCTTTTCTTTTACTATCCCTTCTTGAGTGCAGAAATCAGAAAACTTCTAACTTTCTGCTTTGTGTTGTTTTTCCTGCTTTTCTTGCTTTTGATTGTTTTATTTTTTTTAATATTTCCCAATTTTCCCTATTTTATTCCATATTTTCCTAAGTTTACAAATTATTCCTTATCCTTTATCCTATGCTCCCTCGTGTGCCACCTAAGCCACTTACAACTCATAAATTAATTATTAACTAATAAATATTAAAATTATGAGCCTACCTATCTTACTATGCTCTAATTTACTTATACAAGGTACCATATGCCAACATTAATTATTGCTTCATAATTAACTTCATCTTGACCATGGGAATTTAGTGGATATATTGGTCAACCATATAGACACTGAAATTGTGGACGTTATAGTCCTCCCCTCCCAAAATTTGCTTGTCCTCGAGAAAATGAAAATCATGGATGATGAGGCACTTGTATATTTTCCCATTGAATCTATAAGCATGCTTCAAAAACCATTTCGATCTAATATCCTTCATATATGACCCTTTTTTAACAAAATTGTATTGGTCACCTTGTCCATCAAGTCATGACTGGATCTGCTTTTGAAACACTCTATGGAAAAGTGAGTTGCAAAACTTGGATTGAATTTGACCAAAGCATGCAAGAAGGACAAACTTCTCTAGTAGTATTTGGAATAGGAAATACCATGCATTTGCAAACTTCTATTCCCATGAGAAATAGGATATGGGATGTCCATAGAGGCTACTTGAATTTTATTTCCTAAAACATAACTATCATGCACCAAAAGATTAGAAAGAGACATTAAAGCAAATATCCATACCTGTTCATTACCCATTATTTCTCTTGAAGTGGTAGAGAGTGTAGAAGATGAGCATGCTGAATATGCTCTACCTCATACCATGTTCTGCTAATATTTTCATAATTAAATCCATCCAATGAATCACATGCAATCCTTTCTTGTTTCCAAACATTGATCTCCTTATGTGTTGAGATTGATCTTGAACCAATGTGGTCGATTTCAACCTCAAACTTGTCCCTTCTTAACCATTGTTTGATCTTATCCAATGGATGTAGAATTGCTAACACCTTCATGACTTGGAATTAACTATGTTTTGATAGGGATGCAACTTCATGGGATGTGTTTTTGGCACCATTACCATTCCTATGTATTCTTTGGAAGTATATTTTTTAAGCACACATCGTAGAGAAAAACCTAGTGGATAAGCTTGGAACATTGATGTAACCTTCTCTTTATACTTTTGAGAATTTTTGAAAATTCTCAGCCCCATAGGAGACTCCTTTCCTTACTTGGGAAGCCACAAGTGTTATGAATTGATAGGATGCTCAACATGGTGCACCGTCCTTACCATTCTCAATCATAGGACCAAAATGCAATATCTCTATCCTTCCAACTTCATGTTCAGCAAATTGATATGAAATGATTGCTCTATCCAAATTCATTATATATCCTCCAAACCAAGAGTGCACTTCTTTCAGCATCCTACCATAAACCAAAATGTAATCAAAGATAATAAACAAAAGATTACCAAATATCATGATATATGATTTGTTCATATAAGGAGGTGAACTAATAGGTGCATCAACCAAATCAATGCTCACGCATGTGAGTCCCAAGTGGGCACAATAGACACAAGGATCTTTTCCTTAAAAAAATTCTCCTTCCAAATGAACTTGATAGTGTTGACTAAGGTGGAGATTAGTTTTTAGAGGGTACTCAACCTTATGCATCTCATTCCTCTTGAGAGGCGTCTCTATATCCCATAATGCTATGTGACTCTTCTAGCTGAAATAGTTGAGGACAAGAATGATTGATAGATCCCACTGATCATGTTGCATGCTACAAATCTCAAATTCCATCAGTAACATTATGTCTCTCCATGGAATTCTAGGATCCCAAGGTTTATGCATCATTCCACTTAACTTATTGTTCACTTGGAGCAATGTTTTTGTCCAAATGATTCCAAGATCCCATAACCATGTCGGAATCCTATCTCTTCCAATGCTCTTGAATACTTATTTCATTAGATCCAACAATGTTTGGATCTCTTCTTGTGCAAACCAATGGCTTGCATCATCTATTACATCCAACATGTTGTGTATGCAAGATGTATTTTTCTTGCATGACAGTTCCAAATATTCCATGTACTTGCACACCCAATCCATGGAATTATGTGTACTAGAAATATCTAAGGGATTCCATACATACTATTTTTGCTACTCACATGGTAAGACAAGATCAATAAAACTAAAAAAATGTCCCAGAAGCAAACATAATTTTTACCTCAATTAATCTCCATCTTGGCTATGTATCCATCCACCCAATACATGGATGAATAAACATTTTGTCTTGTTTATCTATGTGAGATTTAATCATCCAAATATTTTATAATAAAATATTCCATCCTTAAGGGAAACTCATGATATTTTGGCTTCAAATCAATTGTATGGATTTCATCCTCCATGAGGATGCTTTTCTCGAAGACTTGAAAATATGATTCCTCTTCATGTTTAGACCTTTCATGAGGTTCCTCCATCAAATAATGAGTGTTATCAGCCATATATATGTGACTGGTTGTGGTGTAAGAGGAGGGATGTGATCCCTCCAACTCCATGGCATTTTCTTTTGCATATTTGAGTGCAAGGTACTGGTCCATGAATAGTCCCAGGAAAGGTGATTTCATATTTTCAAGTGATTATTCTATGATGCACAATTGGAAACTAGTGACACTTTCAATAGTTCCTCCTTTACCTTCCTCCATATGTGTCCTCCTCATAAGATCCTCAACAATTTTGTGTGCACCATTGGCTCTTGACAATACTAGCAACACCTTCTCTATTGAGACCAAGAGTTGGCTCTCAAATTCATGCAATGGAATATTTTCCACATTGTGAATGATGACATACATCAGAGTCTCATTCAACTCATTTGATTCATGCAAACACCCATCCATCAATTTGGCCCTCTCACTCCTTACTACTTGAACGCCTTAAATTTGAGTCTCGATACTAGGGGACTCCACCATGCCAAACGTTTCCCCTAAAGTGGTCGCAACCTCATTATGACACAAAGAAATATATAAATCTTAATTGTGTTCATAACTTTGTATCATATCTTCCTCCTCATGTGGTATAGCTATGGTGGATTTCTCTTCCACCAAACTCTCTAGTTCACTCCCAACTAGTGTGGGCTTGTCTTCTACTTCATCATGAAGCTTAAATGGTGAGTGTAAATCCAAATTATGATATTATTTTGGATTTGATACAAACTATTTCTCTCTTCCATCAATATATTCAATCTCCTTGGAAGAGATGTGGATATCACCAACAAGGAAGCTAGAAGTGAATTCTACTCCCACATTACCAACAACCTGATGATGGGTCGTTGGGTCTTCAATTGTGCATGGTTCCTCTTAATATTTTTCTTGGATTCGATTTGCAATAGAATTATATTTATCCTTCAATAAAATGGATGTTATTACTGCTCATAGGTGTAGAGGACCATGCTCCGATATGAATGTAATGTACCCTAAATCAGACTCTAAGAACACCAAATTAAAACCCTTGTGTAATGATGGAAACATGGGTGGCACTAGCTCAAGTATCCTTTGCACAAAGTACTAGGACCATTTATGTTTAGAAATAATATACTGATAAAGTATACTCCAAGGATACCTCGGTACACCATCATATGCAAACTAGATCCTTGGCATTGGCTTAACTTGACACTTCCCGAGGGTGATACAGGTAAGACACTAAAAATTGACTTCCGAGAAAGTAGGAGGATATGGAACTTAGGGAAGGGTTATAGAATAGGAATATGGTCTCTTTTTTCAAATTTTCTATGGTAGGAATGTCTAAAAAAAAATAAGAGGTCAATTTGGTTGACTGGGGATCCAGAAGCGAGTTTTCCCAATTCGGGACTACGTAGTTGACTAGCTTTCAACTCTACTTTAGGAAATACTAAAGGTCATGAATATAAATAATTCAAGTTGTATTGAGTTATATATGATCTTACCTAACATCAAAAACTTACATAATTGAATTCCATAGATAAGAAGTCAGTTAATCATCTCATTTATGAAAACTATTCAAAATCGGTGAAAATCTAGAGCATGTAATGAAAGACTCAGTTGAATATTAAATGTTTGCATAAAAAAATTTCAATACTGAAATATTAAATTATAGAGGACATGAATTACATCAATTAAAAGAAAATTTTATGGACATAACAATCGTAATACATCTCATTGTCAGTACATCAAGTAACTCACTAGAAATAAACAACAATATCTAGATATCGAACCCACTGAACTATCAAAAATATTTAATAGATTTGAATGACCTGCAGTAGTATTAATACTTGCAAATAACTCAAAGGACCTGAAATCAAATCAGTGATCATGGTTGGATACCATCCTCCATAAGCTCTAGCTAAAGAATCAACTAGCAGAATAAGTTGCAGGGGCACATCTCCCAATTGTGACTAGAGGCACATCTCCCAAGTCGAATTGAAGTTTTACAACTATCCAAAATAAAAACAAAAGTGATACAAAATATGTGAATGCTGCAATAAAAATTTCTTTTATAATCTATGTTGTTTCTTGGACAAGTTACATTGCTTGTTGTTTCTTTCTTCTAATCCCTTCTTTCTAGGAATTCGAATTAGAGATTAGCTTGATGTTTCTTATGCAATTATATTTTCATTTGGACCAATTGACATCATGAATTATCCCTCACTAGATAAAATTATCCTCTATATATTTTCCTAAATACTTTTTTTCTGCTTTCTGCTTTTATTATTCCTTCTTGAGTGCAAAAATCAGGAAACTTCTTACTTTCTATGTTTGTGTCACTTTTCCTTCTTTTATTACTTTCGTTTGTTTTACTACTTTTCTGTTCTTTCCTTATTATTCATGATTTCTTCCGTATTTTCCTAAGCTGACAACTTATTCCTTGTCCTTTATCCTATGTGCCATCTTGGGCCACCTAAGCCACTTACAACTCATAACATAATTATTAACTAATTAAATTAAAATTATCATCCTACCTTATCTTATTATGCTCTAATTTAATTATACACGATACCATATTTTAACATTAATTCTTGCTTCATAATTAATTTCCTCTTAACCATGGGAATTCAGTGGACATTGTGGTGAACCATAGAGCTACCAAAAATAGGTACACTAAACTAGATTCATTGAAAAGTTATTATATACTTAGGTGAGCTACTTACAAGTTGGTCATAACATTGTTTATTTGTTACCCATTGAAGTCGAATACTAAGTTCCTTCTATATAATATCTCTTTTTGTTTGAATAAACCATTTTACAGAATTTTTGCTAGAGCTTCAATATTTCATCCAGAATTGCCTATGATTTCTAAGTTGTGGTATCAGGAGCTCGAAAAAACTCGGTTGGAAGGGAGAAGCCAAAATACCGAAGTTACTCGAAAACAAATATGAAAAGAAATCAAAGCAAGTAGCAAACATAAATCATAATCAAAAGTGGAAAAATAACCTATCCTACTTAAAGAAAACAACAGGACTTAAAAGAACATGCAAATTAAAACGGAAAACAAGTTTATTTATGACTTTCTTGGTTTTGCTTCATTTCTTATGAGCATCCATAGCCCCATTAGAATCATCCGGACATCATACACCTTGCTCCACTTCTACCAAGTGTCCATAGCTCCAATTCCAAAATTATATGCACTCCTTTCCCATGCCTTTACCTTTATTTAATATTTTTCTTTAAGATAAAGAGATGGATAGAGGAGATGAATAATCCTTTAGAGGCATAAAAGAGGATGCATGTTAGTGGAATCATATTATATATGCTAAAGTAACTTTTGCAATACATATGTATCTATGTTAATACTTATCTCTGATAGTCATGTTTTCATCCTGGTTAGGCATCATTCATTATTATTTGGATTGATAGGTACTTAGATTCATTGAAAAGTTACTCTATATCTTAGGTGAGATACTTACAAGTTGGTCATAGCAATGTTTATGTGTTATACACTGAAGTTGAATACTAACTTCCTTCTATATAAGATTTATTTTTTGTTTAGATCAACTATTTTAAACAATTTGGCTAGAGCTTCACAATTCATCCAGAATAGCCTATGATTTTTGAGTTGTGGTAGAAGTAGGTTGAAAAACCTTGGTTGGAAGGGAGAATCCAAAATAACATAGTTACTTTAAAACAAATATGAAAAGAAATAAAAGCAAGTAGTAAAAAAAAATCATAATCAAGATTGGAAAAAGAACCTATTCTACTAAAAGAAAACAACAAAACTTAAAAGAACATGCAAATTTAAAGGGAAAGAAAGTTTATTTATGTACAACCTAACTACCTCTGACATAGCTAGGTAAAATATTTCTTTGAAACCTGGCCATTGACGGGGAGGAGGCTACATCCCCTTGCAAGTTTCACAATTTATATGTGCTATGACTTAGTTTTCCAGCTATTAGGTAGGGGCCAAGCCAGATATATTGAAACTTCATGTGCTTACCTTTCTCTTCATGGAGATTGTCCCACTTCAGAACTTGGTCACCTACATCAAATTCTTTATTTCCATCAAATTTTTCATCAGATCATCTCTTAACCATCTATTTATTCACAACAAACTTTTTTTGTGCTTTGTCTCTCTATTCTTCTAGTTTTAGTAAAGTATTTATCCTACTCTGCATGGCAGGGCATGTTATACCTTTGGAATCCTAATATAATTGTAAAGAAGAAAAGAATATATTATGGGGAAAAGTGGACTCTTTTCTATATTACTAGGAAGAAATGGGAAGTCCCTAAGGACACTCTTTGAGTAATCCTATCATCCCAACGAGCATTAGGGAGGGCGTTGTGCTAATCCCTATGCCGATCCACTAAATTTTTCTTAGAAATGCATATCAGGTTTTTATTAGTGGACTCAAGTACCCCATTCACTCAGGATAATAGTTCAATTAATATCATAGTTTAATCTCATTGTCTATGTTATCTCTAGGGTTGTTTCACCTGTTTATTTTTAAATTTTTTATTATGATTGGTTTTTATTGTTTTTAATTTTGCTTTGTTTTATATTTTATGATTGATTGATTGTCTTTAGAGTTGCTTTTATAACCTAAAATCATCAAAATTTTCATTGATTAATTATGAGCCCATGTATGTGCAAAAGAGTGTATGTTACAAGGTGAACTCTTATAGCTGGCAGCGTTTTTCCAAACTGGCAGCATATTGTGAACTGGCAGCATATTGATTTCTAATGGCAGAATGTCCAAATGGCATTTTATTGAAAGGTTTATTATTTATTTCATGGAATATATAATGATAATAATCTTTTATCATGTTCATAAATATATGACATTTGATACGAACATGTTTTAAATAAAATGCACTCCTGTCCACGAAATGATGAGTCATATGGTGGCATTTATGGAAGAGTACATGTGTTATCATTTCAAAATTGAAACCATTCATGTAATGAGTACTAGCAGTAATCATGGCAAAAGCAACCTAATGCAAATTTTTCCCCAAAATTTCTCTCATCATTCTGCTGAAGAAGGGTATTCACAGGCTTGTTGGTTCAATATCTATTTCCATTGATGACGAGCAGCATTGTGTAGGGTTCAGGAAATTAGAGTTTGTCCTCAAACTCTAGGGATTTTTGGTTTCATGGTTTTTGAATACAGTATCTATATGTTTCCTTACATTTTAGAGCACGTAATTACAACATGCTTTGCTTGAGCACACAACTGCAGTATAAAGTTCCCTGTTCAGAACAATACTACGTGAAGGCTTTGGTGAGTTGAATGCTTGACAGAGGTTTAAGGGTAAGAGCTATCACGAGTTTTAGTTCAAATTTAGTTGGCATTGTCACTCTGTTGGCTTGCAGATTAATATAATTACTACCGGCACAAGCATAGATATTATTCACAGCCCAGATGCTAGCATAAATAGAAGATTTACCACAGAGTTAGATGCAGCAGAATGTATATGTTTTTACCTAAGATTTAAAGCATTATTGGTCCACACAGCCGAGTTGAAATCCCTTTAGGGTTTCAAATGTCAAAGGTAACCGAAGAGGAGGAGCCAGAGGTCGTTGTGAAAAGAAAACCTGGAGGTTTCATCTGTAGGTTAGAACCTAGTAATAAAGATTGGATAAAGCAATTTCCTAGGTCGGCTAAGCTCATGCAAAGGTCTGAATGGTTCAATTTTTGTGAAAGACTACAGGGTTACCATTCACAATTGACTATGGATTTTATTGAAAATTACAGCAATGAAAGGGTTCAGTTGCAAATTTTAACTATTAGAGTCAATGAGGGCTCTGTCGTTGAAGCCATAAATGTTCCCGCAAAAGGTGAAAAGTGGTTTAAACAACAAGACTTTAAAGAATACTTCAGAGAATTATTGATCCCTGGAAGTGAAAAACTTGACTGGAAAAATGGAGTTCACGTTAGCAGAATGAAGCCAGGATGGAGGGTGCCTTTGGAGGTGATTCATAATTATATCACTTGTGATGGAAGGTATGATAGGGTTTTAAAGTGCCATTTGAAACTGTTAATGCATATTCATGGCAGTACACAGTTAAATATTCGATTTTACCTGTTTAAAAGCCTCCAAAAAATGATTGTTAAAGTTCAAAACCATCCAGCACATACAGCTCGCTCTGTTTATCACCAAGGGCTGATTAAATTGTTAATTCTAACTCAGCTGCAAAAAGAAGAAAGAACATGGGATTCCCTGTCGGCAGAGTTAGGGTTTAGGGATAACCCTAAAGAGAAAGGTAAAAATATGTTGGATGATTCTAACCAGCAAGCAACAAGCCCTAAACAGACAGTTCAGGAGGGTAAGAATGAAGAGAAGGATGTTGTTTGTAATCCTGTACAAGATAGCTTATGCCCTGAAACACCCTGCACACAGGAAAACCTAGAAAAACTCAGTGATATTCTTAAAAGCATAGCTTCAAAAAAGAAGATTTGTAAATAGTTACTCAAAGAAGGCAAGCCAAGAACCAGACTGAGGGAAAAGATGCAGATGGAGGAAATAACAGCACAGGTAGGTGGCATGGATGTTGTGGTAATAGAAGATGCTGGTAGTGAGGGAACAGTGCATACAGTAGGGGACAGGTACTATGAAGATATGGAGATGTTTATTGATATGCAAGGTGTAGCAGGTTCTATACCATCAGTGTTTTGCACAAACAAGCAAGACAATCTTGATGAAGGTTCAGTATCAAAAAGTTTTCCTGAAGAAGGAGGTTGCATAAGAGAGGAAGATTTGGATATCTCCCCAGAACTTGGCCAGTGTAAAAGATCTCTTCAAACCTATAAAGAACAGACAAGATACCTGCAGGACATAAATGAGAAATTAATGGTGGCAAACAAAAGATTACGTGAGGACATGGAAGATAAAGAAGCAGAGTACCAAAAACTACTGGTAATTTCCAAGGACATCATCAAGGAGAAGCGATCTATACAAAGACAGCTGGAGCAGGTCAAAGCCCAGAACAAGGAAAGTAATAAAGATGTTGACTTTGCTAGACTTCAAAAGTGTTCACAGGTTCTTAGTGACCTAGCTACCTTAGCAGAGGCTTCTAGAAGCCTTTAGGTGTTGAATTGTTATTTGATTTTGGAACTTATGTTGTTATGTTTGACACATGTATGACACTTGTAGTTTAATACTTTGTAAGGGATTAACTTCCCAATTTTGGAGGAGGTTCGATCCTGAAAAATAGGATCTATGGTTAGTTTGTAGATAGAATATTTTTCGTATAAAAGCACGTCTCGACTAGAGGACTAGGGGTTGGCAGTTTTGGGAGTTATGCAAGCACAATTGTAAACATTGTCTGTGTAGCATATGCACTCTGCAGCTTCAGTGATAGGTTCTATTTTTGATTGAACATGATGATGATTTGCCTATGTGTTATATGAATTGTATTTCTAATAATTTTATTATGCATATGGTCCAGTATATCCCATTGTATTAATTCTTATTGTGAAGTACAATTATCTTATATTCTCTAGAAACAGAGGCAGTTTCACTTCTTGATTTCAAGATCATAGTAGCCTGGATATTGAACCTTGGGTTTGATGTTATGTTATGCAGTACTTGTTTCATTTTCCTTTAACTCTGATTTCACACCAGCCTATCCCTTCAACAGTGTTATGTTTTGCTTGTAGATCTTGTATATACCCATATAATACAGTGAGGATTGTGTGATATGTACAAAACAGACTTGATTTCATACTAGTCTAGCTTTACAGTGATGGTTTGATTTTATATACAGTCTTCATGATACATCAGCCTACTACTCCAGAAATAGTTTGATTTTCTTATAAGCACCTATATTATACCAGCTTAGTTCTTCAATACTTGTGTGATTTTCCATTAGCCCTGATTTCATACCAATTCATGTTTTCACTTTGATTTCATTTGATTTGTATATTTTTGACCAAGATTTCCTTAAGCTTGAATCCCGTAGTCTAGGTTCAACTTTAGGGATAACAGTCTAAAGAAAAATTTATTAACTTTGGAGAGGAGTAGTAAGAATCGTTATCAAATATGAGTGTAGATGGAACCCCAAACCTGATACTAAGTTGTTGTTACAAAAACGAATGATAGTGGCTTAGTTTAATTTAATGAGAGGGATATATTTTGTCCATTAAGTGAAACAATTCATCATTGTCAATATGTATCTATGCCACTTGGAATAATTTGGATTAATCTCACTGATAATGTCTAAGCCCCATGATCGAAAGGTTCTTTAGTAACTACAAGGTGTAAAGGGACAACAAGATTCTTTTCTTTCCCAACACATATTTGGAAAACTTCACACCTTATGGCATATGAATGGGCATATTTGAACAGTGTAGGAAAATAGTAACCAACATTCAGGACCTTGCGAGTTGTGTTTTTCCCCGCAAAATTTATTCCTGCATGCCCATTATGTAGTTACGTTAAGACTTTATTATTATTTGATTTTTCAATACTTCTTAATAATACTCCATCATAATTCTTCCTGAACAAAATTTATTTGGATTATTTAGAGAACAAAATGAAGGTGACAATAAAAAATCGAAATGCACACACAATTATTTTGCAGACATAACAATAGTAGTGTAAAACCCAAATTTTGTTGTTGAATGTAATAGAAAAAAATTGTAAATTGCAAAGCAATAAAATCTAGCTCTGATGTTGGTAGCTTATGTTTAAATAAATGTGTCATCTACACTCATTCACAAGAGTTGATTACAAATAATTTTATCATAAGCATAAATCCAAAGAGGAAAAAACCCTAAACATCTCAAAACCTAACCCTAGGAGATTAAGTTCCAAAATAATCTGTAGGCCCCAAGGTGGATAGATGAAAAATAAAATTCTCTCTGGTGCAATGTTTGCATACAATATCTATTTAGGGTGCACAATAGATTGTTGGAAAGAATTTACTAAGAATTAAAACTTTTGGTTGGGGATAGGGTATATTATGACAACCCTTGGTTCCTCAAATGGTCAAGAAAACACTATTTAGGGCCTCATAATGGCCCCAGAAGTTTGGGTCTCGAAAAACCATAGAAAAATACCAAGAAGATGGAGAACCATTGTAACTCAGTGGAATAGGTAGGTGGCCACCAATATCGACCTAGATCAAGAATATCATTCATCAATTGATATCGAGAGGATTTGAGCCTCAAAGCTGGCCTTTGTTTTTCATTTAAGTGTTCAATGATAGTTCCATGCTAGAGATATTGTCTTAACTCATTGTACCATGAATTTATGTCAGTGGGAATGTAAAAAATTCCCAAATGTACAATGACATTTTATTTTCCCATCCTTCTTCAATTCCTTGAACTACATCCATAGCTTCCATCACCAACTTACATAGACATTGTCCTTGAACTATTGATGTTGGATTGAATTCAAGGTCATATTCTTGGAAAATTGTAACCCAATTTCCTCTTCTTTCTCCCATTTTTTTCTACGAACAATGATCTTACAATTGAGTGAGGCATAATGATTATAGTGTGATTCTTTAGAATGTAGGGCCTAAACTATTTGACTACCTTGAACACAATGAAATATTGCTTGTCGACTGCTGGATAATTCAATTCACCCCCTTCCAGACCAGTTCTCATAAATGAAACTGGATAATCATCTCCTTGCTCTCATTTTTTGAGTGAGAACTGCAAAAATGGAGTGATCAGATACAGAGGTATATGACATGAATTCTATTTTTAAATCAAGTCTAAGAAAAGATGGGACAGGAGTGATCATAGCCTTAATATTTTCAAAAGCATATTTTTTCATGATATTCCATTTAAAGACAACATCCTTTTTAATAATATTCTATAGAGGTTTGAAAATTTATGCAAGCATTAGATACAAACCTACATATAAAATTAATCTTCTCAAAGAAAGATTGCATTGAATTCTTACTAAAATATTGCATGGAATTCTTGTTGGTAAGTTGGCATAGGTATTTGTAGTACTTATTATATGCATTCCAAGTCTATATATACCACATCTTTTGAAATTACATGTCCCATCAATATCTACTATGAAACATCAAATATACTTTTTTTTGGGGTTGAGATAAATTCCATACCTTCGGCATCTTTCAAAAAATTGTCTCAAGTGCTAGATATGATTGACCCTCCTTTTGAAATAGACTTTAACATCATCTAAGTATATCACCACATTCCATCAATCAATCCCTAGAAAACTATGTCCATGGATATTTGAAAAGTAGCTCCTACATTTATTAGGAAAAAGGGAATCCTTTGTTAAGTGTACGTTCCCCACTTTGTTTGAAAAGTTATTTACAACCAATCAAATTCAGCTACCAAGACCTGGTTATATCCAAAACACCTGTGTAGTAATGAAAACATTTATGAACCATAGATGAGTTGCAAGGTTTGTTCCATGGGGGGGACATGCTAGTTGTCTTTGTTAAAATCTTGATTGAGGTTTTGAAAGTCTACGCATGGTCTTATCTCTCCATACTTTTTCCTCAATGGCACAATATTTACAACCTAATCAAAGTGTTGCACCTTGAAGATGATTTTGGAATCTAGTAATTTTTTAATATCCTTTTGAATAATAGGTTCAAATATTGTATGTACTTTCCACAATTTCCATTGGAATGGTTTGAAACACTCTTTCAAGGGAATAACATGTTGAATTATCTTCATAGGTCTTTAGATCATCATAGGTCCATGCAAAAATATCTTTGTACTGTTTGAACAACTGGAAGTAATCTTATCTTTCCTTTCCTCCATAGAAGGTTTCTAAATTAACATTCTTGGGTTCTCCTGGGGTTCCGAAGTTGATCGATTCCACATCCTTGGAAGAGATGTTTGTATTTACATTTATTGGTCTCCTAAATATTCCTTTAAGATCAAAAAACGTTTCTAGTGTCAAAACTATTCTAGGAATAAGATTACTTCTGAGTTTCTCTACCAATTTTGAGTAATTTAGTAGGGCCTCCTCATCATCAATGGTTGCATATTTAATCATATTTTCATTGGTAAGGAAATTAATTATCTTCTCATAATCATTGAATACCCTCCAAGGTGTGATATTATATGGAATATAGGTTTTGAAGATCAATTCCTCAAAAAACCCATTTTTTTGTGGAGCAAAATAGGAGGCAATGTTATCTAAGTTGTTGGCTAATGAATTCATAAAATAAGGAATGGACATAAATTAAAAGCATCAAAATTATTTATTAAATTCCACACTTTATTTTGGTACCCTTTTAGGTGCAGGGAGTGACAATGGATAATATTTATAACCTTTATAACAACCATTTTTTAATCACTCAAATCCTTTAAACATTTTATGTTCAAGTCAATATTTTTTTCCAAAACTTGGATCAAGGCTTCATACTTAGTTGTATTGTTAGTGAATTTAAACCCTACTTTATAGGAGATCATATTTTTCCTCCTATTTGGATCAACCAAAATGCAACCTACTCCGACTACCTCTTGTGTTTTAGACCGGTCAAAAAACAAAATCCAAATGTTAGTATTTACAAGTGAGTTAGATCAGAAAGAAGAAAAACTATCTATTTCTAATATATTAATATAATTATCATTAGTTTTAGTGCCATGAAGGAAATTAGGTTTTGTTCTATTACAATGGGTGATTTTTTAGCTATTTAACAATCGAAATCTGTCTCTAGAAAATAATTCCACAAAATTGATTGAGAGAAATTCAGTAGTTTAATGGTTAGGCTCCTTCATTACATCACAGTATGATTCATATGTGCTTCCCTATCCACCCAAATATGGTTTGGTTGTCCCTCATATGGAAACCATAGATGTGACTAGTCAATATTGAAATATCCCTATAACTTTTCAGAGCAATCCTTGCTTAACGACAAATCATAATCTTTTTTAATATCAACAACAAGTATACCAATGGTTTGGCAAGTTCGAGGATTTGAAGTTAATATAATCATTACATCCTTCAACTCATCGATGACCTTGACATATGACATGTCCAACTAAATGATTCTAGAAGTGCATTGAGTTGGTACAATGTTTATTTGTTTACAAAAGAGTAGGGAATTCCATTAGAAGAAGATCTGTAATCCATCAAATAATTGTGGACATTATTACTGAAAATCTAAAACATTAGAAGGAAAGGGGGAGTTTGAGATTTGGAATGAGACCCTATGCTGGATGCATAATTGGATACTTCCTTATTATTTTTCTAGACTTTCTTTGTCTTTATTTACTGCAATTTCTAGTTGCGTCTTAGGTGTATTCTTGAATGTATTCATTGGAAATTTCCTTTGTTGTGAAAGATTACAAAGGTCATCCAAAGATATGTTTTCCTTAATTTTTATCATATCTTCAGTCATATTATATTCCAGTTGTGGTGTTAAATATTTATTTCTTGTAACTGGATTTGATTAAAATGAACTTGTATGTGCTTTGTCTTGGGAAGTTGGGATGTTTCTTTGAGATGAAACTATTGTAGTGTTCTTATTTTGCTTGGTTTGTGATGTCCTTTTGGGTAACATGTTTTGATTGTGACATGGTCATCTTGTTTTGAGTAGTAGTATTGGTTTTAGTGGGGAGAGTGATATTAGTTGCAGGGCCCTTTCTCAGAGCATAATTATTTGCAATAGTTTAGATAGCATGAATTTCAGCCATTGGTTCATCCTCACCCGTTGAGATTACTAGGTTCTAGGGGCTTAGAGGTAATAGGGTTATTTTTCTTTGGAAAAAGGCCTAAAAGGATTCTTAATTAAATCAATATCACCTTTGTTTTTGTTTAGATCTATGACTTCATTAGACAAATTCTTACCAAACTTGTTAATGCTATCGAGGTTACTGGGATAATTTTCAACATGTTTAGACGACAACAATGATTTTTAAGCAGAAAAGGGATATTCACTTTGATCATATCTATTATTTATGTAGTAGGCTATACATATCCTTTTCAACCTTTTTGTTTCCTCAATTATTTCTACCAAGGTAAGTTTTTTTTATCTCTCTTCACAAACATTGATACATAAGTGTGTAGTGTAGATGTGTAATATTTGATCACAACACATTCACTTGCAAAGTCATAAGTGGGAAATTATTTAGGATAATTGTGAAACTTTGATTGAGGTCTTTTATTCATTCTTTTGTTTACATTTTAGACCAATTAATTATTTTATCAAGGAAACAACGGTGTTTTCTTCATCAAACTTAATCATGATCTCCCTTTAAATGTCATCCCAATTTGTAATTGATACAGGGGGTAAGTTGAAGTACAATGTAGATTCTTTTTTTTTCAAATGTTTAGGGCAATAACCCTTATACTCAATCTTCGTGTTCAACATTCATCAAATGGAAAACCAAGTAAAAAATTTCAACATGGTCATTGGAGGTGCAATATTTTCCAAGGTTAAATTTGGGAAAATATCTTCTGTATGCTTAGGTAAATTGGGAGTTGGAGCTGCTAGATTCAAGGCACCTCGAGATCTCCAGGAAAGGACTTGAGGCTGATTATTGTTTTCCATGTGATATGCTAGAAAACATTGCAAGGTTTTGTAGGTTTCTCTATTAATTACAGACTCAGTAGTAGTTTCATGGGAACCACGAGGTGAGCTCTCATGTGATGGAGTAATTTGATTGAGTGGTTCAGGAATTTCCTCAATAGAAATGTCTATCAATTCTTCAAAAGAATCAGCTAGGATATTTTTTGTAGTTTAGATAATGTTTCTCCTGGATCATTCTCTTCTAGGAAATTTGATAGGTATAGGAAGTTGACCAACTTCTCAAACATAAGCATAGGCTAAATGGTGGAGGGAGTTAACCTCTTGTTGGGGTATATCGTGTCATATTTCTATATGATTGGATTCAAATTTTTGTAGATCAATAACGTTGTCTTCAAAGAGAGTATTGGTTTGAATATTATCGCCATGGGCATGGAAAGGATAAGAATCATGAGTGGATGGTCCATAATTGAAATTATGTGAAGAGAGAGGTTCTCTACCAACCATACAAATTAGGCCCTCCTTCTAGCACCAATTTTGTTGAGGGGAACAAATTTCATCTTCAACAAGATGGATTTTTCCCAACTTAAAGACCCAATTGGACCTCATGTTTTTTGAAATGGAGAGCCAGTCCAAATTCTATCCTGATAACCATCAATGCTTTTAGATTTTAGGTTTTGTAATATTATTCAATGTCTTATCGTTCAAACTAGAACTCTAGGATTTGTAGGGCAATGTGATGAAATAAGCTAGTGAATTCTAAGCATGGGAGATATCTAAACTCAATGTCGCCTGATATTAGTCTCTCAACTACTTCAGGTAACTCTTAAACCTAGGGGGGATCCCTATCAAGGTACCTACAATCACCAACAAATAGATACCTTTCTACAACCTTTATAACATAGATCAATGCCTTTATATGGAGTCAAATAAGAAAATAAGGAGACAACTAAATCTAATATGGAGTTAATTCAATCTATTACTTATCCAACACAATAGATAACAAATATTTGTAACACGATCTCATGTTTCCCAATGAATTTTATATAATCCCAATGACACCTTAGAAAAGTGCACCCTCAATGGGAGAAGGATAAGGAGGTTAAGTAGAGGTCCCAAAAGGCCTCAGAAGCATAATGCTACATAGCGTTTGGAAGATATTTTGATTTCAAGTTTCCCAAGGATTGTTGGAGGACGAGGACTCCCTTCTGAATCTATGGATAAGTCAACTAGGGAGAAAATATTTTTAGGGTTTCAAATTTATGTAATTTTTTAGGCATTATTTTACAATATATGAATTTTAGGTTTTTTACACATAAAATGAGGACACCCTTTACTATCCATGCATAAATCTACTGGGGAAAATTCGTAGGGAGAACCAGAAATACAAACTCATGGCTATGAAATTTTTGGATTTTTAGGTCTTTTATGCATAAAATTGCACCAAAACTATAATACAAGAAATGTTGAAATTATGAATAAAAATATGACAACATAAGGGGATATGATTATTGTCTCAATCCCCTGGGCATTGAGATATCATGGCTAGTGTCCCTCTCTTGAGTTCTTCCTCTAGCACTTACAAGCTAGGGCCTCACCTAGGAACCTCTAGGGTTTATTAGGTTAGCCTAACTAAGGAAAATGGAGAAGTACAAGGCCCCAAAAATAATAGGAAACCATTATGCAAGACTTTCCCTCCACACAAAGTTCATAGAATATTGGTAAAAATCCCTATTGCAGAGAAAATGTGGCATAAAACTACCATTCAATCCACAAACAAACATAACTTACAAACATTCAACAAGATATGGGAAAAGAAGAAGCTTTAGGTCACTCTTGTGCATGTGTTATTCCAACAAGTATAGTATCAACCATATCATGTGCATATAGAAACAATATATCATTCATCCATCCACCATCAAGCAAAGAAGATCATCTCAAGAGTAGTGCACATCACTAAGAAAACTCAAAGAGTAGGAGAAAAAGAAAATATTTCATATTAGAACCCTTGTCTTATGATTTTACAATGAGAGGAGAATATCTATTTATACTATTTCATCCTCAATTTTTTAATTTTGATCCTTCAAGTCCTAAAAAAAATAGGGTAAATTGTACATAATTAAGGAAATTTACCCCAAAATAAACAAAAAATAAGTAAAAATAAGCTAAAACAAGTGGATAAAATGATTCATTGGATGAAGCAGTGAACTAATGGGGGTCTTCATGCCCCATCTAACCCAAAAATTATGCTTGTCCCTCAACACCCCCCTTCCAAGGCTTGCAAGCCCATCTGCTGGAAGGATGACGTCATAGGCTAGTAGCAATAGAGTATGGGTTTCTAAATACTGAAAATAGGTCTAGGTGGATGAATAAGGTGTGATAATAGGGGATAAAACACTTTACAACACACAATAACCTTTGCATAAATAAAACTAGGATGGTCATGTGCGCCACAAGGTCACCCCCAAAAGCCTCAAAACACTAACCCATGAGCTAAAATCCATGCATGATGGAGATATCATCACATCGAAGGGGTAGTCAGCAAATCCATTAATCCAAGTACATTTGAGAGGGAAACCAAGGGGGATTTCCATGATCAATATAGGGGGTAAAAATCCCCTAATCCAAACATCCATACAATAAAACCCACTTTGGCCTGTACAATAAAAAATTTGACCCTTGTTTTAGGCTTATAGCCTCATTGGAATGCTACAACAACTCTGGTGCATAACACATTGTATTGTGCATTATGCTTCTAATATACTTTAAAAGTAATAGATAATTAAATGCTATCCTAGCTAAGAGCAATGACTAATAAAGACTGTGAGCTATGGAATACATAGATATATTGTTGTAAAAGATTCAAGAAAATATACCATTCCTAGATTAAGAAATTATATATATATATTCCAAGGGAAAAAAAGCATTTTCATTAATATAAACAAAATACAGTCTTCAATTCCTAAAATGAAATAGGATAAAAAAATAAATATATTATAGTGGTCTTTCATAGTTTTATGTTAATATTTTATTCCAAGAAACTAGAATAGTTCTAAAATAAACTAGCACTCATAACCATCTAGACTGATTATAATTATGCAAATGTGATAACCTTCAAGTTTCTTGAAGTAGCCCCTTGAAATTCTTCCATATGAAGAGCACCTAAGTGTAGAAACAACCCTTTTTTTGATAGAGCATCAACCTATGAATTGAAAACCCTTATAACATGTTGAATTGATATTCAATGAAATACCTGATGAGCCACTTGTAACTGCTCCACCAAATAGATCAACCCAACATGAAACACCACAACCTGACCAAGAAACGACTTAACCACCAGCTCAGAATCACCAAAAATATGCAGGATGAAAATAGACATCATGAAAGCCACTTCCAGGAGAAATAAAAGTGCTTTAAATTCTGCTAAGTTGTTTCTCCCGACACCTTTGAAATAATGTTGATAATTCATAAATATAATGAACCCAAAACCACTGATATCATGCCCAAGGTATTCCAAACTCAAGGACAGGGGGAACCAGACACCTAGTATACTAAGGCTTATTAATAGGCTTATAAAAAATAAAAGCCAAAGAAAAAGACACCACCTGAAAACTTGTAAAGATCATGTCCCTAAAGATAACAACATTATGAGTTAACCATAAACCCTAAGAAACCACAATAGGAATACAAATGGAAGAAGCCAACAATTTAGAAAGAAAGAAAAATTTGAAGCATAACTCGATTGAATCCCCAACCCACCGAAGAGGACCGCCAAACAGTTTGCTAACCTCCCGCCAAACTTTCTTGGAAAATTTACACATTATGAATAGGTCAAAAACTAATTCCTCTGCTGAATTGCATAAAATACATTGCGCAGGGCCATGCAAATTAACATTGAAGTCTATCCCAAGTTACGACCCAGTTTTTGAGCATAAGCCAAAAATATAGAATACCCTTCATAGGTCTTATAATCTTCTAGATCACTTTCCACCACCACTTGTTACAAGGAAAAACAAGAAACAATGATTCATGCCCCAATTTAGCAGAATATACCCCACCCATATCATTATAACTCTAGTGGAGATCATCCTCCTCCCCGCAAATACAAATATGGACATTAACCAAAGATTCCACATATGCATTCCAATGATCCTTGCAAGCATCCACCAAACCAAGCTCCTTAGTCGACATCCAATCCTAGCAACAAACATTACCACCTTGTTTGGAAATGTGATGAAAGGTCACATAACCCCTACTCTGAAAATGATCAATTAGCCCATCCTAAAGAATACACTCATTAGAGAGACCCAACACATCATCCCACCCCAACCTTACTAAACTCCCGTTCCCCACCTTCTAGGACAAATGTCTACCAATGACAAGGAAAGCATTAGAAATATCCTTCCACTAATTAGAACAACCCCTAACCTTCTTATCCCTTCACCGAATCCAATCCATAACATAATTAGGATTGATATATTTAGCAATTAGGATCCTCTGCCATAAATTACCTGTCTTCAAAAAATTCCATAAGGACTTAACTACCAATGCTCTATTAAACAAGAAAATATTCCTAAGCCCCCAACCCCCCAGAACTTTTGGTGTTTCTAAAGAAACCCAACTGAAAATATAGAGAGACTTATCTTCCTTATCATTCCGACAAATAAAATTAAAGCACATCTTCCTAATATTTTGCAAAGTCCCCACCAGAATATTGGAAAGAAGGTGCCAATATACCAGAATAGCCTCCAGAATAGATTTAACCAATACCAACTTGCCTCCCTAGACAACCATCAATTACACCAAGATTTGATTATGCCATCAATCTTGTCTTCAATCCAGATCTAGTCCTTTTTTCCATAATTGTTAGGCTTCAACTTGAAAGCTAAATACGAGATCCGATACTCCATAGTTTGACAAACATGTNTTTGGGGATAGGTATCATAAAAAAAACTACTTTTTTTGTTTGTATTTTTGACATATCTCCCCATGTTTTTACTCAAATTTTGATTGGGAGAGCTCGTTGGATGCAGAATTAAATTCCACATCCAACAAGTACCCACTCGGCATACTTTTGACGGACCCCGCTACCTCAAAAGCAAGAAATACCTGAAAAAATGGAATGATGACATCATCATTCTATTTTTTCAAGTATTTCTTGTTTTTGGGGTAGCAGGGTCCGTCAAAAGTATGTCGAGTGGGTACTCGTTGGATGCGGAATTTAATTCCGCATGCAATGAGCTCTCCCAATCAAAATTTGAGTAAAAACACGGGGAGATAGGTAAAAAATACAAACAAAAAAGTAGTTTTTTTCTTTTCTTCCTCCAAAATTACTAAATATTATTATATTATTTTAACTATTATTTTATTAATTCATTTTAGGAGGCCCATTTTGAGTTGAAATTTCCTCTAATGAAATTTACTATTCCAAAAAGCACGGGACTCCTTAAATTAACACAAAATATACAGAGTTGATTTCTCCACACTAATATCCATAAGCATCACCTTACAGAACCCATCCAACACCGAACACAATATCTTGCATTCCACATCAGAATGATTACAGAGAAGAAAAATATCATCTACAAACATAAGATGTGTCAAAGACACCCTACCATTAAAATAAACCCCTATGATGTTATGTCGATTGTGTTCATAAATAATGGAATGACTCAAGCCCTCAACCACCAACAAAAACAAATATGGAGAAAGTCGACAACCTTGGTGAATTCCTCTAGAAGCCTTGAATAAAGAGGAACTTTAACCATTGAATAGAAAAATGAAAACAAGGGATGTCACACAAGACATAAACCAATTAGTGAGCTCTAAATTAAACCCAATATGTAAAAACACCGATCTTAAAATTTGTCAGGAATCCTTATCATATGCTTTGGATAGATCCAATTTAATGGACGCCACTTGGAGATTATTAGTATTAACAATGTGAATACCTTCCTGCACAACTCTGACTGCCTCATGAATAAGTCGACCCTTAAAAAAAACTAAACTACTCCATAGACATATAATTTGAAAGAAAAGGTTTGATGCAGATTACCAAAATTTTCTCCATAATTTTATACACTTAATTACACAAGGATAAAGGCCTGAAGTCTACAAATGGGGAAGGATTGTCCTTCTTAGGATTTACAGAAATAAATGTAGAATTAAAGAATTTAGGAATGAATACAAAAAGGCAAACCTCTTTGACGACATGGATAAGATCTACACCAATTATCTCAAATAAATCCAAATAAAATTTTGGTGGCCACCCATCTGACCCAGGACTCTTATCCCTATGGAAACAATTCAAAGCATTTGATATTTTATCCAAGGAGACCACACTAAATAAATTATCGCTCACCTCCTTAGACAACATCCTAGGGATTTTTTGTATAACCTGAAGCATCCCCAACATATCAAGTTGTGTTGCACCTGTGTAGAAACACTAAAAATGTCAGACAACCACTGACGCCGAACCCTAAAAAACCTTAACATGATTCTCATAATGGTCTTGAACATCCCATATATTACTCACATTTCGTCAATGATTTTCCCTCTTCTAAAAATATTTAGTGTTCTGATCCCTTGCCTCCAATCAAAGTGCCCTACTTTTAAGCCTCCATTCCTGCTCAATATCCTCTAGAATATTTAGCCTTTCTTTCTCCAAAAGAGAAATTTCTTCCTTCTGGTTATCACCAAAGAAAACGAGAACATCATAATTATAGAACCCCTCCAATCCTAGTTCCACTTCTAACAATCGGACCTCATGGACCTTGCGTCGAGCATTATTCCATTCTCTAGTTTTTTTTTAGCTTATGGATATTCATAGCTAACTGACTAGAATACTGCCCATGATCAGCTTGAAAGTAAACCCAAGTGGATTCCACCAGGGACTATAAGAAATATAACTCATACAAGGAGGAATTATACTTAAATGGGGCTCCCATATTCTCCATTGACTCTCCAATTTCCAGAAAAAAATAGGAAAATGATCCGAGAACATGCAAGAACCAACCCAATATCTAAACACATGTCTATCCTCAAATAAGGAAACATTCATAAGAAAACCTATCAAGACATTTTTATATACCTTGCTCTCCATCTTGTTTATTGGACCAATTCAGCTTGATCTCCATAGGATTGACATAAATCCAACCATGCAGAGAAAAAATTTCCCAAAAATTTCCAACTACTGCTTTTTCTCTAACAAAGAATCCCCATACCTAGTTCGTTGAAAGTGTAAATTTCAAATTTACGCCCACTATTAAAGAGGCTGCCTTATAACAATCTAATGCCAAAAAGGGCTCCAAAACTCCAATCTATCCACATACAATACATAGATATTAATCACTAGAAAGGACTGGTCTAACTCGAGGCTACGAGATTCAACCCCCAAGGTCAATTTCCCTCCAAAAATATTGAGCACTTGAATATTGGAGGAAACTCCTGAAATCTATCCCCTAGAGCGACCTCAATAATCCATAGAAAAGAGACAAAAAATGAGGAAATAACTTCTCTAAACGACTAACTATCTCCATGCCAAAAACCATAGTTCCTTATAACAACAAAATATTAGGTTTATCTAAATATACCAGACGTTTGAGGGATATAAATTTGGCCCACCCTCCAAGGCCATATACATGGAGAGAAATAGTCTTCACTAAAACCTACCCTCTTGGGTTTGTTTTCTCTAAGAACCCCTGATAACTATAATTGACAACCTTGAGAAACTTCCCACTTAACCATCTCCTTAGCATGGTGCATCTTATATTTCCTCATGGATTTCCCTATATAAACCATAGGACGCATCATATCTAGTGCTTTGACATTGCAACCACTTGTAACCCTTGAGTGTAAAAATTAAGGCCACCTACTTCCACTACCCGAGTGAATTTCTTATTTATCAAAAAGAAACCCAAGGTGAACCACCGAAGTCTCCAAACCCACCACTGTGTCCACAAACACACCCCCCAAGGTATCCACACCAGATGGAAAATTAAAGTATTCCACTATCATATCACCTTACCTCGAACTATCCATGACCTTACATGTTGCTTCCATGATGTCTATAGAAACACTTGACGTCCTAGGATTCGACTCCAGTTTACCACTCTCCTCCCAAATATGCACAATCTTTGACATTTGACTACATGAGAGCTCAAGCACATCCATGAGGTTCGAGAAATCAGGTAGTTTCTCTGCCTCCACCCCTAGTTCAGTAGTAAGGATGATGTATTTGATAATATTATCCATTTCCTCCTATTTATTCAAAGGATAACATAGAGGTTCAATGACGCCATCCCCAATCAGGTACTATGAGTTACTCTCATCCCCCTGTAGCGCATCTTTACACTTCCAAATTTTCTTCTCAAAATATAGTTTGCAGTCAGCCACTACATGCCCATAAATATCTCAATGAGCACACCTGAAGGGTATATTCAAGTAATCCATGGGTTGGGTAAAAATAAATTCACCAGATACTAGGTCAATAGATTCAAACAGACCATGACTAGCATCCACTTCCACCAGAATATGAGCCACCATCCTTCTCTAGGTTTTAAAAATATCTACATCCACCACCACAATTTTTCCAATCACATCCCCAATAGCCTTAAAACTATCCTACGACAAAAATTCAAGGCAAAGGAAAGGTAGTTTCGCCCATATATGGAAGGAAGATAGAGAGTCCTTCCTAGGATCAAACAAGGGATACCAAGGTTTAAGAGCTAAAGGGAGCTTCCCACATAACCATGAACGATGCAGAATGGATTCCACGTTCACCGCCAACTTAAATTCAAAATCGAGTCAGCCACGTGGAAGACCAAAGATATCAGGGGAAGAACTAATAACACCAGACCATCATTCTTTATCCCAACGCTCCACCGCATCTTTCAAAAACCCATGCCCATAGAACATTTTGATAAGAACTATAAACATGAATTTAGGGATATCCATAATTGGGATATCTCTACCAACCACTAATTCCTTATTAGAGCCCTTCGAATTTAAAACTCTATTTCTCTTCTTCCCACCAGCTCTAGCACCAGAGGGAGATTTCCCAAAAGAGTGCAAAGAATATCCATCCAAAACCTTCTGCTGATCCAAACTACCACCAAATCTACCACTTTTTGAATCACTTAGAGCCTCCACCACCTTCTCCAAGTGCTCGTCTTGAACATCATTTGAAAAATGAGAACGAGAATAGGCTGAATCATGACAATCATTCTCATGCATGGATCTATTACCAACCTCCACATGATTTTTTGAACTCAGTACCTCATTTACACAAGAAGATTAAATGGGAGAATATGTACCATCCATAGAAGAAAGACCTACCACTTCCACCTTAACATCCCTGCTAAGCTACACTATCCCACCAATCCATGAATTTGAATGAATCCCATTGTTGGGGCGCGCACCTTAAGGGTCTTTAGTTTTGGTAACTCTACGGGTTTTGTGGAAGTTTGTAAGCGGATTTATGACTCAAAATAGTCTTAGGGGTGTCGGGGTTGAGTCAAAGTCCTCTTTTTGTAATAAACCCATGGTTTAAGTTCAGGGTTTAGGGTTCGGGGTGCCCATGGTTTAAGCCCATGGTTTTGTAATAAGTGCAATGTATAAATAAGCACTCTTGTAAAGAAGTCAGGTTAGGCTTTTTGATGTAAGATGAATTGATGCGAAGCTAAGGCTTGTTTTGGTAAGAAAGGTTAAGTCCCAGCTGTGTGCGTGGATGACCTCTGCAGCTGTGTGCGTGGACAACCTCTGTAGCTGTGTGCGCAGAGGCTTGCAGCTGTGTGCGCGGCTTTGAGGACTTGAAGGGATCTATAGCTGAGTGCATAGATCATAACTGTGGTTTTTGTAAAGAGTTGAATAAAACACAGTTCTGTGAATGTAGCCCCTACACTGGGGGTGAACCACGTTATATATGGTGTTGTGGTTCTCTTGTGTTTTTTCTGTTATGTTTTGTTATGCATTGATAAGTAAATAACTAATAAGTAAGATCACTGCTAAATAATAACTCCGCTGTGAATTCCCAGTAAGGGTTAAGCAAGTAACTGTTTGTTTATCTAGTTGCGAAGTTATATATGTATTGTCGAAGCTCTGTATTGTATGATCATAATTTGTTAAAGGTTAAAGGTACAGTAATATCCCTCTTCTGCTTGCATAAACCTGGTTCTGCGGCACCCCATAGCTATTTCGGGTGAGACTGCAACCTATTCGCAGGTTGTTGCCGAAAGGGCCAACACTGTGGGTCCTTTGTTGGTGCAAAGTTAATGGTGTAAAACCTGGGTCTGCCCGATAGCCCAACACCCATCTGTAAGATCCCTTCACGACGATGATGATGGGCCTAAATAAGAGGTACCATCTTCCATGTGGGTGATATTTTCCATAAATGAACCAAATATGGGAAATTAAACTGGATCTAACACTACCAATGACTTTCTAATACCCTCAATGGACCCCCTCCCATGCAACCCCAACTCACCGAAACCAACATCCCCCAAACCAGCATCACGACTAGAACTGATCTAGGAAGAAACCTTTGCATCAATGGAAAAAATATCGGTTTCATAGTTAGAATCGTCCGAGTAATCAACAACTATATACCATACATCCTCCATTAAACCAGAGCAGCTCCAAATTCATAGAACTAATGAAACCCTAGTCCATCTGGTAGTGTTGATGGTTATGGTTCCACTCAATCAATTAGATATTAAAAATTATAATCTCTCTATCTCTCTCTCTCTCTCTCTCTCTCTCTCTCTCTCTCTCTCACACACACACACACACACATAGCATGACAAGGAAAAAAGAAGGTGAGCCCTTCCTTAATTCCTATCAAGTTATACAACCAATAATTGAACAAGTAAATCTATAAACATAGACATGAGAGAATGTATTAACTATGAAATAGAGAAGTCATAACACATAAATATACTCTGACCACATATATCATCATAAAATGAACAACAAAATGAATTAAGCTATTCATACATTGACAATCAAAGCATCTCTAAATCCATAGGCCCAAAAAAAGGATTCTTTACATTAGTTCCTCCAAATACATGTACAAGGAGCTCCATCAACAAAAAACCATTTCTTCTCTTCAATACTTATTTTATAACTATCCTACAGTCTTTTGGGTTCCCCAACCCTTCCCATTCCCCAACTATTTGACTATATTTTTTGTAACTTGGTCTTTACAATACTTACAAAGTCTCATAAAGGGATGGGTCCCACTAATATGGGTAATTCAACCTTCAATTTTTCAAATATGAAATATTGCAATCATGAATTATTTGACTATCCTTTGACATAGGAACAAAACTTTTAAGACTTAACATTATAAAATAAAGAACTCATGTAGGAGGTAGGTTTCTAGTGGCCATGTAGGATCTCCATGTGTCAAAATTGGTTAGACATTAAATCAATCCAATGGTGTTTAAGTGATTCCCAAGTTATCACATGGTTTATTACTTCACCAAAAATAATACTAAGTTCCTTTTTTAGATAGATAGTGGAAGTCTCCAATAGGTTGATATTTCTGGTTGGGGTTGAGACATGCTCCATCAAATATGCTTTGGTCACCCCATTTGTCATTCACATTGAAACTTGTCTCTGGTTGATGACCTCTCTGGCTTCTCCTTTTATGTCTTCCACAAGCTAGGGCTTGTCTATGTTACTAAGAAGGGGTAAGAAACACTGCTCCATCACACTGGTGGCTAGCTTCTTGGTATAATTTCTAGCATTTGTTCATGGTGGTTATAAATATACTTCACTAGAGAATTGTACCTTTCGTTTTGTTGAAATAAATTGCTACATAGTTTTGGTGAATTTCATTATTTTTCATCCTTGTGAGCTCACCTGATGCCTTCATTACCACATGCTTCCACTTAACCAATTCGTATAAGCCCATCCAACTACTCTTCTAGAAAGATGCATTCATGATCTCTAGTACTGTCCAAAATGTCTCCTAGTTGGGCATGATATCTTTGTAGTTTGTGAAAATCATCACACATTTGATCATGATCTCCATATAGATCCTCCTACAGAGAGAATGCACATTCATTGAATTCTACCAATATTTTGGTTTCTTGTCTTAGCTCGACCATCTATGATTTTAAGTATTTTATCATTTGTGTATATGATTTGATTTTATTATCCATTTTTTATGCATTAGCCTGATTACTAAGGGATAAGTCTACATTTTTTGAGTTGCAACCACTAGATCTTGATTTATATTCGTGGAAATAGAGGTCTCAGTAGTAATTACCAATGAGGGTTTCCCTATAAGCTTGAATTTCTTATGTGTTTGTCTTATTATCTACTTTTTATTTTTTTAATAAACAAAAGAGTCTAGTGAAGCAACAAAATATTCATTGGATGGAGTTAACAATCCCAAGTCGAGTTCCATGAGGGGAAAGTGACTACTTGCCTTCAAAGCTAGTAGGAGAGTTGTGCAAGAAGGCCCTACTCCTACGTGTAATGCCCCGTTTTGGCCTTATTATGTACCTAAACTATCATTACATGATGTATTTGCTTATTATTGTAGAACTTCGTCAGTTGATGACACCATGGACACATGGATTTATTATTTTGTGAAACTTATATATATGTCTGTGATGTTAATATTATGAATTATGATCTTGTTTTGATTACGTCTCTAACATGCAAATTCAATAGATAATGGTATGTGGATACCGATTTAAGTTATGTTCAAGTAAATGATTATGATGCCAGATGCAAGGTGCAAATGATTACATTGTTGTTTATTTGCAATAAATTATGTATGCATATCGAAGATTTCACAATATTGCATGATCTTGTGTGTTAGGAGACTAACAAGTTTAAAAGAGCTAAGTGATAGTTGATTCCTATGAAATGGAAGTACATTGATGGCATGAATTCCAAAAGAGAAATGGTATAAGAATGAATCGTTATTATTACGTAAGATTATTTTTATTATCATGATGTGTGGGTTGGTGTGGGGTTTCAGGAAACTCGATCGCCCAAATTGGTTATATGATGACAAAACCTGAGTACAATAGTCGCAACACAGTCACTATGTCGATGTAGACATAATCCCTTATTCCATTAGGGGGTGGAGGCATTACCTGTCGTTTATCCCCGAAACCCGGAGTCATGGGAGGGTTGTGCTACAACACAATCCCCAAGGTGTGTGATGATGACTAGTGAGTGCCTGCCAGGGAAGCTTGGTAAATGGAGTCAACACTTTAGCTTACGGGTTCTAACTGGAGTCAGGTCATGTAGTTGATGCTCTAGGGTAGTCCAACAGAGGAAGGATAGGATGTGGAAATTAGATGTGAATTATATAGAATGAAGTAGGTAGATAGGAATGTCATGGAAGTTTTGAAGGGGAACTGATTAACTGTGTGTCGAAACCCTTTTCTTGATTCTTGTGTTGTGTTTCAGTATAATATGTTGGTGTTATAGCTTATTATGATATGAGTTAGTGAATACACATTGAAAGTTCATGTTAAAGTATGCATCGACAGATAGTAACTTGTGTAATTATGTGTGATGTGTTGTTGAGTGATACTAGTATACCTACACGAGATATGCAAGCATTAGCTACGCTTACATATATCGTTTACTTATGTTGTATGAATTATCTAATACACTATCAAAATATGACTTGGACACATATGATTGTGAATAATTACATTATAAATAATATTTCCTATCTTAGTTGTGAAATGATATTGTTACATCAAGATTATAAATGAATAGTTAATTAATCATGATTAGGGTTAAATATTAGTTATGGTCGATTAAGGTGATATAATGCTAATGATGTTAGTTAGTGGCTAATAAGATTTTTAATAACTTGGTCGACAAATGTTAATAATAATTAATAATCTTAACAATATTGTGGTAAATTAATTGTCATTTGAAGTCCTTGATTACTAAATAATAAGTAAGTATTAATGATATTAATTAAGTTCAAGATCTTGGTTTATCAATAATAGTGGTGTAGTAATATTCATTAGATTATTATTAATTTTGATCGATTGATATTAATTATGTATTAATATGTTAATTGGTGTTAATAAGGTGATGATTAACTTAATTAACATTTATTAAACAACTGATATTAAGGTTGATTAGTGATAGCAGTCATCATTAAATGAATATTAAGTTAATTATAGTTACGTGGTGTGATTGTTGAATGTGATGCTAATTAATAAATGAATAATAATGAAGGTCTAATAATGATTAATGTTGATTAATAATTGTACATTGAGTATTAATTATGTCGATTACTATTAATAGATTATTAATAACTCAATTAAAATCAATATCAATTAAAGTTTTAAATCAGGATTAAGATCCAATTGTGCAATGGGATAATAGTTACATGAATCTGATTGGTCACTAAAATCAAAGAATAGTAATTGTAATAAACAAACACTAAATTAGTTTCAATTATAAGATATAGTAATGATAAAGAAATGACATTTTATTTTATTATATTTATTTAAAAATAAAGAGAACATATTGTGAAGTTAGATTATAAAGTAAACATGTGGTTAACAATAAAGAGTTATGTTGAAAGTGTTGTCGGCGGACCGCGTAAAGAGCGATGAATAATTAATTAATTAAATATTAAATATTATTAATTGTATAATTGATTGAGCCTAACATGGTATGCGAGAAGGTGGTTGAGATCTTATGAATGGGGGATAAGGTAGAAAAGACTCGAGGAGGGAGAGTGAGTGAGGAGGAAGATATAAGGGGTGAGATGGATTTTTTGAAGGGGATCTTTTGGCATGGAGGAAAATTTAGCAGAGGAGGCTGAAATTTTCAGAGGGAAGAATTCAGACTAGTACTCGGGTTTTGGGCTTGGGGGTCCAAGAACATAGTTCTTGGAGCTAGGGAGCCGGTGAGGATGTTCTTGGATGGCAAGGTGGCAAACCGATTCGGTCGGTTGAGTTGTGGGAAATTGCAGGAACAAAGATGGAAAAAGCTTCAAGGGAAAAGCTGGACAAAGAAAATAACAGAGCTAGACAAAGCTACTAGGTCACTGGTATTTTCTATAAGTAAATTAGACTTGTTACTTATGTATTTCAATCTTGGTACTGTAAAAGACTGCAATTTATATAGCATATGTCAAAAGATATATATGTTGTTGTAAGAACAAAATAAAAATGGCGGAAAATGATATAGTAGCATATTGTTGATTTTGAAATTGAAATGAATAGAAATACATAAATACATAACAAAAATTAAACTAAAATAGAGGTCTAATGGAGTTGAAGGAAACAATTCTATTTTAAACTAACAACTCTTTGTCTCTTTTAGAAAAAAGAAAGAAGGACCAGAGAAGGTCCCTACACTATGAGTGACTGTGCATTGAACTCATCTTGGGTCCCTTGCTTCTATTTTTGTTCTCCTGATTTCTTCTTCTTCTACGTCTTTTTCCATCATTTCCATCATTTCCTTCTTTGCTTCCTTCTTTGTTCTCTACTCATTGTTTACCTTTAGTTATGCTTCCCTTTTACTCTTATCTTCCAAAACTCTATTGGAGGTTTCTTCTTGTTCTTTGACTGATATTTTTTTCATTTCTATATCCTCTTTGGACTTTGATTGTGGCATGGGATTATTTCCTTTGGTGCCAAATCATCTTGATACTATGTTGAGTGATTTGGATCTTTTTTATTTAACGTGTATTGTCATTGATGTCAAAGGATCAAAGGAACATATCATATGTCAAAAGGATCAAACGTTAAAGGATCAAAGGAAATGATCAAATGTGAAAGAATCAAATGTCAATGAACTAAATTCAAATCCATTGAATTCAATGTCAACGGGATTGCTAGAAGAACATCATAAGAAGCTCAAGACTTCCTCACACACAACCAACTTGAAGAAATACATATGGAAGAATGTGGAAGTCACATAAGAGAAAAGATCACGCCATGACATTGGTCTCATATGTGCACATAATTATACATAAGGAAGAACATTGAAAATGGAACATATGCACAAATACCATTTGTGAGACTTATGGATAACAAGAAACAAACCTATGTTTGAAAGTCCCACAAGGAAAATGGTATGTGGTATGATTATTTGTAAAGGAAACTATAATTTATAACCTATGTGCAAAATTGCCATAAGGAAATTGACCTAAGTGTGGCATACACCACATGAAGATGAATTGCGGTAAGTGCCACACCAACGTAGAACCTAACTAGAGAAAAATGAAAACCAATGGGGCATTTGTAACATCCCTGACCCTACGACTGGCGAAGAGGACGCTACCATGGCGTTAACCATCCGGGCTACCAGCCCCATGAACATGTGAATTCATAAAAATGCTGAAACAAAATGCATTGAAGTAGAACATACACAGATGCAATTATTTATCATACACAACAGAAGTAACATAAATTCATACGAGCATTCGTTCAACATGTTCATCATAATCATTAATAGTAAATAGGATTGCAGAAGTAAAATAGACAAGGTTACTTATATTATAAGAACTCGTTCTGCAACCAGCTACGTTGTTGCAACGTTCCACCCAACCATAGGCCAGTGTGCTCCTTAATCTCTTAGCAACGCTGCCACCCCCGAGCTGGGCATGATTCTCCAAGGAATAAGGAACAAGCAGGCTTACACATAGCCAAGGATACACAAAACACAGCCAAGCCAACACATTTAGGTTTATCAGGCCATCAACAAGACAGCCAAGCCAACATGGTCAGGTTTATCAGGCCATCAAGGAGTTGGGAAAGGATAAATGCTAAGCTAGTGAGCTATTTATAGAGCTAGGAACACCCACACCAGAACTAGCCTGACTTCTAAGACACCCACACACACCCAACACAAGGAATCAGTCCCTTCTTTGCTACACAATCCCTCAGGCCCTGCCTTCCCTTCCAGTGCTATTCAGGGGTTGTGGAGAAGAAAGCCATCCCTCTAGCTCTGTCTGTGTGGTTTCCAAACACACCAAGTTTATCAAGCAAACCAAGCCCCCATCCCTGCTCCCAACACAGTCCGAAGACCAACCATTGTACGCATGCAACTAATCAGCAATTGCAGCTTAACATGGGAAAACGACTCCAAACAATCTGCGGCAACCCCAAAGCGTAATAGCATACACAACCAACAAACGTAGGGAACATCGGCCCATTCTACACAATCAAAGCCACTAGGGAAAACTTACGCAACCCACATTAGGGAAAGAAAATGTAGTCTCCCAACCTGTGAGTGAGGGAAACTTGCACCAAACCCCAAATGTAAAGAAGACCAAAACAATCACAACGTAAGGGATACCACAACAACACAACGAATCTTAAGGAGAATGGCGACAACCATAACTCATGGGAAGAACAACAGTCCCAATCTCAACATCGAAATGACGGAAAATTACACAACCATACCAGTCTGTAAGGAGATCATACAGCCAAAAACGTGAATGGGCCTTCATAGGAAAATCGTGGATGAAAGAGCACGGCTCCCAGCTCGTTGTGTGAGTCAAACCAGGAAAAATCCTGTGCGTGAGAATGATGAACAGACAATGGTCCTTGCGTGAGGATGAACAGCTCTGCCTATGCGCGTGGATGAACAGACAATGGTGAGAATGCATAGTAGTCATTCTTCTACCCAACATGAGGTTCAATCCACTGGTGGAGTGTGCATGTGGGCAAGGACTGACAACCCTGCCACCCCCATTCCCAGCCATAATTGCCCCAACTAACAGCAGCAGTTCTTAATGGTGGTGGTTGGATAAAACAAGGAAAGATGGAAAATCAAAACAGAGTGGTGACACATGGATTCTCTCTCATGGCTCAAGGTTTGACAATTCCCCCACCCTTATCCTTGTGAAAATCATGCCCCTTCTCAATTTAGTTGCCGCGAACGTAGCTGGTTGGGTTCATTTTAATTAAAGATGCATATTTACATGATGACAAAATTCAATATGTATGCTGCATGCCCCGATATACCATCAGTGACAATTTCAACCTGAAACATAGCACAACCCATCAATGGTGGGGCCTTGGCCTTTAGCTCCACACCATGATCATTTACAATATATATATATACATCATGCACATCTAATGTAACGGGGTCAAATCCGGGGTATTACAACATTATCCAAGGTTAAGCAACTTCACTAAGTGGACACATATCTTGAGCCAAGAAGACTATATATCAACAAGAGATGGATGCGATGAAGAAATCTTGTGAAGAATGAAGATATGAGATAAACTATTTGGACAAGCTTTAGAATTTTTGGAGTATCAATGGCTCGTTGATCGCAATACGTATATTTATGCAGTGGAGCCGAAGTACAAAAATTAGTCAGTGATTCACAATGAATAAGTGTGCTAAATGAAGAAGATACCCCTATTTTGGACGTGTGATGTTCTTTCTCAATAAAAGACACAAATCGTAGAACAAAAAATGTGACTGGGATTAAAACTCTATTTTGACGTAGATACTTAGATGCATATCACAGTAGTTATCAAACATAGTGTTTTTAGGAAACTATTTGTTTTGAAACAGATACTCAGACACATATTGAAGAAGTTACAACAATTACGGATTGTGAAGACATTCACAAGGACAAGGTACTTTTATATTTGTAGTTTTTCAATACAATCTTATTTCATATTAAGGAGGTCAGATGGGGAAAGAAGTAGGGGGTTGTAGCCTCCTTCCAGTCGGTGCTGGAGAATATAATCAGGGTGTTGTAGCATCCTTTCTGTTGGTGTAGATAAAACCTAGGGGTTGGATCCTCCTTCCAATTGTAGCTGGTAAATATAATTGGGGTGTTGTAGCATCCTTTCTGTTGGAGCAAATATTAAAACCTAGGAATTCATAGCTTCCTTCTAGTCAGTACTAGAGAACACAAACAAAAGTTGGTGCTTCCACAACTAGAGAGCGAAGTTGTCCACAAGTCATAGCTTGAAGCCACAAGTCACAACTTGTGTAGTCAAACATATATCTATTCAAGTGCCTAAAGATCGTGAGTCGGTGCTCGCATAGATTGAAGTTGTTGCAGGTCGGTGGCAGCAACCCACAGATTGTACTTGGGGATCAGGTCAACTCCTGAAATGAGTAGGTGCTCATGTTTGGAAATTGCAATATCCCACGGATGTAATTATATATATATATATATATATATATATATATACACACACACACACACACAATTATTATCAACTATTTGTGTGGTGTTCTGTTTGTTCTTGTTGTTGGTGAAAATCTTTCATAGATAAATAATATACATATCTACACAATTACTGATTCACCCCCCCTCTTAGTAATAAGATAAATCCAACATTTTGTATGTTTATTCATCTTTCCAATTTTGATGCGTATATCCAAGTGCACTTACAAGAATGACAATGTTATTCTACTTCCTTTTTGGCATCATTTCTCTTGAATATCTTGATGCAAAAACTAGAAAACACAAATATCTTAATATTCTTCTTCCACCTCTTTTGCAATGTTTACACAATAACCTCCAATGACAAGAGGCAAGGGAGGCCATGGATATTTATTTGCATTCACAAGCACTACACCAATTCGTTAGTGTAGGATTGATGGGCCACTTCTTGTAGAACCACCTTCTCTAGAAAAAATGAGGGGAAACTATGAGGAGGATTTGCACCACCATATATTCGCAAATAGGTCTCCTTTTCTATGACTACCACTCTCCTAACGTGGATAATGCTTCCAATGCTTTGTCAGACATACACTTTGTTGGTTCTCTATGAATAATTGTATACAATGGCCTCATAAATTCTCCGCATATCCTTACATAACTGCTGATGTGTTTGTGCTCCCACAACACTTTGTAGTAGA
Source organism: Pseudotsuga menziesii (assembly GCA_001517045.1). Classification (NCBI taxonomy): domain Eukaryota; kingdom Viridiplantae; phylum Streptophyta; class Pinopsida; order Pinales; family Pinaceae; genus Pseudotsuga; species Pseudotsuga menziesii. Next base: position 98,676 of record LPNX011030668.1, on the reverse strand, counting down.
CTTGAATTGGGGGATCTATAGGGATCCATTTCCATACCATCCCTAGAAAATTGTTGTTGGAACAAACAACATCTAAGTGATAAGAATACATGCATAATTTTGAAGTTTTCCCAAAAGGTATATCTCTTACATCGATGATGGATTGATTCATGCTGGTAGAAAGAATTGCTCCCCGGTTAAAAACAATGCCAAGCAAAGTTACTTGTTGTAGTGGAGGCACCCAAGACTCTCAAAACTGCATTGCATCCTTCTCCCCATACAATCTAGCAAGCAACGTAGCTACCATTCTGTAAGGGGGCCTTAATACTATGTGGCCTATGTACTTGTATCCCTTGCTTTTAATATATTTCCTTGCACCCACCACTTCCTCAAAAGCATATGGAAATCCATATCTATTGTGGTTATCTACTCTTTAGTTAGGAAAATGATTGGAACTAGGAACTTATAGTATGCTTCGAGAGCAGTTGGTTGAAAAGATGTAATAATTATGCCACCTATGTTATTAACTAACCTATTACCCACATCAATTATGGGGAGTAATGATGAGATAACCTTGGCACATGGAAAAGTAGTTGGTTTGGTTGCCACCTTATGGAGACCCGAACTTTTAGTAATTTGATAAACTCAAATGTCATTAATGTAGACTTCCTTTTGGATAGTTGGTTAATGTTCATGCTTGAAAATTTGATATTTTTTTCCCTATTTATAAATAGATTCTACTTTAGTAGCATTGTTTGTCTCCTAATAATGTACCCTAGTGCTAATTTATTAATCATCATTTAGCGAGATAGTTCATGTACCACCTTGTCCTTTAGTTTGGTCTGTTTGTAAACCATTTCTTGGATGTGTACTTCATCATCATCATTCGAGGAAAACATTCGTGTTAGTGGGTAGAGAAGAGTAAATAAATTCAAATTAAAGTGCAATATTTGTGATTCATGTCTTGAGGAGCAATGAATTAGAAACCCCAATCTTAGCTATAGTTCCTTCACCGAAATATCTATCCCATCACCTATATGTAAACACATAGGGAACTGAAAACTATTAAGGAGGGGTTTAAACTCAGAGAAGATAGGTTTTGAGGAGGGATGGTCTCATATCCTACGCTTGGCTCTTGAAAATGGATAAAATATACTCTTGTTTCAATTGTTTCCACCCTTGGTACCTAGGGACGCAAGGATGAAAGTAGGGTTTGCAAGTGTGGTTGAGGGGCGGTTCCTTGGTTGACCACTTCACATAAATGTGGAGGAAACATTGCACCATGGAGTTGAGAAATTAGTAACTTGCATGCCCCCCTACTCTAGGTATTGTTATCGACGCTGGTGGGTTTTGATCGTGGGAGAGCTAGAGGAATGCTAGACGAGAGGGAACTTGAGATACAATGGTGAGTATTCAGTGGGGTTGAGGAAATGACCCTATGGAGGTGAGGTAGCTGTGGAAAAAACTTGGTCATCCTACTTAAGAGGTGCATGGGAAATGTGACGCACACCAACCAACAAGGTTGTTGGTGCCATGAAGGGAATCTTGTTCAAACACCTGTTATCTCATGTGGATGAAATTGCATAAGGTGTAGACTATTAACATAAAATAAAAAAAATGGTTGGGGTCAGTTCCTACCTAGCAAATTGCAGTCGATGGCAGGTTTAAGATGAGGTAGGCCCTTCTTCCATGTGACATTCGATTTGGGGTGAGAGTGCTCCTTTTCCTTTTCCCACAAAGTAAATTATAAAAGAAATAACCATGGGGCCACCTCTTATAACACCCTTCATCGGAAACTCCACCTTTATATGTTTTTGCTTTGCACTCATTTCAATTTTGGGTAAAAGAACCATTCCAGAAAAATGTCACAAAAGAAAATATTTTCTTCGTGCAACAACCCTACAAAACTTGCCTTTAACTTTATTGAAACAATATTTCAAATTGATGTGAAAAGGGTGCTATGGATTTTCTTTTGGGATATAATGACTTTGAGTCTTGGCGTATTTTTGTCTAGAGAAATTCACAAATGATCTCCTTTCCTCCTATCAAACTAGTCATTCAATATTGTCCCATCAATAATGTATAGTCATTCAATATGGTCACATCAATAATGTATTTTTCATGTGACACTTTGCAGCAAAAAAATTCTCTCTGCAGAATGTCACAATGGCACATTGAAATCTTTCATTTGGTTGGAACGACGAAGCCTCAAGTCAATAGGAATCACATGATATTTTCATTGTTGTGTTTAATGTTGCATGGAAATGTTTTTCCAGTGCGAGAAATCAAGATCGTCTTCGAGGGAGACCCTTTGTGTTCCAACTATCCATACCGAGAAAAATTATCTTTTCATGCAATTTGTCACATTTAAAAGTCCTTTCACAACGACATGTTGCACCCTCAAAATATTTTGGACAACCAAAAGAGGAGAAAGTTATGCATTCGCTTAAGTACAAAAAGGGAAAAAATCTTCTGGAAGGGCAAGATTTCAACATTGGGGAGAACCCTTCATACTTAGTCAAAATGGTGACATCAACAAGCTTCAAATGAGGTGAGTAAATGCATCAATCAATTTGAGAAAAAAATGCACAAGTCCAATCAGATAAGAGCACAAAGTGAGGAGAATCAAAAGTGCCTTAGTTACGAGGATATAAGACAAAATATTATGAAACACAAGTGTTCACAAAATTTTAGAAAATGGGGGTTGTTGATTGCTCATGTGATAGTGTGATACAATAGTAATTTTGCTAATGGGTTTTGGTATCATGCTTTATGGTGTTGTTTCTGTCCAAAATAAGTGCAAATCTTACTACTAAAATAGTGTGGGTAGTGAATAGTCCCACATGCATAGCAATTCTGAGATAAAAATAGTTTATAAGGCATTTTTTGCACAAATAGTTTTTGTTAATCCAGATGTTGGCTTTGTGGTGCAAACCTTTGGGTTAATGTAACTAACATACTCCCTAATTTTAATGCTAGCATCCCTCACCCTCTTTTGCTAAAATTGTGTGGCATCAAGAGCTTTGTCAATCTCATATCCCTATGGAAGTTAGCTTTGGAGCTTTTTCAATCTAGAAGTTGGCTTTGGGATGCAAGTCCCTGGCTTGATGTGATCCTGGGTCGTCACTTGGCTTTGGGATACAACCATTTCCATGCCATGCCTTGTTTGGGCCCTCTTTTGCTAAAATTGTGTGGCATCAAGAGCTTTGTCAATCTCATATCCCTATGGAAGTTTGCTTTGGAGCTTTTTCAATCTAGAAGTTGGCTTTGGGATGCAAGTCCCTGGCTTGATGTGATCCTGGCTCGTCAGCTCGCTTTGGGATGCAAGTCCATGGTTTGATGTGATCCTGCCTCGTCTCCTCCATAACTCTAGCTTAATCCCCTGTGATAGCCTCCTCCTTCACTCTGATACTAACACTGCGACCGACAGTTTCAATGTGATGCTTGTGCTCACTCTTTAACTTGACGTCCATTTAGCTTGTAGTTGTTATTTATTCGATGTCCATAATAATTACAGTTTGAATGTGATGCTTGTGCTCACTCTTTAACTTGATGCCCATTTAGCTTCTAGTTGTTATTTATTTGATGTCCGTAATAATTACAAGTCTTACAACAACAATGCAATATTCTTTTATTGGTAATTTGCTCTACAGTAGTACCATATCACCAAGCTCCTGCTCCTGCTGCTGCTTATTTCTAGGGCTCTGAATTTACAGGTTTTTCTCCTCTGCCTGTTAGCTGGGAACAGTATTTGCTGGCTCAATACTGTTGGTTTTGTTCTCTGCATTCACTACTTTCCAACAAGAAAAGCAATAGCTCTTGGGTTATCGACAAGCTACAATGGATTGTCAGCAGCACTATACACTTCAATTGTGAAAGCCATTTCCCTAGATGACGAATCCTTGTATCTGTTACTGAATGCCGTACTTCCATTGATAATTTGCTCCATTGCATTAATGTTTATTCGAAAGTCACCTTCCACGGAGGATTCTGAAAGTGAATCTATAAGAGATGATGAGAGGTTTACATTCATTGCCTTGAATATCATTGCGGTTATTTTAGGGATTTATCTCCTGGTCAATGAGTTTTTGAATTTCAAGAGCACGTCATCCTACAGACAGTATGCAATAGGCACGGTGCTGCTGTTAGTTGCTCCTGTATGTATACCTAAAGTCATATACATACGTGGTCTGAGAAAGAACAGGGATGCAGCCATGGGATTGAAAAGCGATTATTCAAGAATTTCAGATGATAATAGCAGGTTAGATAAACATTTTCTCTGTGATGAAGAAGATACAGATTTGCAGGAAAATGAAATGGAATTTGGGAATGAAGTGGTGCAGGAAGGTTCTGCTGGTGAAAGAAACTTTGCAGATAATAATGCAGAGATTTTTTGCAATAACGTCTTCACAAGCATTCGGCTGTTTTGGTTTCATTCCAAGCCTAGCTTAGGCCAAGAGCATAATGTCTTTCAACTTTTAAGCAGTGTGGATTTCTTTTTATATTTCTTTATGTATTTTTGTGGGGCAACTCTGGGGTTCGTCTACATCAATAATCTGGGACAAATAGCAGAGTCAAGAGGGCATTCCAATGCAACCGTGTTTGTATCCCTTTATTCTTCATTTGGTTTCTTTGGCCGGCTCATGTCAGCAGTCCCTGGGTACTTCCCAAGGTATTCTCTATCTTGTTTATAAATTGTTTTGAGCTGAGGAAGGGATCAAAGATAACACTATGTCTATTAGACATCCATGTTCTCATAGTGGATAGGTAGTTTTGTACATACTTGAGTTTTGCACATATTTCATGAATATGTGTCTGCAGAATTAGATTCTTTGTTGGTTCTTGCATAAATCATGAAAACCAGAAATAGATTGAGCATCATCATAGAGGAGTCCAACGTACTAATAAAACCCGATTGCCATTGCCTTGGAGGCAAGCCTTAAAAGTCTGAGACTATTCCTATTGCAACAGCGAGAGAAGCAAAGGGGGCACTTCCACTGGCTCAGTTACACAAAATTTTGCATGTAATTGTTAGGATTATTAATCCTCCCTTGTCTAAATGTCTAAATTAGGAGTCATGTCTAAATCGGGAGTCAATCCAGTCTATTTATAGTCATTAGCACCATTGGTTAAACTTGACCTAATTGGGGCACATGTTTCAGTTACCAAAGTGTGGGGAACACTAATTGAGGCTCACTGCCACTTATTGCACTTGATTGCATAAGTTTAGGAGTCTCCTAGATCAATCCCTACAATTTAGGAAGCAACTGGGAGTGCTGAAACCAACCAAGGTCAGTTCACTTTAGTTAATGACTAGTCAAGCCAAGTTAGGAGTTAGTTACATTCAGTTCTATCCCTCTACATTCAGTTAGCGCTAGGTTCAATTGATTGCACACATGTGGGGCGCATTTCTCACCTACCACAGTCAGTTAACCATTATTTAATACTAAATCTAACACTTGGTTGTGTTTTAGAGCTCCGATGAACTCCGGTTATGATTTAGACAAGGACAGGTAACTACTGGGTCCTCCGATAGTGATTTAGACAATGTCTTGGTTACCTACAGTCAAGTAGAGTCATCAATTCGAACTTCCTCATGTGGATTCGAATTGCTTGTGGCTATTAAAGCCATTTTACATTATTGTAATTATCATCTGAATTACTTTTTGATTGATGAAAGCATTCACAGCTGCAAGTCTTTTGCACTGTTTCATTCTTCAATTGCTGAGTAAATTGTGAGATCTTCTTTGTGAGTTTTGTTTTTTGTCTACAGATCTATATGCTCAAATTTACAGTAATAACAACAAACCTCTTAAACAAACTGTAAGGTTCTTATCATTTTCTATTCAGTAATTGGTATGCCTCATGAAGGGCTACTGGGATCGCTACCTACTTAGATGCAATCTCTTAACAGATTTACATTCACCCTGTATATGTAGATTGGACTTCCTTTATTTTGGATCTGGTGAGTCTTGCACTCAAGCTTAACTATACACTTCTTATAGGTGCTCACATTCTCTTTGTGGTTTGAGAGGTCCAAGCTGTTAAGCTGTTAGTGCAACACTGAGGTGTTAAACACCAAAGAGTTCCAATGATTTAGCTCCTCCTTCTTCACAGCAAGGTTGATGGCAGTAGTATGAAGCAGATCATATGACAATAGAGGAAAAACACTGTCAGGAATGTACATGTCAATGATATAATTAAATCAAGGTCCCATGGAGCTGGCTTCCCCTTTCTTCTCTCAGCATGCCTGATGAGAAAAATAGAAAAAGTTTGGGCAGGGTCACATCATGGCGTGTCTAGTATTCATGACTCTTTAACAACTTCAACCGTGCTTCCTGAGAGATTTTAGGAGCTTAAGAACCATAAAGAGCTACCTCTGAAAGCATTCTTATCCAAATTAAACTATTAAAGGGTGAAGAATTGGGCCTATTTTATGGAAACTAATTAACAGTAGTAATGCTTTACCCGAGAAATTGACCAACAACTAGGAATGGTGTCTCCTAAGCAACTTTTCAAAGCACATCATGCTGCAGCGACAGCCAAGAATTCCTTCCTGTCTTCCCTGAAACAAACTTCCCTGCTCTTTGCAACAAGCAGCAACAGGTAGAAACTCTGTTCTAGCCAACCAGTAATGGCAACAAGCTCTGCCCATTTCATGTATTCACTACATTGGTTTTGATTTTGTGCTTGTGAGAATCAGTGTTGAAGCATAAATATGCATTTATAAGAAGCCCATGTTTTGTCCTTGGCTCGGGAGGTCTCTACTGGCCATTTGTGCAACAAGCCACAGGCCCAATTGCGGCCCACAGCATGCTCTACACTTTAAATCACAGAGCCCCTCTTTCCCACTAAAGGTAGTTGAGGTATTAAAATTTCTTTTGCTTGTACATTCTTGGAAAGTATGTGAAATTATCCTTTGGCCTTCCTGCAAGGAATCCATGCGACTGCTTGCTCCACAACTCTATAAGCTTACCTAATGGTTTGAAGGAGTCTGCTTTCATGTTTCTTAACCATAGCTTCCAAGGACAAAGAGAATCAGGAAACCCATAGAAATAGTGAGGGTGGCTCAATATGTTGCAATAGCTTGAACTTGGAGCTAATTGTAGAGCAGTGAAAGTATGTCAGGAATGGTACAGATTAAAATCTGAAAAACTATCACAGTAGTAACTTCTGAGATGTAAGAACTCAAGCCGACCCATTTATCCCAGTGAGATCTGGAAAAAGGGTTTGGGATCAATATAGATTTTTGAAATTTTCTTACCCCTCTCTAGAAGTTTTCTTGATTTTTCCTTCGATCACCTGAAGCTTATTCCCATTTAAAATTTTGGAAACTTAGCCTGGGAGAAAATCTGTTCTGGTTTTCCCAGGCCTGTACGAGTAGGTCCAGCACTCTTCAAGGCACAGAGATGCCAACTAATGAGCTTCTACTGTTTTTCCTCCCTTTAGAGCTTCTTGGTTTAGATCCTTCTGGGAAGAGTCGTGTGTAGAGTACCCACAGACACTAGAATTAAAGAAGTGAAATAGCAAGTGGCTAAACTTTAATTGATTGAAAATTTATAAGCGAACGGTGTGGATATCCTAGGCCACAGAGAGAACGATGGGTGCGTAATTAACATGTGCTTACTTTTGATCCATGAGCTTCTCCAACTCAAAATCGAAATATTTTCCATGGACTTACATTTGATGGAAAGAGCAGTGAAACTTTTGTCCATGCAGAAGAATGTCTAAGAAATATATTGCCCCTGTAGCAATTTCCTAGTTGAAAATTCATGTTCAGAGAAGTTAGTTGTTGTTGGTTTGAATTTTCTCCTGAACAAATAGAAGATGCACCAATTGATACAATAGCAACATTGAATTTGAATGTGGAGTATGGTAATGATAAATATAAATACAATATTGCAGGGCCATGAGAATTGGAAGAGCATGGTGGATGTGTGTAGCACTGATCCCTATACCTCTTGCTTTCTTCTACTTGGCAACAAGCGCTGCTGCTTCTCTCTATGTCAGCACTTGCATCCTGGGCATGTGCTCTGGATATATCATCTCAACTGCAGTTTCTTTGAGTGCCGAGCTGTTTGGGATCGACTATTTTGGAGTAAATCATAACATCGTGATTGTCAATATTCCTTTGGGCTCTTTGCTGTTTGGTTACATGGCTGCTCTGATCTATGACTACAATGCTCAAGGTGGAGAAATTCACGAGAGAAAACTCGGCGGGATGACTGTTTGCATGGGAGGAAAGTGTTACAGGGCTACGTTTATCATATGGGGTTGTATTAGCTTGGTGGGCTTAATACTTAACTCAATTCTTGTGTTGAGGACTCAGAGGGTTTACAAGATCGCATACAAACTAGAAGAAGAAAGAGAGGTTCATTCCATGTGACGGAGAATCTTGCTCAGAAGGATAAGACTGCAAAATTTTTGAGAACTGGCACACAGATATAATGTTAATGGCCTTCTCAAAGCAGGTTCTGGTTACATAGCAATAAATCCAAAGTTAAAGTTTATACATGTGTACAATCTCTTTTAGATCATATATACAACAGAATTACATTTCCATTCTGATCAAACTAGGAATCTCAATTTAGTCTGGGGACCCAGTTTGATTGATACCCAAAAATCAACTGATTGTTTTCCATAACATATATTTTGATATTAAATGTTGAATGGCAAGTATTATCTCTCATAACTTTAAACAAGGCTTAGCAGCAAAGCTGCATATTCCCTGCCTCTAGATTTGAACAAGATTTGAAAGCTGCTCCATTCGTATATTTGCTAAAGCATCTTGTAACTGTATAAGCGATTCTGTAGATTTGAAAGTTGCTCCATTCATATATTTGGTACAGCATCTTGTGACAGTATAAGCAATTGTGTAATTATGTGATAATAGAAATACTGAAACAAATTCTTGATTTAGAAAATAAACCCTTAATTGCAATTGACTATGAGTAGGGATCAATTCATTACTAAGGACAATATTAAGCTTTACTATTGTGTTAAGATGATTCAGTCACCAGAATTTTGTTGTTAATCAAATGAAGCATCATTCATAGGCATAAATTTAACTACTTAATTTAATAAAGGATCTCCACTCAAAATAGAGCTTGATAAAAAATAATTCATTATAGTGAATTTGTTGAATGTATAACTAATCATTATCCTTTTCTTTTAAATTAAAAAAAAAAAGTTAACATTCAAATACTCAATTCAAAGGTTACATTGAGATTATAAATAAATTATCTCTAGTTTCCTCTAGGTAAATAACCATGTGACCAACCTACATTTATTCTGGTTGGAAAGACTGGTTTTATCGCAATTCACATCTTTTCTCGAGTAAAGCAAATGTGAAGGCCGTTCCTTTGATCTGTGTGAAACCGTCTTAAGCACTTTGAAAGCCCAATTGATTGAATTGTGCTAGCTTCAGCACTTTGAAAGCCCAATTGATTGAATTGTGCTAGCTTCAGTTTTGATAACCATGTGACCAACCTAAACTCTACAATGATGGCCATTTGCACAATGCATTCCAGCTTAATACATCACCATATGCTTGTATTTTATTATACTTAATATAAAGCAATTTACATTCAATAATAAATATCCGCATGCAACGTATAGGCCATAAAATAAAATGTGCATGTTCCATTGTTTTGCCAAAAACAAATATATGTAACTGGACCAAAATTAAACTAAACTCAATATTCAATAGGTTGTTGGCAAAGTACTCATGCTAGAATTTATGGTTGCTCTGGTTGACAAACGGAAGCAAACCTCTAATGGCAAACCAACTTTCTTAGCATCCAAGGGCTAGAAACATCGTTAGAATTAAAATAAAGATTGAAGGAAACTGTACACATGAAAATGTAGAACAGTTATTGAGTTTTTAAGTTGTTGAAATTTTTATACAAATAAAGTAGGATGTTTAACCAAAAGTTATATTCCATTTCGGTAATGGAAGACCAATAAATTTTGTTTTTTTGGAATTATATTCCATTTGGGTAATGGGAGAATAATAAAAAAAAAATTGGAAGTTATATTCCATTTGGGTAATGGGAGACCAATAAGTTATATTCCTTTTGGGTAATGGGAGACCAATAAGTTATATTCCAGTAGAATTGAAAAGGTTAAAATGTTGGCTTTTGATAAATTTGTTCTGGTTTATGATAGATTGGATGGATGGACTGCAATGTTGGTATTTGCGTTGCAGGCACCAAGTGTTCTCTGAGATTTAACTGATTCAGTTCATTTACAGTAGAAAAAAAAATGTTGGGTGTTGCAACATTTGTTCTTCTTTTTGGTATGGGTATGTTGACTGCAATATTTGCATTGATATTACAGGAAACCAAAGAAAAAGCTTTTTGGGTTTCAGAGTTCAGGCATTGACAAGGAACCTCTTCTCAGATAAACCAATTCTCTAGAAAGAGCTTTTTGGATTTGACAGTTCAAGCCTTGACAAAGAACCTCTCCTCAGCGAAACCAATTCAGGCATTGACAAGGAACCTTTTTTATATGGCCCAACATTAGTATAGTTGGAAATGTGATAATTATTAAGATCCATCAAAGTTTTCAAATTTTCCATGGACTTAGACCAGCATACTTATATTTTGTAAGAGTTTGGTTGATAAACTAATTAAGCAATTATTGTAATAGTAAACAATGGCAATACCATTAGCATGCATGGTGAAGGAATAAAGTAGAAAAGGACAAGCTAAGAGTGACGTGATGTTTGTGAATGAGATCTAGAGCCTAACTGATCGTGATTATGGAATTGGTGGAATTGTTCTCGTCGATGGAGTTTTGGCAGTGGGGATTTCTATGGATCCAAACAAGAAAGGGAGAAGGCCAGTTTGGTGGGTTCAGACCCTCGCTGGCGCAATGCTAAAGCAAAGAACAGGCGCCATGACTGAAATGCCATATCCCAAGTAGATACTCAAGAAATCTGAGTTGGAGGTCGATTGTTTGATATGTGATGATCAGAGCGAAGATGAATTTTTTGGACAATATTATTCTCCTTATGTTGGAGAACCAAAAGAACATAGTGGTTTTTTCATATGAATACAAGTACGGGACGCCATAATGTGTTTGTTTTGGTCCAAGCTCCTTTCTTCTGTCACCGCTGGGGCAACAAGGCTCTCTTCCCATCCTTAAACAGTTGTCAGAAAACAAAAATGGATGGAATGAAGCGATAATAGGATTTCAGAACAAAACCTCCGTGGAAGCAGATGGAATCTGTAATATGTTGGATAAGGTATAAGGAGTCGTTGGGCGTACTTATTGGTGATAGTTAAAACTGTGGATGGATTGACTAGAATGGTCGCTCAAACATATGGGAGTATGGGCGATAAGGTGTGAGCGCCGGTCGGTATATGTATCTTTCAAAAGGTAGACTCGGATGGTATTTACACACCTCAGAGCCGTTAAAAGAAGAGACCCCAACGTCATGTGATGATCTTCTTGAGGCTTTGAGATTCATCAGGTTTCATTCCCACTGATCCCTCCATTGTGTGTTCGTATGACTGGACATTCTTAAGTCGGTTTGGTAGATGTGGATGTGGTCTTGACTCTTTGCATTCCTAACTCTGATGCTGTGGAAAATATCTTCTCAGGTTATGGATTTTGTCTTCATTAAAACCTAGAAACACCTCTAATAAGTCAAAATCATAGACTGGTGTTGGTATGACTGGACATTCTTAAGTCGGTTTGGCAGATGTGGATGTGGTCTTGACTCTTTGCATTCCTAATTCTGATGCTGTGGAAAATATCTTCTTAGGTTATGGATTTTGTCTTCATTAAAACCTAGAAACACGTCTAATAAGTCAATCATAGAATGGCTGGTATGAGTAACAAGTGACAAAATAATGAGAAATTACAACAATACAAAAATGAGGGATATACACTAAATACTTGATTGTTTTATTTACTGAAAATATACATATTTATCTATAAGTTTCTGCTTGCAAATAGTCCAAAATCTCGTTGGTCTCCAAATCAGTACAAAGGTAAGTAAATCCAATCTTCGCCCTTTTGTAAAAACAATGTTTGCAGGTCACAGATCTCTTACAAGAAAAAGAATCAAAATGCTTAATATTCAAATTTGATGCCGGTAATGAATTTAGGAGGATGAAAAACCATTTTGAAAAGCTATTTCATAATCTACTAAACTAATTCTCCAACACCAGAATTTCCAGAATTTCCACAAAAGGAATATTTTTGCAAATTAAATATAGAAGGAAGGATTATAAATGCAGACAAACCTAGTCATGAAATATGTGTTCTAGTGAAGGCAGTACTGGTTCTCTACGACATACAATCTATGATGTTTGTTCAATTTGCACATGCTCGGAGATGTAGTACCGCAAGGAGCCGATATGGTAGGTTTCTGGTGATCCAACAACAGATAAAACGTCAATTACTAATGCATAAAAATGACATCTGTTTTTCCAAGCATAAAGAGACTTCTGTAAAATTCTTGCAGTTTTTCCATTGTAATTAACATATTGTTTGCCATTAAAATGGATTTTGGCGCGAGAATTTCTAGTAATGGGTATTTGGGTATCTAACTCACAATGCAATAACCCTTTGAGTGAGGGGATTTCATATTACTCCAACCCACCCACATGATGTAGTTTCTGATTCATTCCAATTGCTGAGGAACCTTTGTGTGCCATTGAGTTGGGATTTAAAATGTAACATCTCCATACCCTATAATGCAGATAAATTAAAAAAAATTCTTCAAGAACCCTTGTTCTCCTTAAGTTAACACACTTTTCGACCTTCATTCTCAGGCTTAGAAACCACTGTAAGGGTTGTTTCTCCTTTGGAAGATCCCTTTTATGACCGAAAACACCATTTTCCGCACTAGACTTGTCATTTCCGCATTCTCCTTTTCATCTTTTCGCTGTGGAATCCGAGAACTGGGAGCACAAAACACAACGGAAACATTAACCTTCCACCCTTCCGCTTTTGCACCTTTTCACCTTCTACCTGGAACTCGAAAATCGAAGCACCAACGTTCGACAAAATCCTTCGATCACCTTTCCACCTTCCATCCGGAACTCAAAAATCGGGGAATCAACGTTCGACGGGATCCTTCGATCACCTTTCCACCTTCCACCCGGAACTCGAAAATCAGAGAACTTAACTTTTCGACCTTAGCCTTTTTTTGCACTTTTGACTTCCGCTTTCCAACCTTGGACTTCGGAAATCAGAAAGTAACTTTTTCCTTAGAACCTTTTTGCACTTTTCCGCTTTCTCCCTCCACCTTCCGCAATATCCTGGGGTAGGGAAACACAACATTCTTCCTTCATTCAACTGTGCTTTTCCTATTTCTTCCTTCCTCCTTCCCCAAGCAGACTTCAAGGGGTGGAAATGCTAAGTCAAAGACATTCTAACTTTGTAACAAGATTCTAGCCTCCATGAACTTGGGCAAAATGCATTAAAATATACAAGACAAATATAGATGCAAATGCATGAACATTCATCAATAGTAACTCTACTGAAACATTAACAAACATTCACTACATTCATAATAATTTTACATAACCAGTATAGTCATTCATAAGAAAATACATTGCATAAACAAGAATAATAGAGAAAACTTATCTTGGATGGTGGAGTTGTCCCGCAACTAGCTATGCGGCTGCAACGTTCCACCCAACCATAGGCCCGTTGTGTTCATCAATCTATCAACACAACTTCCACACTCGAGCTCGGCATGATTTCCACAAGGAACTAGGGAACAACTTACTCACACACAACGAGATCATAACACACATAGTCAAGCCATCCTTCACTAGTTGGGTTTATCAGACTGTCCAGCCAAGCCAACACCAAGTTGGGTTTATTAGGCTGCAGGCTTACAAGCCAAACATTGTTGGGTTTATCATACTTACTCATACAAGCGAATATACACTTGTATTTATCACACTGTTCACATTGAAGCCAACTTTCACAATAAGGACCATCCAAGCCAACTAACTGATGGGTTTATCAGACTGTCCAAAGTCAAGCCATCACAATCTTGGGTTTATCAAGCTCACTCAACCCAAGATTATTCACAAGGCCAACATGTACAACAAGACACAACCAAGCTTACTACTAGTTGGGTTTATTAGGATTCTCAACCAAGCCAATGTACAATTAGGTTTATCATACTGTTCACAGTCAAGCCAATCTATCTTTGGGTTTATTAGGCTACTAAGGCAGTAGCCATGAAGAACTGCTAAGCTAGTGAGCTCATTCAGTGAGCTAAGGACACCTTCACAAGATCTATCTGGCCCAGCATCCACGTTTCCTACACACCCAACACAAGGAAGTGTCCCCTTCTCTGCTCCACAGTCCCTCGGGCTACACCTTCCCTTCAAGTGCTCTTCAGGATGTGCAGAGCAAATTCACCAGTGACTCTTATTTTATTGTGAGGTTCCACACTAGGTTTATCAAGCACATTCTATGTCTCATCCACTCCTAAGTCTTGCATACAATTCAAATCCGAACCAGGGTGCACAACACAACAAACCAAAGGGAAAACACAACAACACAAGCTTCACTCTGTAACATAGAGAAACAGGTTTGTAGACTACTCTGTAACATAATGTAGATGGACTAAACAACTCCAAACAGTGAACCACACTGCACAACCACGAACATAGACCTTTCCCGCGGCTCAGGAGAGTGAAAAATGCGTGAGTGGTCAAATGGTGTCATCCCCCAACGAGCAACAACAACAAAACCATTTCGCAACTAAGGGAAAGGACAAATTGGCACACATCACGTGCTTCCTTGTGACAGAAGCAAGCATGTGGCTTCCCAGAATGCAGAATTGCAGGTTTACTCAAACACATAATCAGACTACCATGACTTGCTCTACCCAATGCATTAACTTCATCAACCAACTTCTGGAAGAAATGAATGATTGGGGATAGAGTACAAAAGGTAGCTGACGTTCATGGGTTTCCCCATTGAGATCTAGTTACACCTTATTGGCTCATGGGGTTTGACTAACTCTTCTCCCTATTCCTTGTGAAATCATGCCCCCATCTCTTTCACGTTGCAATCCCATAGCTAGCTGTGGTATTGTTATTAAATTGTGTATGACATGATATATCAAAATATATACTATGCTTGACTTAGCATTATCACCATAGGTATCAACCATGATCACCTATATAAAAAACACCAATCAATGGTAGGGCCTTGGCCTTGTGTTACTTTCCATGATTCTAATGCAATATATACATGATGTACAATTTCAATATCAAGGGGTCAAAACCATGGTATTACATTCTCCTCCCCCTTGCAATAGCATTGTTCTCACTGCTTTACAAAATTGAAAAAAATGTTGCACTGGCACCACCCTCAGTGCTCTGCAAAATTGAACAAAAATGGATGTGCCAATCGCGTAGAATCCTCCAGCTCCCACATAGCCTCATCAGGACTGTAGTACTCCCATTGCACATTTACCTGTCAGACGGCTCGATTCCGGAGCACCATGACCTTCCTATCGAGGAAGCGCAATGGCTCGGTTTGAAACTCTCCCTCGAGTTCCACCTAAATCACAACCCAATTTATCACATGATTAGGGTCATGTACATATTTCTTAAGAAAAAAAACATGAAAAAAATTATGAGCTCTAGTGCTAGCAGGAAATGCAAGTCTATATGCAACTGACCCTATTCTTTCAAGCACTTCAAACGACTCACAGTATCTAGGTGACAGCTTGGCACGACTTCTAAGCTTCAAGGAACTCTTCCTTGCCCTCACTCTGAGGTAAACATGATCCCCAACACTGAACTCTCTATGCATTATGTGCTTGTATGCATAGCTTTTCTGTCTATCTTGGGATGCTTTCAAGTTCTGCCTAATATTTGCAACCTCTTGCTCCATTTTCTTGAGAAAATATGGACCAAGCACAATCTTGTTCACTGGATTATCCCAAGTCATGGGTGTCCTACACCTTCTTCCATACAAAGCTTCATATGGACTCATCCCTAAGGATACTTGTTGTCCATTATTATAAGCAAACTCTACCAAGTGTAAATAATCCTCCCACTTGGTTGGTTTGTCCATCACATACATGTGAAGCACATCTTCGAGCACTTGATTCACCCTCTCTGTCTATCCATTAGTCTGAGGATGGTAAGTAGTGCTGAAGTTAAGCTTTATACCCAAATTTGCAAACAAACCCTTCCAAACATTGGAAGTAAACTTGGGATCTCTATCAGAAACTATTGCCTTAAGCAATCCATGCAATATGAAAATCTCCTTCATGAAGATTTTTGCAGTGGCATCAGTCTTATATGTGGACTTGACCAGTATAAAATGTGATTCATTTGTCAACTTGTTCACCACAACCATGGTGGAATCATGTTGTCTCCAAGTCATTGGCAATCCTGTGATAAAATCCATGGAAACAACTTCCCATTTCCATTATGGAACTAGAAAAGGATGCAACAAACCTGCTAGGTGTTGATGCTCAACCTTTACCTGCTGAAATTTCATGCACTTTGAAATACACTCAGCAATGTCCTTCTTCATTCATGGCCAAAAATTATGCTTTCTAGCTGTAGCAATTGTATTATGATATCCTAGGTCACCATAATATGGAGCTTGATGGATTTCATCCATAACAATTCTCCTCAAATCTGTTACATTTGGAATATAAATTCTATTTTATAAGTAAGAATTCCATCTTCTTGCAATTTATATCCCTCATACCTCTTTTCAAGACTTTGTTGCTGCAATTTGTCCTTTATCTGCACATACATTTCATCTTCAGCAGTATGATTAATAATCTACTTTCTCAAATCCGATTGGAAAATACTAAGAAATGCCACATGCATTTCACGTACCTTCCTAATGAGTGCATCAACCACTTTGTTCTCTTTTCCTTTTATGTGCTTGATTTCAAAATCAAACTCACATAAAAACTCTAGCCATCTAGATTTCCTAGCATTTAGAGTAGGCTGATCAAACAAATATTTCAGACCACAGTGGTCTGTCCTTAACTCAAATTTTCTACCCATTAAGTAATGCATCCGCATCTTGAGAGCATGTACTATGGTTGCAACTTCTAAATCATGAGTGGCATAGTTATTCTCATGATCCTTCAACTTTCTTGACTCATAGCATACCACGTGGTTGTCTTGCATAAGAGCTCCTCCAAATCCTTGACCACATGCATCAGTACACACCACAAAATCTTTTTTTGGGTCTACAATTTTCATAATTGGTGCACTTGTGAGAAGATTCTTCAACTGTTGGAAGCTTTCTTCAGACCTTGGTGTCCATTCAAACTTTATCCCCTTCTATTGCAAAAAAGTGATTGAATGTGCAACTTTGGAGACTCCCTCAATGAATCTCTTGTAGTATCCTGCAAGTCCCATAAAAGATCTTACATCTGTCACATTTATTGGGGTAGGCCAATTCATAATGGCTTCAATCTTTTCACGGTCTATAGATATTCCTTCATTTGAGATACCGTGACCCAAATAATGAATTCTATCTGTTAGCGCTATTTATTTTTGTTAAAAGTTAGTGCTATCATCAAACCGCTTTTAAGATATATTGGTGATCAAGTGGTTTTCAAATTCTTCCCGCTAAGAAATTTATAAAAATATGTGAGGTATGCAAGAAGAGAAGGTTCTAAAGGTATTTTGAGCAAAAGAGAAAAAGTTAAAGGCTTTTGGTTAAAAATGAGATATTTTATAGAGAAAAATTATTCATTATGAATAATGTTTACAAAAAATTTATGAAATATATTTTGTAAAAGGAGGCTAAAAGTTATGTTTTATAAAAATAAACGAAATTTATTTTTATAAATCCAAAAAGTGTGGCTAACACCAAGAACCAAGTGGTCAAAAAATTATGAAGTTACTCTGTTTCTTGACATAAAGTCAAAATGGGCTCGTGCACCAACCTGCCACATCAACATACCAAGCAAAGTTAGCACTCAAACAAAGCGCCAAGCACACAAGTGTTATATTACATTGTTCCTTGATATTATATGAAACTAGCAGTGCATATAAACATTGGAAACATGTCTTACACTATGCATGTGGGATACATATATATGCATTAAATATAAGTACAACAATGATAACTCCTTGCTCATACACCTGTATGTAGAAGTTACAAAAGAGTTGAAGGATGAGGTGGGATGAGAATGAAGTTTGGTCTAGAATACGACCTTGATCTATTTAACATTGTGGCAGTTCCTGATTTTAACATGGGAGCGATGGAGAACAAGATCCTTGATATATTGAATTCAAGACTTGTTTTGACATCTCCACAACCGGCAATGGATGTAGAATATGCTGCATACACATTCATATATTAAGATGGACAATTTCTATGTCATAGCGTTATTTTCAGTATTAGTCTCAGATTTAAATGTATGATGAAATATTTTCAACACTCACGGGGATAAGGCACAGTTGAAGAGAGGGATGCGTTAAGATGTAGCAGAATTGGAAGAATAAATTCATAGTCGGCAGCCATTTCCCCAAAGGACTTGGCTTATGATTAAATTGCAGCAAAATTAAACATAGATCAATGGCTCATATCAAACTCAGTCACATCTAATGGACAAAGAAAATTTCATGATATCAATCTACATGGAGAAACTATATTTTCAAATTCGTGAAATAAACCTGCTTGTGGTCAAATTGAAAACACGTGTCCAACATCCGCCACCCAGTTAATCAAATCCATGGAGGAGGAAAATTTCGCGTTGTGAACTTGCAACGGGTAAGTCAATTTTCAATCAGCGAAATTTAAATGGTGGGAAGCTTAGGGCACGTGTTGAATTGGAAAAGAAAATTGATGGTTGTAAAGCTTTCTGCTGGATGAAAATGTTGTTTAGTTAATGTTTCAAGATTGGACAAAATGAGCAAATCAAAACATGTGTTTTTATCCCATCCTTTGAGAACGAGATCAGTGATCCAAAATGTTTCCGTTCAGAGAAAATGAAGAGTGTTTAGAGTTGCATGGTTCTACACTTTGTGTGAGTCTAGTGATGATAATTTTCAGATAGCATATTTATCATAAAGAGCATTTACATGCATTTCTTGAAGCGACCAGTGAATTTTTTCCCTATAAATGACTGTTTGAGTCATCAACTTCAAGCAACTTTTTCCACCAACTGAAGAGAAATTTTGGGAAACTGAGAGAGGTTTGTCTTTATAACATATGCATATACAATAACCTATCTCAGTTTTCACACAGGTGCTGTGGATTGAGATAATCAAAGTCATCTTCATATGGAAAATGTTTCGATTTGAGAATGACTGTTTTATTCATCAAATTCAAAGAATTGTTTCAGACAAATGGAGTTTCATTTCAGGAAAATGAGAGAGTTTTTTATTCATCATAGATGTACCTTAAAAAAACTCCTTCCATCTTTACATAGGTATCACAAGTTGGGATAATTTAAAATATCTTCACAGGTTATTTTTCCAGAAATTTATAGGTTTACTGTCTGAGTCATCAGTTTCAAAATCAGATACGTAGAAGCTAGGGATGAATCAGAGGAAATGAAGACATGGGTTTTGTTGGGAACATGGCCAGTTACAAAATATTATTTTTGTTTTCATTGAGCTATCAGCATCTGGGATATGCAAGAGGGGCTTGTTTAGCCTGTTTTCTAGTAGCCTGCATTTCATTTTTGTCTTATGTGAATCGTGGTGTGTAGGCCACATCCGAAGTTTGTTAGAAGATGTTCTTCAGTTTGTAACAAATTTTATTTTCGAATGTAGCTTTAGGAAGTCCAAAAAGTACTATAAATGTACCGCCTGAAGAAGGAGAAAGGGTTGGAACCAATGTAACTTTGTGTTGTATGCTTTCAAGAGTTTTCTAATAAAGTTGCAGACGCGAAGTCAGTGTTTTTCACAGGGATTCATGTGTTGTTTGTGTTATAGTCTATTTCTTCCTTTCTCATGTGAATGTTTTCTAGTTTATCTCCTCCATTATGTTTTCTTTCATGTCTAAAATAAGTGTATAACAACTTGGAATTCATACATATTATGCTCCGTCTGTTGTTTCAGATATCCACTAAAGCTTTCTTCTAAAGTTACTACGGAATTCATTATTTAATGCTCTATGTTAATTTTTTGTTCTTGCTCTTCCTTTTCCACCAGACAATTATAATTTGACTACGATCGAATGGCTATCTTGCACCTGTGTTAAAATCGCATGCATAAGTTATGTTTATTTTCGTTACCCATCTTGAATCTATCGCCCAATGGTTCTATGTTCTGTTTCAACCACCCTTACAAAAAATTCATATTTTTACTTGTACATATATGGCATTGTTAATATTTGGTGAGAGACCCCTCTCGGAAGAGCAGAAGGCCAATTCTCTCTTCGAAAGTGGTTCTGTTGTTACCTGGGAATGAGCCTTCACAACCTTTGGTTCTTCTCCAGTGCTAACAAACTAGCGCCGTTTCCGGGGATGAAATTGAAGATCATCCCTAGGAAGAATGACAAAGATTCAAAGGATAAAGGGTTTATGTGCGCAAATAGAGATTCTTACATGTGAAAAAGGTTGTATCGTTTGCCCTGGTGACTCCACTGGGGAGACTAGTGGTTAGAAAGACAGAGACAGGGAGAGGTCTCCAATCTTCCCTAGATTTGAACAAAAGGTTTAGATCTAACTGTTGACGGTGAACAATGGTCAGACATCAAGAAGGTCATGTCTCTTTTGACCCGGCGAATCCATCTGCGAAGGATCCATTCTTCATAATGTTCTATGGCAGCTCCACTATCAAACGGGGTTGCAAAGTTTGAGGAGTTGATTCAGTTCTCCACCATTAAGATGACTTCTCGGGCTGGAAAGTGTGCTCCTATGAATCTTGCTTCCATTCCTAGTTACCCCAATAAAATACCTCTAGTAAATTGAAAAACATACCTTCCAAGATTTAATGATGAAAAGGGTGATGGTGCTGCCATTCATTTATTTAGATTTCATAAGCATATACATAGGCTGGGAGTGAGATGGCATAAATATTATTTAATGAAACTGTTCATGTTTAGTTTGGAAAGATATGCAAGGTCTTGGTATGAGGGATTGCCAATAGGGAGTTTATCTTCCCTTAAATATTTTCATACAATATTTCATGAACATTTCGAAAGGCATTATCCTTCTTTGTTGTTACTTCGAGATTGTTGCACACACGATAGAGAGTTCATCGAAAATGTGAAAGATGAGTGTGGTGATAATCAGTATTTGGATGAAGAATTTTTAGAGATCTTATAGGAATATTCAGCTCAAAAAGAAAGACAAACCAATTGCCATGATATTCAAGAAATTTCCCAGCAGTTAGTATTGTCTTCCTTAACTGAAGTTGACATAGAAAAAAGCTCAGATTCAACCAGTTATATCTCTCTTCCTAAAATTGATGATGATTTGGAGCATTCTTATTAAAACAAAGACCAAAAATATTAAAACAAAGTGGAATCTAAACATGTTGAAAGTGACTGTTTGTTGTTGTGTTTTCCTTCATTTGAGTGGTTAAAAAATAGACTTAAAGTTTTTGATCAAAAATAGAAATTTGATATTGTAGATGAATGTATAAATTTCCTTGAAATGGATGATGAGCGAGAAGGACAGTTATGCAATCAATCCCAGCCTTTAGAAAAACCAGCAATATGCAATGAAGAATTGAATAATTAAGAAGATGATGGGGGTTCTCAAATGGATGTTTCTTTTTGTTTTTCAAATTCAGAATTTTTTTGTTGAAAAGAAGTATGTTTGCTTGATCATGTTGAGGAATGTAGTGGTATTTCTTTTGGAATGCATGGAAAGAATAAAGTTGTAAAATCAGAAATTTTGAACGAATTTGTGGAGCTCTTGGTTGAGGATTGTCATGAACATTCTTATCAAGGATCTTTTAAGAGGAAATTTGATAATTTGCAAAGGGAGTTACTTTTTGAGCAGCCTTCTCATGGTAAGCAAATGATAGAATTTTTTGAAGGCTTTCATTTTTTTTATGATCCAGTGGCAGAGTACATGGAGAATCTTGGTAGTGGTAAGGGCTTGTCACATGCCCCAATTCTGCAAAAACAATTTTATATTATTTGAGGAACAATATGTTAAATTTTATGCTAAGTTGTAATTGATGACCTAGTGGGGTGAAGGATATTTAATGTAAATTCTAAATATTTTATTTGTAAATAAATAAATGAGGAGCCAACAACTTAGGAGAGTTTTTAAAAGAGTGTTTACTGGTCAAATTGGTGGAGGAGACTAGGTGGAGAGAAAACTAACATGTGGTAGCATCCTCAAACCACTTCCAACTGTTACAGGTGGCAACCTACCTACATTTGTGTTCACAATTCCCCAAAAAATTGGAATCAAAGCAGGTGGCTCAATTAATGAAAATTGACCCAAAAGACCTAGACAATCTTTATAAAAATTCCCATTGAAGAGAGCTGAGGCTGCTCATTCTAGAGAAGTGATCATTCAGGTTGAATGAATGTACTTCAGAGAAATTCAATGGAAGGGAAATCTGGAAAGTGTTTGAGGGGATAACTACTGATTGATCTAGGTGCAACTTTTAAGCTGAAGATCATATTGCTGAGAGCAGAGTGTTTTACCGAGGTATTGAACTAGTCAGTTGACAGAGGGTTCTACTATTTGCATTCTCCACCCAGTTCTCAGCCAAGAAGACCAGGAACAGGATCGAGGGTCCTGAGGAAGAGTTGTTTGAGCGCTCTACAGGAGATTGGTAGGAAGGAACAGCCTCCTAAAGCTGTTGTTGTCTGTCCTCAACAGGTTCTATGTTATTTTATTTTACTGCTTTGGTTGAATAAATCTTATTTAAACTGCTATATGAATGTTAAAAGTTCAGTTTGGGAAATTTTAGATTTAGTATTCTTATTAGATTGTCATAGAAATGAAATGGATTTAGATAATAATGTATTTGAATGAAAATAAATTTCTAAACTGTGTTTTTCCACACCTAGAAATCAGGTCGTACTCTAGAACAGTTAGAATGCTTTAAGTAGATAAGAGAATGAAAATAGTAGATAGGATTTTGTATCTATAGATAGTAGAGTAAATTTATTACAATGTTTAAAATATTATGAAGGACAAACAATGTTATGATTTATTTGTGTTTATTGTTTTTACTTAGTATAACTAAATAAAATGCAGGAAAAGAAATAGTAAACTACACTAGAGTTACAGTAATAGTATACTGATAAAATAAAATCTTATAGAAGATAACAACTAAGTATATAAACAAGATATTAACCACACAGTTTATCTTTTAAAACTATTAACTAAATCTTAAACTATTAATTAATATAAACCAGTTCAGGGTTATGCTTATAAACCCTTTATTTATGAAAAGTAAACAGAGTTAATGTTCTATTCTTTACAGAGCTCTGAATCTTTTCAAAGTTATATAATTGTAAATAAAAACAAGTGTAAATGTAAACATTAACTAAAATAAACTAAGAATTACATATCCTTTTATAAATTAATTTATATAAGTTTTAATCCATTCACATTGATAACTGTGTAAACAAATTTAACAAGAAGACTATAAACTATGCATTAGACTGACTACAGTCTTATCCTTAAAAATTAATAATATATTTATAAACCCTTTTAATTTAAATACTTCATAAACAAGTTAATGAATAACAATACACCTGTAATAGCGAAATAGAAGCCAACAAGAAACAGTGCCCAAATAATAATTAATTTAAGAACACATTTATACAAGGGTTTCATTTCTAGTAAACCCTAGCTATTATATCATGAACTGATAAGTGTAAATTTATAAGTTTTACATTATGACTGATCTACAGTCTTCACAATAACAATATTTACTTACAAAAATATCATTAACAATAATTTACTTCATTGAGAGTTGAAGAAGAAAACCTATTTTATAGTATTAGTATTTACAAGTTAAAATATAATAAATAGAGTAATCGAAACAAAAGTTATTTTAAAACCTTGAGTGCAGGAAAAACTCTCATATCTTAAAATTTAAAGTATGGTATTATCAAGCCATAAGGCTGTAATAATTTTACAAAAAAAAGAAACTACAATCAAGTCACGGCATATAAGCCGGAGCTACCCAACAACATGCAAAGGTTTTTAACAACGAAACTGAGTAATAACATAAACTAAGCATTTATACATTGGAGGAACCGAAGACATGCTTCCCTTCAAACTGTAACTTCTTTCCAATAACCTCTGCAAGCAGAGAGATGCCACGACAAATAAGGGATTACCAGTTATGGCCATGAATTTCACCAGCTCGAGAGTAGTTTCCTTCATACTTGAAGCCGCAACTGTAAGCTGCAAAAACAAGACCAATATGATTTTTAGAAGTGGTATTCTTTGTATTAAAAACGTAAATAGTACTTAGAGAAGAAATGAGAGCAGGGTAAAACCTTACCTGCGAATAAAGAATCTAGAGCCGAGGAGGAGACTTAACTAGCATGAAGAACAACACCTTGAAGAAACAGACCCTTGTGCTAACTTGTGATAGAGGCAGCAAGGTTCACCTTCCAGATTTACACTGACAATGGAGTAGGTTATAAGCAATGGCAAGGGTAACGCTATGGCCCAACACTCTAAACTACTGACAGAGTAAACCCACACTCATGACGATACAATGCTTGTAGAAAGAAACCAAGATACAAACTGTGTATCTCTCAACTCTTACATAAGAGATACATCACTTTACTACACCCAAAATGGAGCTTTCAAATGTTAACCAGCGAGCCTCTCATGGCCGCAAAGAAACCCAAACAGCACAAAGCCAAAACCTCGAAGGAGAATGAAGAAATAGGGTTTCTTTGTGAGCCTATAAATCGACCAACACATGGTGGAAACTCATCCACGTGCCCATCAGGATTTTTAATCAGCACTGGGTCGATCTACATAGTTCTCCTGCACTGTTGGGTGAACACTATTATTGCCAATAATTTATATCTTACCACAATGATAATGTTGTTTTAAAGTCAACTCATATCATTGCTTTTGGATAATCAATACAATCAAGCTATAGGAAAAAGTATTTGTATGTATCAATAACATTTGCATTATGAAAACCTTGAAATCAATCTTTTGTAAAAACATTTATATGAAAAACAATAGTGGAGATTATGCCTTTGACCTTGAGTCGATAGCACTACTAATAGCTATTCATACAAACCTTATGTTTAATAAATAATACTACATTAAAACTAGTGTTATGTATACATAAGTCGGCAAAGTAATTTGTTTATAGAATAAGTGTATGTAAGTAAATGTTATGTGATAATTCACCATAGTACAACTCTTACTAATGCATAAGTCGACAATATTATGGTTAGAAGACTTCTTGGAAGTTATTGTTCATTTGGTTTCTATAAGAACCAAACTCTTAATAAATTAAACCGATATTTAAACTACACCTTGGTAGTTGCAAGGTAGTAAGACTACCTAGGGTTAAAAGCAAAATCACTTAGAAATTTTATTAGGCGATATGATAATGTAATATTGCAATAATACAAGTGATAAGGTGAAGCTTAGAAAATTGAAATTATAGCTAGCTTATAAAGCAGTACTTTGAACTATAGACATAGCATAGCAGTATTTTCATGCTTCAGTAAAAATGTTTCTATGTGAAATCATGAGCCCAATACTCATCAGAAGAACTTGTGAGTAACTGGACATATCACATCAGAAAGAAAAACTTAAGTGGAACTCATGCTGATAAAGAGCACTAGCATATCAGGAATATTGGTCTTTACGACTAACTTAAAATACTATCATAGATTCAAAAATAGTAAAGGAAGTACTTTACCTCAGCATAGCCTCGCTCTTTATTAATCAAATTATACTATAGCATTTTTATTATGCTAAAGAAGTACTTTTTGTTTTAACGCAAAAACAAACTCCTACTTGTTCAAAAATTTACCTGTTGAACCTGTAAGAACCAGAAATCCAGCTGAGTTAGCAATTGCTAAGTAAGCCCAGATTATAACATAGCTTCTCACCTACTTGACAAAAGCAAACCATCAATACCTAGAAGCAACTAAATGCAGGTCATATACATAACATATCAAAATTAAAATGGTATTAGTGTGTATGTGTTGAAGTTAATCGTTACATATTGTTAACTGTTTCAGTTTTCCGCTAAGCCGCTAGTAGTTATTAAACTACAGCTTTAGAAATTTTATGTTACATTAAAAATTTTAATTTTTTGTGAAAATTAGGGGTTATGACACGGCAGGTTATATCTCTACTATAAAGATCAATTTCTTTCTTATAACCTTGTGCCACTAGGTCTTTCAGTTCTGTTTTGTATCAAGCATGAAGAAAAAGTTGGTTTATGGTATAATTTGCTTGATTGGCTTCATTGGAAGTCATAAGTTACTTGACTGAGCATTGATGCTTAATAATTAGGGTAGGTAAGTAAATATGAATAAGATCGACATGGTGAACATTCCATTTAGGAGTTTTCAATTTGTTTTTAGTTTCAGTTTTGATTTCAGTTTTGGTTTTAAAATTTAGGCTTGCAGTTGCAGTTGGTTTCCAGCCTTCAGAGTATGGACAGGTGATAGGTTATACGGTGACAGGGGTTAGTTTGCAATATGGATTCAGTTGATGTTTCAGTTCATAACAGGTAGAGGATTTCAGAAAAAATTGGGAGCCACCCAATGGATTCGACACCTAGTCTACGAGGTTCTATTCTACCTCGTAGGGAGGATAGCATCCCTAATGGAGCCACCTGTTAGCACTATTTATTTTTGCTGAAAGTTAGTGCTATCATCAAATTGCTTTTAAGATATAGTGGTGATCGAGTGGTTTTTAAATTCTTCCTACTAAGCAATTTATAAAAATTTCCCAAGGCTACAATAAGAGAAGGTTCTAAAGGTGTTTTGAGAAAAAGAGAAAAAATTAAAGGCTTTTGGTAAAGAATGAGATATTTTTAAGAGAAAAATTATTCATTATGAATCATTTTTACAAAAAAATTATGAAATATATTTCGTAAAAGGAGCCTAAAAGTTATGTTTTATAAAAATAAATGAAATTTATTTTAATAAATCCAAAAAGCATTTGGATATTTATGGAAAAAATGAATGAGATATTTTACCAAGAGGTATTTTAGTCTAAGCATATTTTGTGGAAAAAGTAAATGGGATATTTTACCAAGAGGTATTTTAGGCTAAGCCCAAGAACCAAGTGCTCAAGAAATTATGGTGTTACTTTGTTTCTTGACATAAAGTCAAAATGGGCTCTTGACATAAAGTCAAAATTGGCTCATGCACCAACCTACCACATCAACATACCAAGCAAAGTCAGCAATCAAACAAAGCACCAAGCACACAAGTGTTATATTACATGGTTCCTTGATATTATATGAAACTAGTAGTGCATATAAATATTGAAAACCTGTCTTACACTATGCATGTGGGATATATATATACACATTAAATATAAGGCTGGCAATGATAACTCCTTACTCATACACCCGTATGTAGAAGTTACAGAAGAGTTGAAGGATGAAGTGGGATGAGAATGAAGTTTGGTCTGGAATACGACCATGATCTATTTAAAATTGTGGCAGTTCCTGATTTTAACATGGGAGCGATGGAGAACAAGAGCCTTCATATATTCAATTCAAGACTTGTTTTGGCATCTCCACAACCGGCAATAGATGCAAACTATGGTGTTATTTTGGGTATTATTGGTCATGAGTTTTTCCACAACTAGACTAACAACAAGGTAACACAGCATGATTGGTTTCAATTAAGTTTAAAGGAAGGTCTTACCATTTTCGGAGATTAGTAATTCTCATCTGATATGGGTAGTCAGGCTGTTAGGAGATTTGAAGATGTTGTGAGGCTACGTAATTATCAGTTTCCTCACGATGCTAGCCCCATGGCTCACCCTATGCGTCCACATTCATATATTAATATGGATAATTTCTATGCCATAGCGTTATTTTCAGTATCAGTCTCAGATTTAAATGTATGATGAAATATTTTTGGTACTTGTGGAGATAAGGCACAGTTGAAGAGAGGGACGCCCTAATCTATTGCAGAAGTGGAATAATAAATTCATAGTCAACAGGAATTTCCCCAAAGGACTTGGCTTATGATTAAATTGTAGAAAAATTAAACATAGATCAATGGCTCATATCAAACTCAGTCGCATCCAATGGCCAAAGCAAATTTCACAATATCAACCTGCACAAAGAAACTACATTTTCAAATTTGTAAAATAAACTTGCTCGTGGTCAAATTTAAAACGCGTGTCTAACATCCGTCACCCAGCTAATCAAATCCATGAAGGAGGAAAATTCCGCATTGTGAACTTGCACGAGGTAAGTCAATTTTTCAATCAGCAAAATTTAAATGGTGGGCAACTTAGGGCACATGTTGAATTGGAATATCAAATCGATGGTTGTAAAGATTGTTGCTCGATGAAAATGTTGTTTAGTTAATGTTT
Organism: Pseudotsuga menziesii; assembly: GCA_001517045.1. Lineage (NCBI taxonomy): Eukaryota > Viridiplantae > Streptophyta > Pinopsida > Pinales > Pinaceae > Pseudotsuga > Pseudotsuga menziesii. Next base: position 70,241 of record LPNX011030668.1, on the reverse strand, counting down.
CAAGATTGGACAGAATGAGCATATAAAAACATGTGTTTTTATCCCATTCTTTGAGAACGAGATCAGTGATCCTAAATGTTTCCGTTCAGAGAAAATGAAGAGTGTTTAGAGTTGCATGGTTCTACACTTTGTTTCAGTCTGGTGATGACAATTTTTAGATAGCATATTTATCATAAAGAGCATTTACATGCATTGATTGAAGCGACCGGTGAATTTTTTCTCTATAAACGATTGTTTGAGTCATCAACTTCAAGCAACTGTTTCTGCCAACTGAAGAGGAAGTTTTGGAAACTGACATATTTTTGTCTTTATAACATACCCATATATAATAATGCATCTCATTTTTCACACAGGTGCTCTGGATTGAGAGAATCAAAGTCATCTTCAGAGGGAAAATGTTGAGATCTGAGAATGATTTTTTTAGTCATCAAATTCAAAGAATTATTTCAGCCAAATGGAGTTGAATTTTAGGAAACTCAAAGAGGTTTTTATTCATCACAGACCTACCTTAAAAAACCTCCTTTAGTTTTTATAAAAGTATCACAGATTGGGATGATTTAAAAGATATTCACAGGGTATTTTTCCAGAAATTTATAGGTTTATTGTCTGAGTCATCGGTTTCAAACTCAAATCCTGAGGAGCTAGGGTTGAATCAAAGGAAACGAAGACATTGGTTTTGTTGGTGACATGGCATGTTACAAAAACCTCTTTCCGTTTTCACACAACTATCACCATCTCAGATATGTAGGAGGGGCTTGTTTAGCCTATTTTTCTAGTAGTCTGCATTTTATTTTTGTCTTATGTGAATCGTGGTGTTTAGGCCACGTCCGAATTTTGTTAGAAGATGTTCTTCAGTTTGTAACAAATTTTGTTTTAAAACGTCAGTTTAATAAGTCCAAAAAATACTATAAATGTGCCTCCTGAAGAAGAAGAAAGGGTTGGAACCAATGTAACTTTGTGTGTATGCTTTCAACAGTTTTCTAATAAAGTTGCAGAGCCGAAGTCGGTGTTTTTCACAGGGATTCATGTGTTGTTTGTGTTATAGTCTGTTGCTTCCTTTATCATGTGAATTTTTTCCAGTTTATCTCCTCCATTATGTTTTCTTTCATGTCTGAAATGAATGTATAACAAATTGGAATTCATACATACTATGCTCTGTCTGTTGTTTCAGATATCCACTAAATCTTTCTTCTAAAGTTGATACAGAATTCATTCTTTAATGCTCTGTGTTAATGGTTTGTTCTTGCTCTTCCTTTTCCTCCAGACAATTATAATTTGACTATGACCGAATGGATATCTTCCCTCTGTGTTAAAATCGTTTGCATAAGTTCTATTTATTTTTGTTACAGATATTGATTCCATCGCCCAATGGTTCTAGTTATGTTTCAACCACCCTTACAAACAGTTATATTTTCACTTGTACATATCTGGCATTGTTAATATTTGGTGAGAGATCCCTCTCGGAAGAGCAAAAATCCAGTTCTCTCTTTGAAAGTGGTTCTGTTGTTACATGGGAACGAGCCTTCACAACCTCTGGTTCTTTTCTAGTGCTAACAAATTGGTGCCGCTACCGGGGACAAAATTGAAGATCATCCCTTGGAAGAATGACAAAGATTCAAAGGATAAAGGGCTTCTGTGGGCAAACAAATATTCTTACATGTGAAAAAGGTTGTATCATTTTCCCTAGTGACTCCACTGAAATATTCTGGAAGGTGCCTCCACTAGGGAGACTGGTGATCAGAAAGACAGAGACAGAGAGATGTCTCCAATATTCCCTGGATTTGAATGAAAGGTTTATATCTAACTGTTGATGGTGAACAGTGGTCAGAGATCAATATGGTCATGTCTCTTTTGACCTGGCAACTCCATCTGCGAAGGATCCATTCTTCATAATGTTCTATGGTAGCTCCACTATCAAACAGGGTTGCAAAGTTTGAGGGGCTGATTCAGTTTCTACACCATCAAGATGACTTCTTGAGCTACAAGGTATGCTCCTGTGAATCTTTCTTCCATTCCTGTTTACCCCAATAAACTACCTCTGGTAAATTGGCAAACATACCTTCCAAGATTTAATGATGAAAAGGGTGATGATGCTGCCATTCATTTATTTATATTTCATAAGAATATACATAGGCTGGGAGTGAGATGGCGTGAAGATTCTTTAATGAAACTGTTCATGTTTAGTTTGGAAGTATATGCAAGGTCTCGGTATGAGGGATTTCCAGTAGGGAGTTTATCCTCCCTTCAAAACTTTCATAAAATATTTCATGAACATTTCGAAAGGAATTATTCTTTTTTGTTGTTACTTCAAGATTGTTGCACACACGATAGAGAGTTCATTGAAAATGTGAAAGATGAGTGTGGTGAAGATCAGTATTTGAATGAAGAAGTTTTAGAGATCTTACATGAATATTCAGCTAAAAAAGAAAGACAAACCAATTGCCATGATATTCAATAAATTTCCCAGCAGTTAGTACTGTCTTCTTTGACTGAAGTTGACATAGACCAAAGCTCAGATTCAACCAGTTATATCTCTCTTCCTGAAATTGATGATGATTTGCAGCATTCTTATCATTCTTTGTGTGACCACGAGAGGGGTTGGGACTGTCAATCAAATCCTTCCTCATATTATTGAACTTCTGAATTTTTGTTAAAAGAAGAGGCTTCCCCTTCTCAATCAGAAAATTCCTTTTCGCAACAACAATCTCTTGAAATTTACAATGCTTGTGTCATTGATCACATAGAAGATGATAATTCTGAAAAAATATCAGTCTTGTAGTCCCTCCACATGTTCATTTTCTGAAAATGCAAGAAAATAGAAATCATATTTTGAAATAGTGGTTGAATGAAGACCTTTGCATGTTGATCAAATTCAAATTTCACCTAAAGATTTACATGAATATATAAAGCCCTCTTTGCTTGTAGAAGATGATCAACCTAGTGATTTGAAAGGAAATGGTTGTACTGATTTGTTTTCTGAAGAATGCAATAAGCCTGTCACAATTTTTGTTAGTGAAGAAAATATCATTGCAATCCAAGACCAAAAATATGAAAACAAAGTGGAATCTAAACATGTTGAAAGTGACTGTTTTCCGTTGTGTTTTCCTTCATTTCTGTGGTTAAAAAAGAGACTTAAAGTTTCCGATCAAAAACAGAAATTTGATATTGTAGATGAATGTATAAATTTCCTTGGAAAGGATGATGAGTGAGAAGGACAATTATGCAATCAATTCCAGCCTTTAGAAAAACCAACAATATGCAATGAAGAATTGAATAATGAAGAAGAAGATGGGGGTTCTCAAATGGATATTTCTTTTTGTTTTTCAAACTCAGAAATTTTTTGTCGAAAAAAAGTTTGTTTGCTTGATCATGTTGAGGAACGTAGTGGTATTTCTTTTGGAATGCATGGAAAGAATGAAGTTACGAAATCAAAAATTTTGAATGAATTTGTGGAGGTCTTGGCTGAGGATTGTCATGAACATTCTTGTCAAGGATATTTTAAGAGGCAATTTGATAATTTGCAAAGGGAGTTACTTTTTGAGCAGCGTTCTCATGGTAAGCAATTGACGGAAATTTTTTTAAGGCTTTCATGTTTTTTATGATCTAGTGGCAGAGTACATGGAGAATCTTGGCAGTGGTAAGGGCTGGTTATATCTCTACTGTAAAGATCAATTTCTTTATTATAACCTTTTGCCTTTAGGTCTTTCATTTCTGCTTTTTATCAAGCATGAAGAGAAAGTTGGTTTATGGGATAATTTGCTTGATTGGATTCATTGGAAGTCAGAAGTTACTTGATTGAGCATCGATGCTTAATAAGTAGGGTAGGTAAGTAAATATGAATAAGCTCAACATGGCGACCAATCCATTCAATAGTTTTCAATTTGTTTGTAGTTTCAGTTTTGATTTCAGTTTCGGCTGTTAAAATTCATTCTTGCAATTGTAGTTGGTTTCCAGCCTTCAATGTATGGAAATGTGACAGGTTACATGGCGACAAGGGTTAGTTTGGAGGATGGTTTTGGTTGATGGTTCAGTTCATAACAGGTAGAGGAATTCGGAAAAAATTGGGAGCCTCCCAAAGGATTCGGCACCTGGTCTATAGGGTTCTTTGCTAGCTCATAGGGAGGATAGCATCCCTAATGGGGCCAGCTGTTAGCACTATTTATTTTTGCTGAAAGTTAGTCCTATCATCAAATTGCTTTTAAGATATATTGGTGATCGAGTGGTTTTCAAATTCTTCCCGCCAACCAATTTATAAAAATTTCCCAGGTCTACAATAAGAGAAGGTTCTAAAAATGTTTTGAGCAAAAGAGAAAAAGTTGAAGGATTTTGGTTAAGAATGAGATATTTTATAGAGAAAAATCATTCATTATGAATAATGCTTACAAAATATTTATAAAATATAAATTGTAAAAGGAGGCTAAAAGTTATGTTTTATAAAAATACACAAAATTTATTTTTATAAATCCAAAAAGTGTTTACCAAGAGGTATTTTAGGCTAAGCCCAAGAACCAAGCGCTCAAGAAATTATGACGTTACTTTGTTTCTTTACATAAAGTCAAAATGGGCTTGTCCAACAACCCAACCTGCCACATCAACATACCAAGCAAAGTTAGCAATCAAACAAAGCGCCAAGCACACAAGTGTTA
>LPNX011030668.1:38092-65589 GCA_001517045.1 Pseudotsuga menziesii | reverse complement strand
ATATGCATTAAATATAAGTCTGGAAATGATAACTCCTTGCTCATACACTCGTATGTAGAAGTTACAGAATAGTTGAAGGATGAAGTGGGATGAGAATGAAGTTTGGTCTAGAATACGACCTTTTTTCTATTTAACATTGTGGCAGTTCCTGATTTTAACATGGGAGCGATGGAGAACAAGAGCCTTAATATATTTAATTCAAGACTTGTTTTGGCATCTCCACAACCAGCAATGGATGCAGACTATGCTGTTATTTTGGGTGTTATTGGTCATGATTATTTCCACAACTAGGTTGACAACAAGGTAACACGCTGTGATTGGTTTCAATTAAGTTTAAAGGAAGTTCTTACAATTTTCAAAGATTAGAAATTCTTGTCTAATATGGGCAGTCAGGCTGTTAAGAGAATTGCAGATGTTGTGAGGCTACATAATTATTAGTTTCCTTAGGATGTTGGCCCCATGGCTCACCCTGTGCATCCACATTCATATATTAAGATGGACAATTTCTATGCCATAGTGTTATTTTCAGTATCAGTCTCAGATTTAAATGTATGATGCAATATTTTTGATAGTCATGGAGATAAGGCACAGTTGAAGAGAGGGACGCGTTAAGATGTTGCAGAAGTGGAAGAATAAATTCATAGTTGACAAGCATTTCCCCAAAGGTCTTGGATTATGATTAAATTGCAACAAAATTAAACATAGATCAATGGCTCATATCAAACTCAGTCACATCCAATGGCCAAAGCAAATTTCACGATATCAACCTACACGAAGAAACTACATTTTCAAATTCATGAAATAAATCTGCTCATGGTGAAATTGAAAATGCATATCCAAAATCCATCACCCAACTAATCAAATCCACAAAGGAGGAAAATTTCACGTTGTGAACTTGCACGAGGTAAGTCAATTTTTCAATCAGCAAAATTTAAATGGTGGGCAACTTAGGGCATGTGTTGAATTGGAAAAGCAAATTGATGGTTGTAAATATTTCTGCTAGATGAAAATACTGTTTTGTTAATGTTTCAAGATTGGATAGAATGAGCAAATAAAAACATGTGTTTTTATCCCATTCTTTGAGAACGAGATCATTGATCCTAAATGTTTTCATTCAGAGAAAATGAATATTGTTTAGATTTGAATGGTTCTACACTTTTTTTGAGTCTGGTGATGACAATTTTCAGATAGCATATTTATCATAAAGAGCATTTACATGCATTTCTCGAAGCGACCGGTGAATTTTTTCCCTATAAATGATTGTTTGAGTCATCAACTTCAAGCGACTGTTTCCTCCAACTAAAGAGGAATTTTGGTAAAATGAGAAAGTTTTTTATTTATAACATACCCTTATACAATAACCTATCTCATTTTTCACACAGGTGCTATGGATTAAGAGAATTGAAGTGATCTTCAGAGGGAAAATGTTTAGACCTGAGAATGACTGTTTTAGTCATCAAATTCAAAGAATTGTTTCAGCAAAATGGAGTTGAATTTCAGGAAACTGAGAGAGGTGTTTCGTCATCACAAGCCTCAATTCAAAAAAATCTTTTCAGTTTTACATAGGTATCACCGGTTGGGAGAATTTAAAATATTTTCACAGGGTATTTTTCCAGAAATTTACAGGTTTATTGTCTGAGTCATCAGTTTGAAAATCAGATCCTGATGAGCTGCGGCTGAATCAGAGGAAATGACAACATGGGTTTTGTTTAGAACATGGTCAGTTATAAAAAAATCTTTTAGTTTTCACACAGCTGTCACCATATGGGATATGCAGGAGGGGATTTTTCAGACAATTTTTATAATAGTCTACATTTTATTTTTGTCTTATGTGAATCGTAGTGTGTAGGCTACGTCCGAAGTTTGTTAGAAGATTTTCTTTAGTTTGTAACAATTTTTTTGTTCGAATGTCGGTTTAGGAAGTCCAAAAAATACTATAAATGTACCTCCTAAAGAAGGAGAAAGGATTGGAACCAATGTAACTTTGTGTCATATGCTTTCAAGAGTTTTCTAATAAAGTTGCAGAGCCGAAGTCGGTGTTTTTCACATGGATTCATGTGTTCTTTGTGTTATATTTTGTTGCTTCCTTTCTCATGTGAATGTTTTCTAGTTTATATCCCCCATTATGTTTTATTTCATGTCTAAAATAAGTGTATAATAGCTTGGAATTCATACATACTATGCTCCGTTTGTTGTTTTAGATATCCACTAAAGCTTTCTTCTAAAGTTAATACAGAATTCATTCTTTAATGCTTTGTGTTAATGGTTTGTTATTTTTCTTCCTTTTCCACCAAACAATTATAATTTGACTATAACCGAATGGCTATCTTTCCTTTGTGTTAAAATCGCCTGCAATATTTCTGTTTATTTCCGTTACACATCCTAACTCCATTGCCCAATGGTTCTATGTTTTGTTTCAACCACCCTTACAAACATTTCATATTTTCACATGTACATATATGGAATTGTTAATATTTGGTGAGAGGTCCCTCTCGAAATAGCAGAAGGCAAGTTCTCTCTTCGAAAGTGGTTCTGTTGTTACCTGGAAACGATCCTTCACAACCTCTGGTTCTTTTCCAGTGCTAACACTATCTTTATAGAAGTCACATTTTCTCAACTTTGCATACATCTTATGCTCCCTTATCAATTTCAAATTCAATCTCAGATGTTCTTCATGTTCTTCCTTATTCTTAGAATAAATAAGAATGTCATCAAGGAAGACAAGAACAAACTTGTCCAAATACCTGCTGAAGACACTATTCATGAGACACATAAATGTAGTTGGTGCATTTGTGAGACTAAATGGTACCACTAAAAACTCATAATGTCCATACCTTGTTTTGAAGGTTGTCTTATGAATATCTTCATCCTTGATTCTTACCTGATGGTAACCAGACCTCAAGTCAATCTTGGAAAATATCTTTTCTCCTCTCATCTGATCAAAGAGGTCATCAATCCTAGGAAAAGGGTATTTATTCTTCACAGTGAATTTGTTTAGCTATCTATAATCAATACACAACTTGAGTGTACCATATTTATTTTTCACAAACAGAAATGGTGCTCCCCAAGGAGATACACATGGCATGATATACTTCTTCTCCAATAACTCATGTAGCTACATCTTCAGCTCTAGCATTTCTGGTGTACTCATCATGTTGGGTGTCTTAGAAACTGGGGCTGCTCCTAGCACAAGTTCAATTATGAAATCAATTTCCCTCTTTGGAGGAACCTATGGAATTTCATCAGGAAAAACATCCTTGAATTCTTGCAATACAGGAAAGTCTTCCAACCTAGGAGTTTCATTCTTTGTTGCCTCCAACAAATGGGATGCATATGAATAAAAACCTTTCCTACGGAACTTCTTCAGCTGCATCCCTAAAATCTTCCTAAAAGAAATCACCTGTGGAATTCCTCTTACAACACTTAAGTTGCCCTCTTCATACAAGCACTCAAAAGTCTTTTTATAATAGTCAGGATTAACTACGTGCATTTCTAACCAATCCATTCCAATGAGAACATCATAGGAACCAAGTTGTAAGGCATTCAAATATACACAAGTGACTAACCCATCCATGACCAATGGACATTTCTCTACCACTTCACTAACTTTCCTCTTGGTTCCAGTGGCTAGCTGAACTAACCATGATTTTCTATGCTTTAACTTCTTAAAAAACAAATCTCAATACTATAGGAGTAATATAACTGTGAGCAGATCCAGGGTTAGTGAAAATATAAATAGATTGCTCAGTAATCTTACCTGCAACTTCAACCATAGTAGATTGATGATATTCCCGGTGGTCCTCCAGTGTTGTGTAAATCCTATGGATAGTCATTGCCACTTGACCCACTATTTCTACTTCTTGAATGTTGTAAGTTGGCCTTACATATCCCTCCTCAAGTCGACAATTCCTGCGCATGTGGGGTCCTCCACATCTCTAACATTGGAGTGGTACTTTGTTCTGTTGTGGATCTCTTGGCTTTTCTCCCATCATTTTGGCTAGATTAGTCACAGCTTGTGATGGTTTCTTTTGTTGATTCCGGAAGTGAGAAAGTTTGAAACATTTCTTCCTTTTGTCAGACTTCTCATTCTTTTTGTCCTTCCATGCCTTATGGATATCAGGTTTGCCTTTGCTTTGCTCATATCAATACTTAGCTTTCCTTATTGCTTCTTCCAGAGTTCTAGGTTCATGAAAATCAATTATGTCTTTGTAGGCTTGAGACAGCCCACTTAGAAAACATTGGATTTTCACTTTATCATCCTTGATGTATCTGGCATAACTCAACAACTCCAAGAACTTGCTTCCATACTCTTCCATGGTATGTTGTCCCAATTTCAGCTCATATAATTCCTTGATCTTGTCATCATAGTACCTATCATAGAGGTACTTCTACTTCAAATACTTCTTGAACTGTTTTTGCATGATTTTTCTGTCATTGATCTTCTTTACCTGCTTGAGGTACTCCCACCATATGGATACTCTTCTATTTAGATTGAACATGGATACCCTAGCGTTCATATTTCCTGAATAGTCTTGGACTTGGAAATATTTCTTCATCCGAAGAATCCAAGTTTCAGCTTCTTGTCCCATCTTTATCTCACCATTAAAGGTAGGAGGCCTTGCCTTTTTAAACTCGTCACATGAGTTATTTCTGTAGAGCCTCTTTCTCTTTTATCTATGAGATGAAGAGCTTGAACCCCCAGTGGATCCTTTAGAGTCAGATGATCCACTAGAAGACCTCTTTCTCTTTCTAGCACTGCTCTTACTACCTTCTAGTTTCACTGTCCGGTTCCTAGGGCTCATCCACCTTTGGATGTCTGTCAAACTCTGCAACATGGCTACAATCAAATTCTGCTCTTCCTGAGCTTTAATCAAGATTCTCATGGTGGCTGCAATATATGGGGGAGTATATTTATATCTTCTCCCATCAGAATTTGTCTCATCATTTCCAACTCGAACATTTTCTCCCATAGCATATTCCTCATGCTCATAGGGATTATGTGCATCATGCATGCCATAGGTTCTCATGGCTGAGGAAAAAACCCACTTTTTCATTCTACACTATGACTCTACAAAATGTGTTAACAACATCATTTGTTAGTTGCATAACAATTTTAGAATTAAAAACCATTTACTTGCTGTCACATGGCCCATCAAGGCTCAATCTTGCAATCAGTAGCTCTGATACCAATCTGTAACATCTCCATACCCTATAATGCGGATACATTAAAAATATTTCTTCAAGAACTATTGTTCTCCTTTCAAAACATAGGGCATGGATGTTAACACACTCTTTGACCTTCATTCTCATGCTTAGAAACCACTGTAACAATCGTTCTGCCCTTGAAAGATTCCTTCTGCGACCAGAAACACCCTTTTCCACACTAGACCCATCCTTTCCACTACGGAATCCAGGAACCAGGAGCACAAAACATGATGGAAACATTAACCTTTTGACCTTCAACTTTTCTGCCTATCCGCCTTCTGCCCCCAACTCAGAAATCGGAGAACCAACATTTGAGGGAATCCTTCGATCACCTTTTCACCTTCCACTTGGAACTCCGAAATTGGGGAATCAACGTTCGACGCAATCCTTTGATCACCTTTCCTCCTTTTGCTTTCTTCCTTCCGCCTGAAACTCAAAAATTAGAGAACTTAACTTTCAACCTTAGCCTTTTTCTGCATTTCCAACTTCCGCTTTCCGAAGTCAGACTTTGGAAATCAGAAAGTAACTTTTTCCTTAGAACCTTTCTTCACTTTTTCATGTCTACCCTCCTCTTTCCATAGTCGGATCCCGGGGTACGAAAAAATATCATTTTTCCTTGATTCAACTGCTCTTTTCCAATTTCCACCTTCCTCCTTCCCTGGGTGTATTTCAAGGGGCAGAAATGCTAATTCAGAGGAATTTTGACTATGTAACAAGCTTCTAGCCTCCATGAACTTAGGAAAAATGCATTGAAACATACAAAGCAAATATAGATGCAAATGCATGAACATTCATCAATGGTAACTCTATTAAAACATTAACAAGCATTCATCACATTCATAAGAATTCTACATAACCAATATAGTCATTCATAAGCAAATATATTGCATAAACAAGAATAACAGAGAATACTTATCTTGGATGATGGAGCTTCCCCACAACTAGCTAACGTTCCACCCAACCATAGGCCATTTGTGTTCATCAATCTCTCAACACAACTGCCAACCCTGAGTTGGGCATGATTTCCACAAGGACTAGGGAACAACATACTCACACACAACCAAATCATAACACACACAGCCAAACAAACCTTCAATTGGGTTTATCAGACTGTCCATCCAAGCCAAAACCGAGTTGGGTTTATAAGGATGCAAGCTTACAAGACAAACACTACTGGGTTTATCGGGCTTACTCATCCAAGCCAGCATATAATTGGATTTATCAAACTATTCAAAGTCAAACCAACTTTCACAATAAGGACCATCCAAGCCATTTAGCGGATGGGTTTATCAGACTATCCACAGTCAAGCCATCACAATGTCGGATTTATGAGGCTCACTCAACCTGGGATTACTCACAAGAACAACATGCACAACAAGACATAGCCAAGCCAACTACCAGTTGGGTTTATCAGGCTACTCAGCCAAGACAATTTTCATTTGGGTTTATCAAACTGTTCACAATCAAGCCAATCTATTTTTGGGTTTATCAAGCTACTAAGGTAGTGGACAGGAAGAAATGCTAAGCTAGTGAGATCATCCATTGTGCTAAGGAAACGTTCACAAGATCTATCTAACCTAGAATCCACGTTGCCTACACCCAACACAAGGAAGTGTCCCCTTCTTTGCTCCACAGTCCCTCAAGCTAAACCTTCCCTTCCAATTCTCCTCAAGATGTGCAAAGCAGATTCACCAGCCACTCTTATCTTAATATGAGGTTCCACACTAGGGTTATCAAGCACATTCTACATCTCTTCCACTCCTAAGTCTTGCATACAGTTCAGATACGAACCAGGGTGAACAATAGAACAAACCACAGGGAAAACACAACAACACAGGATTCACTTTGTAACGCAGAGAAACAAGTTTGTAGACCACTCTGTAACACAATGTAGATGGACTAAAAAAATCCAAATAGTGAACCACACTACACTACCACAAACAAATACCTTCCCTATGACTCAAGAGAGTGAACAAAACGTGAGTGATCGAATGGTGTCATCCCTCAATGAGGAACAACACAAAACCATTTCACGATTGAGGGAAAAGACATACAAGAATGCATCACATGCTTCCTTGCGATAGAATCAAGAATGCGGCTTCCCATACTACATACTTGCAGGTTTACTCAGACACATAATCATACCATCATGCATTGCTCTACCAAAGGCATTAACTACCTCAACCAACTTCTGGAAGAAATGAATGATTGGGGACAAAGGACAAAAAGTATTTAAGGTTCATGGATTTCCCCATTGACATCTATTCCCACCTTATTGGATTAGGGGGTTTGACAAACTCCCCTCCCTATTCCTTGTGAAATCATGCCCCCATCTCTTTCTTGTTGCAGTCCCATAGCTAGCTGTGGTATTGTTATTAAATTGTGTATTACATGATATATCAAAATATGTATTGTGCTTGACTTAGCATTATCACCATAGGTATCGACCTTGATCACCTATACACAAAACACCAATCAATGGGAGGGCCTTTGCCTTGAGCTCCTTGCCATGAATCTAATGCAATATATACATCATGTACAATTTCAATACCATGGGGTCAAAACCAGAGTATTACATAAACTATAGCAATTCGTTACCTACAATCTCTAAAAACAACCATTGGAATCTCAAACATTTAATTGGGAAATTGAATAGATAACTTTGTATACGAGGATCAAAATAGGTTACCATCTAAGTGCCATAGTGCACAGGCTACAACCAAGACAGTTAATGAATTTTAGATCTCAAAATATATACAACTTCAAGCTCTAGTAATATTCATACATCATATATTTATAAAGTAAGGGTTCAAATTCATAGCTTACCATCTCGTGTCGGAGCATTGGAATGAATAATAAAACACAGAATGGTTGCAGCAAGCAAGTACAAAGAAGGCCTCTTAACATGAACATGAACATGAACCACCCTGAACCACCCTGATGCATTAGAATACCACTTCGTCTAGAGAACACTAGAGAAGGTAATTGAGTGGCGTTGTGTGGTATGGAATGCCAGAGAAGTGCAGGTTGACAATGTATAAACCATGCTCGAGTAGTTGATCAATATCCTAGTCTCCAGATGGGATTTTCCAGGTGGCATTTTTCATGCACTCGGATGCATGCATGCACTTCAACTACCAATGATTTATCGAATACACAAATCCGTGTCGAGCAAGCAACTCCAAATAGAGGTGTGTGTCGATCGACAAACTGCAAATATAGGTGTGTCAGGTGTGGGTGTAGGTTGGTCAAAGTGTCAGATACTTTCGGTGTTAAAATGAACCAAAAGGAAATTTGGACAAGAAGAGAGAGAGGCAAAAACTTAGGAAAAATACTTGATTTAATGATGAAACTATATCATAAAAAAATGGATTTCATGCGGCTCTAATTCCAAAAGTTGATTGAATACATAATTCCCTTTTTACATGGAATAATAATTTATAATATGGAAACAATTAGCATTCAAAATAATATTACTCACTAACTAACTTCAAACATAATATCATGATTTGCTCGTTGATAGACTATAAATTTAAAATTTATAAATTTGAAATAGACATAACATGTTTTACTCTAGTTCCTCAAACTATCCATAAAAAGGCATGAATAACAGTTGACTGTCATGGCTGAGTTGACTGCATAAGATCTCCTTTGGCATTGACTTTTCTCTACAACCTCTACTTAGCTCTTTTGGGTGCGCAAACAGTTTTCAAGAAGAGCCACCTCCCAAACATTGAATGTGATGATAAGCCAACACTTTCTCTACTTGGATTTTTGTATCAACAATTGTCCTATTGACATAAATCAAATTTTCTTTAATTTGAGTCTAATCCTGGCTAATTTGATTGCTAACAATAAACATCTTAGTGTCCCTATTTTGGATATGGGTGTCCCCCAGCTTTAGCGTTCTTATCCTTTGTTTTTTTTATAAGTGAAAATGGACTCTGTATATGTTCAATTATTGAATTACTCTCTCTGATTTAAGAATATTAGCATAGTTTTATCTTGAACTCATGTTCATTAAATAATAAAAGAAATCAAATTTTATGAGGTGTAATTTTTTTACATTTAATTCTATGTCATGTATTAGTTATTTCATATTAAATGACAAAGAAAAATTATAACTCAATAAATTTGATTCCTATAGGTGCTTGATAGAGACAGGTTTAAGATGGATGTATGTTGGTTTTATTTTTTCTAGATTTTTTATAAAATTTAAAATTGAGCCAACATATACTCTCAAATAACCTTTTATTTTTATTTTTATTTTTTCACATAGCAACATTTCTCTTGTACTGGATTCTAAAGCACCTAGCTACTCTCGATGCAAATATTATTTTGTGTGAATTGTCTACAAACAAAACGTTCATGGTCCATTTTATAGCTACTACAACAACATAGTAAACTATCCAATGCCCCAAGTATGGGTGAATCCTTAGTAACAATTAAATATGAACCCTCATCCCCATACCCATTGGTTGTAATCCTCACATTCTGATCCGACAAACCCATTTCTTTGTCTGTCTCTCTAATTATTGCTCAATGATGCTCTTCATATTGTGCATAAAATCCTTAATTCATTAAGAGTATATGGTTACACTTTTTCAATATTCATCATCAAATATCCTGATGCATACTTCTTGTTACTTCCTCTTATCATATTTTCTTTCAAGAATTTTTTTAGAAGATCTTGCAATATTCCTATATGGGCACCTTTTAAACATCACCCATGTTTAGACTTGCAAGTAGGCTCTATATTTCTAGTGATTAAGGAAGGTGTTCTCCAATGTCATCACAGTTAGCTACCTAACAACTTCATCAATGTGTAGAATTGATCCCTATACCTCTTTCTTTATTCTATTTTGAAAAAGGGGTGTCTGCTTCTCTCTATCTCAGCAAATGCATCCTAGGAATGTGCTCTAGATATATCATCTTAGATGCAGTTTCTTTGACTGCTAACATGTTTGGTGTGGAAAGTTTTGGAGTGAATAAAAACATTTTGATTGAGAATACTCCTTTGGGATATTTGTTGTTTGGCTACATGGCTGCTCTGAGCTATGATAATATGCTCAAGATGGAGAAATCCAAGATATAAAACATGGCAAGATTATTTCTTGCATGGGAGGAAAGTATTATAGGACTATGTTTATCATATGGGGTTGTATTAGCTTGGTGGGCTTAATACTCAACTCAATTATTGTGTTGAGGACTCAGAGGGTTTACCAGATCACATACAAAGTAGAAGAAGAAAGAGTGGCTCATTCCATATGACAAAAAGATATTGCGCAAATCATAATTTAAATTTTAGAAAGATAGAGTATAAAATACTTGAGGTAGTTCCCACAAAGCATTAAAAAAAGAGTTAAATTTTATACATGTGTACAATTTTTTTCTATATTATAAATATATATATTTTAAATTTTTTAGAATATATTTTTATGATTTATGGATGATAAACTAGGAAAATTGTCAAGCCTAATTGTTGATTAAGTTGTTATTGATGCCAATGGTGTCCGGTCATTGATTCCAACTATTGATTCCTTGGTGCTCCTTGTGGAGCCCCTGAGGGTTAGTGTTTAGTTTGTTGTTGTCTATGCCATAGTATCCCTTTTGACCTTGTCCAAGCCCAATCTTGAAGCCCTTAGAGGAATTGGAACAATGGAAAAAGCCCTGGTTTCCCATTGACTTGGTCAAGTGCCCCTATGTTGTATCATGGTCCCATTTGAGTCCATTGTTGAGTTCCTTTCTCCTAGTTGATCTTTGGTTACTGGTCTTTGTGATGCTTTTTATGCTTGTACTTTTTTTGGTCTCTTTATTTGTTGTTGGATGGATGATGTGGCTCATGTGTGTAAGTCCCTTAATGTGTTGATGTTGGAGCCCATTGCTTGCATTAGATGGTCTTGAGGTTGTTGAGTTCTTATGGGGTCATTGACTCCAAAAGCTTTGATATTGATCCTCTTGCATGTGGAGACTTGGGTCTTGGAACCCATTATTATGGGGTCCTTGGTGTCCTTGGAATTTTGGGTCTTGAATCCACACATATGGTGGTTTGATGGCCCTTGGACGCTATATGGCCATTGGCATATTGTAGCCTTGTGATCATGCATATAAATCCCATAAGGTATTGCAAAATAGTGGTGAGGTATTTGTATCCCTCTTTTGGGGTGTTGGTAGTCTTATGGTGATTAAGATATATAGTGGAACCATTGGATACGTTTTTAATGATTTGGAGACCTTGAATATGATGATGATATTATTGAAAATGTCTTTGTTCCCACTTGATTAGTGGTGTTGGGGTCCTTGATACCCTTGATATGATGAGTATATGATGGAGTCCTCCTCCTTGTTGATTTGAATTATATGGATGTGAATACCATCGAATCCCTCATGCCTTTGATGATTTCCATTGAATCCTTTTACCTTGGAACTTATGCATTAGGTAACATAGTCTTTGGCACCTTTATGTGTGGAATCTTTGGAGTCTTGAACAAATTAAATAATCTAAGGGTATTAGGTCAAGAATGTTCAATTAAACCCATCATAGAGATATAGTCATCATCAATCCATTTTTTTGATATGTGGAGCATCTTCTAACTCCTTATGGTTGAAGAGATAATAATTTTTGAAGTTGGTGTACCCCACCTTTTTGGGTGAGTCGACCAAACAAAACTGAATTTAATTATTTGTAATTTTGAATTGCATCTCAACCCAGTTTGAGGTACTAAATTTACTCCATTACCTATATAAATATAATATCAAACATTTCATTTGTCCATCAATCAATTCTCTATAATGTCCCTTTTTGGAATTTTGGAGAAAATTACAAATTGAGAAAAAAACGAGTTGAACTAGTCATGACTCTAGAGGGTTCCAACTTTCACCAAATGGTCCCGAATTTGAACAGAAATGGTATGGCGAGTCTTAAAAAATTCCAAGGTGGTTTATGGATAATTTTTATCATACTTTATACCTCTGCAAACTTGTTTTTGGATGATGACAAAAAGGCCAAAAATTACTAGGAACTTGTGATGAAATTCTCCCTAAGGTGTAGGCCAGCTAGGCTTCCCAACTCATGTACAAACCTCCATAATTTGTAATAAAAGTATGGGGAATGATATAAGAACTTATGGACTTTAATTACACATGGTTATTATTTCTGAAAACTATTTATATATTTCCACATTCGTTGGATAATGTTCAGTGAAATTGCATAACTAGCTCGATTTTGACATAAGAATAGTAGAGTTAAGGGTTTAGATAAGGATGTGAAATTTATGGAAAATATAAATAATACAAATTGATTCTAAAAAATTATTAAACACCATATAAATATATTCATACAATTATGGTATACAACTCATTAAGTATGGGAGTCAAATACATGAAAACTAGTGAATTAGTAGCATAGAATTGCAAGAGTTTCACATATGGATTTCTTGGATTTCGACCCACAGAGAATAGTGACATGAAATTAAAGAGTAAAAAATCATATATGTCTGTAAAAAAATCATAAAAATCATAGAACATCCCTCATAAAAATATTATACAAGACTCCTTCAAGATTGAAGCCAAAGTCATGGAAACTAGTGACTCAACGGCATAGGAACGCAAGCTTTTCCCACATGAGTTTCTTGTACTTCGACCCACATAGGATATGGAAATTAAGTTACAAAGTAATAAATATTATATATCTTTCAAAACATGCTCAAAATCATGGAATAAATCTCATACAAATATGGTATAAAACTACTTCAAGATTGAAGCTAAAACCCATGAAGACTAGTGATATAAGGGCATGCGTATGCAAGATTTTCATACATGTATTTCTGATATTTAAACTTAAAGATAATGTGTAAATAATATTACATATAAATACATCATATATTTCTTCCCCATCATCATAAAACACATATCAATTTCCTCATACGAATCTAATATAAAACTACTTCAATATTAAAGTCAAATCCATGAAAACTAGTTATTCAAGAGCATGGGGAATGCGAGCCTTTCATAAATGTATTTCTGATATTTAGAATAAAAAATAATATGGATATTATATTAAATATCCATACATCATAAATAAAATATTGGGTATCAACCATCCTCATCAAGGCGCAAGAATCACTCCAACAAGTGCGCCATCAAATGAGAGTGTGCGGGAATGGAGAAGAAGGAATGAGAGAATGGGGAGGTAGATGAGAATTCGATTTTATGGACCTTCAACATAAAAATAAAACCCTGCATTAATCTCCCATGATAGGTCTGAATGACCTCTCCATCAACCAACTTGGAAAGGAATCCAACACCCTCGAAATTGGTTCACAAGCAAGGAGAGTGAACACTCACCGTGCAATGGACGAGAAATCTCTCCAAAATGCCAAAGGTCAATTAAAAAATGATCAAAATATATTATAATTCCTCATGAAATCATTTTATTAACTTCATGAGGCATCCTAAGATCAAATTTTCCTCCATGAGCTTCCTCCATCTCATCTTAGTGGTTTAGTAACTCTCATGAACTTGTCTTCCTCTTCATGCTCCAATTCTTTTCCCAATTCGAATGGATACCTATAAATCCCAAAATCAAAATATTGGTGGATATTTTTACCCTTGGCATGTAATATGTTTCATATGTCAATAATCATATCTGAATTTTTCATACTTGTCATAGAATCTTCCATCATTTGTTGTCATAGAGTGGATAGAATCTCCTTCCAAGTGGCACATCTTGTCTTCTAGTCTCTTCCTCTTCCATGGGATTTACCCTCCTTTACCAATTCAAATTCCTTGGATAATTATATTTTATTTGAAACCTCATAACCATCCAATAATATTACATTACCCATGTGTTCTAATTTGCATGAATATCATGCCAAGTGTGTGGGGAATCTTGTCACTGAAAGGCTCCACAATATTCCAAGTGTCTTCATGAATCCATGCCACCTTATTTTATTATAATTTATAATTTATGTGGCCCATTTAAATGTGAATATGATAAACTAAAGTTCTTTTGGTTCCAATACCCCCTAATTACAAAATTTATGTCTCCATCTCAACATAGGGAACTAGTAGGTTTGTGAAGCATTATTTGCAAGTGGTCTTATTTGGAAATTATTTAATTTGGGACATGACAATCCTCCCCACTCAATATTTCTTGTCCTAAAGAAATGGAAATTTTGGATGCTGCAAATTTTTTTCATATTCCCAAGCGGCATCCTCATTTGGTACTCCTTCCTTCGCACCAAGTACTCTCTTATGGTTCTGCTCATTACTTTTCTTTAGCTGCAACTTGAGTAGTGGCACTCATGTACTGCAATTTTGTGTTCCCAAAAGTAAAGAGATGTGGATTATGCATATTGATATATCCTGTAACATCACCACTAACACCAAAAGGATTAATCAAATCCACAAAAACAAAATTTGCACAAATAATCTTTACCTCCATATTTTGGAAACCTCTTCTAAACTTTCACCCCTTTTTGCTTTTGTATAACTCTTTGAAGTTGGTACAGAGTTACCAAACTCTAGTTTTCTTAAGATTCCAAGAAACTTTCATAGAGGAACCACTATGATTGTTGTTGCACTACTCTGATTACAATAATATTCTTAAGTGGTGACTAAATTTCCAATGCTGCTTATTTCCCACAAAATTGAAATCAATGAGACCAAAAATGATCCTAGGGTCCCATATGATCCTGATACATGCATGGTGTGAAAGTTATATGATTAAATTACATGAACACAAAGCATGTGAAAATAGAGTCCATCCCTCAAAAATTCTTTGTAATACTCCAAAAATTCACAAAAATTTAAAATTTTTCATATGACATTAAATGTTTGCAATCATCTCTACCGAGGAACATTTAAATGTTAACAGTTAACCTAAACAGGTTTAAAATAGAACTGATTCTTTTGTTAATTCTAGTTCTACATACTTAAGTGTTTCTTTTCATAATCATTATTAAGGATTTGATTTAACAGGTTATGATTTGAAACAACAGGAATTGAAACATCTATTTAAATACTAGTGATAAGTTTGTTTTACTGTTTTGTGGAAATATGAAGGAACTTTAGTTGAGATCGAGGATTTCTTAGCTTTTTAGCTAATGCAGTGAAGTAATGCTTCTTTTACAGGTCCTTTATAGGTAAGATGTTTTATCACCAGTTTCCATATCAAGATTATTATCTCAACTAGCATAAAATATAATGCTAGTAAATTTATTTATTTTACAACTTTGAGCAATAAATGAGATATCGTTGATTTGTATATATTTGTGTTTTAATTAGTTTTCTGGTAACATAAGTGTCTAGTAAACTGAACATAGTCCAATTGTTCTTCCATTCGCTTCAAATTCAACTCGTTCATCTAATTTTTATCAATCTTTTATCAGTTTAGCTCCTGTATATAATTCTAGTGAAAGGTAATGGTATAGCAGATCCTTTTATACTGAATCACTTGATGCTGAGGTGATTCAAGATGATTGGTTTTCAACAATAAATGAGTTAAATAAACTCTAAAATCTAGATATAGTCATAAAGTACAATGATTGACATTCACACATGGAAATAAAAACCTAGTGCATAAGACAGTTTACTAACTATTCTAGTACTTACAAACTAGAGATGCAATAATCCAAATTTAATATCTTTAAACTATAGTATTACTGATTTTGTGTAAGAAAGAATAATATCATCTTCTACAACATCTATTATACCTATCCTTTGTAATATTCTTTACCTCACAAGGGAAAAATGAAAAACAAACATTAGTATCTTATAACGATACTAAATTAATACCTAGACTAGGAATTCAGCTATGCAGCTTTCTATACTTGCAAGCATTCATACATAATTGATTAAGTATTTTACAAGGTCTTTTACATTGCTATGGTATCTCATAAATTTTTGTTCATTATGCAAATAAAGTTGAATTTCTTACATGACTATTTACCCATTGCCAAAGATTGCAAATCATGGATATATACCTTAGTATAATTACTACCTCCCTACAATACTCGTTAGGGTTATAATATGTTGAATGCTATGAAAAGTGTTGTAACCATGGTTCCTTTATAAAATGTTAATGTGTGCAGGATGCTCCAAAGAGGTCTCGAACTATAATGCAAAAACCTCATTTCACAAATAAATCCAAAGCCACGTGGTCGATGCTTGATGGTTAGGTTTTGTTGACTTTGAGGTTCAATATAAAACTATTATAAAACCCTAAAATATTGCATTCTCACCTATTGTTCTTTCTATGGTAGTGTAGAGTAAGAGCCGTAGGCTGATGGCCGCATGGCCTTACTGTCACTCCCTTGGCTCTGTACAAGCCTCCTTGCCAAATCATTTTTCTTCTGTGTATGAGACTCGTGTAGCCATTTCCTTTCATTCTGTGTGAGTGCCCTCTATCACCATTACCATTTCTATATAAACACTACCCTTGTCGTTACCTTAACTCTGCAAGTGCTACCCTTCATGCACTAGTGCAGTGAGAGTGGACTTGATAGTGTGAGCACGGTTCTTGACTCATTATAGTTTGGTCTTAAATGTTTATTTGAGTGATCTTGAACAGTAATGGGTTATCTATCTTCACTACCATTTTCTAGCATGGGCTTTTACTCTTCTCCATCGTGGTTTTTTCGTTTCGGCTTGCACATTGCGCGTTGTGGTTTTTCCTGACAGAGCTTCTTTGAAACTCAGTGTTCATTCAAACGTGGCTGGGGTTTTTTCACAACACTACTATGGCCGAGCATCCACTCTTTGGTAAGCATAGTAGTTTTTTTCTTTTTAAATTAGCTCTATAACTCTTCTGCTCCATTGTTTGATCTTTAATTTTATTAAGTGTAAGAATTTTATGTTTTGGGGTTTTTCTATGGTACAGAATCTTGAATCATTGGCTCTGTGTTGAAGGACACCACCAACAAGGCTCCACGATGGCGTTCATCCTTGTAAGCCTCGATCTCACCTAAGGTTTCTCTTGCACTGGTTAATGGTGTTTTTCGTTGATTCTGTCCACTTGGATCTTGGGTTACTGCTCAGTCGAGGATAAATTATGATCTATTTTTTTGGAAGGCCATGTGGACAATACCGGGATGTATTAATAAGAAATATTTTTAAATCCCTAGCAGCTGTTTCGTGTTGGAAAACTTGGGGCTTTCACAACTGTAGTTTTGATTACAGTAGAGTTATATTTGTATAAGATTTTAAGCCTTATCTTATGTTGTAAAAAGGCCATTACGCCGTATCCTCTGTGGATGTAGTAGTAATTTCGATGGAAAAATTTTAGGGTTTTAAATGTTGAATACAATTTTTAAATAAGCTTTTAAGATTACTATTTTGTAACTTATATATTTGGTAATATATATACTGTGGTTTAAGATAATGATGGCATGCTATGAAATTCTTATCGGTTCTGGTTTGTCTTTAATTCTTTTTAAATTAACCTAAACAGAGTTATTGTTACTGCAATTGATATTTGTTTTGATTATGTTTTAAAGAGAACAAAATGTTCGGACAATTGGCTTTTAGAACATAATTTGATTTTTACTGTCAGTAAGCAATTATTCAGCAAAGAGATAAAGGAAACATGGTGAATAAAATCTCCTGAGTCTTTACTATTTTCCTGGGTTGAAATGTGTGGAAAGGTTTTTATTTACTTTCTTAGTTTATATTTACCAAATAGTTTTAATATTGTTTTCTATGGAAATGTATTAATTTTTGTATATTCATGTATTATATAATTGTGATTATACCAATGAAAAATGTATGCTTATTTGATTTTGGTTGAAAACTGCATCATCCCTCTACTGATAAAAGAGAAGGTAATGTTACTTTTATTTTACAGTCTCTTCAAAGTAGGATTATTTATAAAACCTTGATTACTTCTAAATTAATATAGAGTTTAATATTTGATTATAATGTTATTCAAGTTACATTTTACTTAGATTAATGATGAAGTTATCTAAGTAATTTCTACCTTATTTTACTGTTTCTTTAAGTTAACCCTACTAATTTATTTTTTGTTTTTGTAATGTCTTTTAGTTCCTATAATAATAGAATTATAGTAAACAATCTATCTACTGTAAATAAATACACAGACAAAGTATATATATATATATCTTCCTTAGAGACAAATTTGTTTATGCTATGACATGGTACTCTATCTAAGTAAAACATTTGAAATAGAAAGGAATAACATACTTATGATTAACTCTTCTGAAACGTGTAAAAGGCAAATTAACACATTCAAGCATACTTCATTCGATTCTTATCAGAATTTGATCTAACCTACTGTACTAGAGTACTACCTTTAAAAAGGTGTGGAAAAAATAAAGTTAGATATTTTTTTTAATCTATAAGTAAAACTAGAAATTCTTCTAATCATTTACCCTTATCTGTATCTAATCTAGAATTGACTATATTTTCACAGTAGAAGGTTTCATTTAATAATCCTAAATATGCAATTAGAAGCTTCATAAATAATGTAGAACATGGAAATGTAGAAGAGGTGACAATAGCTTAAGGACCATGTTCCTCCCAACCAAATCGTGGAGATAGCTGAACTGCAAATCGCAGGACCCCCGAGCTTGTTTACTGGTCCACTTGGTAAAAGTATTGGGTGAGAGATGTAGCTTAGTAATCCTCTGCAACTCTATTGAGTATTCAGTAGTAAATTTGTTTTGCTTGCAGCAATATGAACTCAACTTAGAATAGCTACACTAGTTCATAACTTCATCACTTTTCACTCAAAACAAACTTCGGCTAGCCCCCTCCATAGAATTTTCTTGTGCACTTAATTCACTCAAAATTTTCACAAGTCCAGAATGAGCAGCCTCAGCTGTCTTCAATGAGAAGTTTTATTAGCATGCCTAGGTCTTTTGGGTCAGTTTTCACTTAATGAACCACCTGATCTTGTTCCACTTTTTTTGGGAACATGACCACCAAAATAGGGAAGTTGCCTCCTGCAATAGCTATAAGTAGTTTAATGATGCTTCCAAGTGCCAATATGCTCTCAACCCAACCTACTCCACCAAGTGACCAGTAAAACACTTATTTAACAACCTCCTTAAGCTATTGTCTCATCTTTCATTTATTAATTAATAAAATATTCAACAATTACATTCAATTACCCTTGACCCCACTTGGTCATTAATTACAAAATTTATAATAAAATATAACATAATGTTTTTTAAAACATAAAATGTTTTGCAATTAGGGGCATGTGACATACACACCCTCTTAAATTATAACATCATCCTTTATGTTATTTATTCTTCATCCTCAGAATTTCCTTGGAACAGAATTGGATATGCATCCCGCATATGACTCTCCAACTCCCAGGTGGCTTCTTCTAGACTAAGGTGCTTCCATTGCACCTTCACCTGGCCAATGGTGTGATTCTGAAGCAAGATCTCCCTCCTTTCGAGGATACAATCCAGTTCCACCAGAAAATCTCCTTCGGGTTCCACCTGCACATCATTCCAGTTTATAACATGAGTAGCATCATGAACATATTTTTTTAACACAGAAATATGAAAAACATTATGAACCTTCAAATTTGGTAGTAAATCCAATTGATATGCCACCTGTCCTATTCTGGTCAATATCTCAATAGGTCCGCAATATCGGGGTGCCGACTTAGCACAAATTCCTAATCTCAGGGAACTCTTTCTAGGCCTTACCTTTATAAAGACATGTTCACCCACCTAGAATTTTTTTTAAGTTCGTTTAAGATATGCTTGAATTTAGTTACCTTGCACCTGTTTTACAATTAACTCCATCTCTTTTAGTAGTTCAAGTCCTAATACTAACCTGTCAATTGGGTTACTCCATGAGATGGGGGTATTGCACTTTATGCCATACAAAATTTCAAATGGACTATATCTTGTTCAAGATTGGTAGTGATTGTTGTAAGAAAACTCTACTAGGTGTAAGTAATCTTCCCATTTACCTAGTTGTTCCTTAACATACATTCTGAGTATATATTCCAACACTTGATTCACTCTTTCAGGCTATCCATCTGTCTGGGGATGAAAAGAGGTACTGAAATTTAAAGTAGTTCAAACCTTTAAACAAAGACTTCCAGAAATTGTCTGTAAACTTAGGGTCTTTGTCTAAAATTATAACTTTCGGTATTCCATGTAAACGAAATATTTGTTTCATGAATATATCAACAATATTAATAGCCTAGTAAGTGCTTTTTATAGGTATAAAATGAGTTTCTTTACTAAGTTTATCAATGACTACCATTATCGAGTCATTCATATTTTGATTTCTACGTAGACCTGTAATAAACTCAAGACTAATTATTTTCCACTTCCAGCTAGGGATGGGTAATGGCTGAAGTAATCCGGCTGGATGTTGGTGTTCAGTCTTAACTTGTTGACATTCAAAACACTTGGAAATGTATTTTGCTAGTTCATTTTTCATGTTTGGCAAAAAATAATCCTTCCGTAACATGGTTATAGTCTTCTGATAGCTAGGATAGCCTGAGTAAGAAGTCTTATGAATTTCGTTTAAAATCAGTAACTTAATCTTAGCTATATTAGGTATATACAGTCTGTCTTTATATAGTAATAATACTTTTTCATTTAGACTATACCCTGTACTTAAACTTTCAATTAAATTTTCTGTTACTTTTGCTTGTAATTTCTAATAGTTTTCATCCAATTTGACTCCTTCCTCTAGTTGTTCTTCTAAATTTGTTTTATAAGTGCTGATTGCTGCTACAAAATTTATTTTTACATTTCTGCTTAGAGCATCAGCAACCTTATTTTATTTTTCCTTAATATGTTGGATTTCAAAATCGTACTCACTAAGAAAAGCTAGCCACCTAGCTTGCCTTGCATTTAAGTTAGGTTGATCCAATAAATATTTTAATCATTTATTATATGTCATTAATATAAACTTTCCTTTAATTAAGTGATGGCGCCACATCTTCAAGGCATGTATGATGGAAACCAACTCTAATTCGTAGGTGACATAGTTTTTCTCATGAATATTAAGCTTCCTAGACCCATATGCAATTATGTGTCCTTCTTGATTTAAAAATCCACCTAGAATGTCATTGCATGCATCAGTACATACTATAAAGTCTTTATTAGAATCAACAATTCTTAAGATTGGTGCAGTAGTTAATAATGTTTTTAAAATTTTAAAACTTTCTTGACACTTTTGACTCCACTCGAATTTCTTCCATTTCTTCTATAAAGAAGTTATGGGATTTGCAATTCTTGAAAATCCTTCAATGAATCTTTGATAATAGCCAATAATCCGCATGAATGAAAGTACGTCAGTTACGTCCTTTGGGACTGGCCATTCTTCAATTGCTTTTATCTTTTCTAGATCAACTGAGATCCCTTATTTAGTTACTACATGGCCTAAGTATTGTATTTTATCCTTAAAGAAATCACGCTTACTAAATTTTGCATAAAGATGATGTTCTCGCAATTCTTGTAAAAAAAAATTTAAGTGCTCCTCATGTTCTTCTTTAGACTTAGAATAAATTAGAATGTCATCAATGAATACCACCATGAATTTATCAAGGTACTTATGCAATACATTAGTCATTAGGTACATGAAGACAGTCAAGGCATTAGTAAGCCCAAATGGCATAACAAAAAACTCATAGTGACCATATCTGGTCCTAAAAGTTGTATTAAAGATGTCTTCATCTTTGATTCAGACCTGGTGATAACTGTATCATAAATCAATCTTTGAGAATACATTTGCTCCACGTAGCTGATCAAAAAGATCATCTATGCAGGGAAATGGATATCTATTTTTAATGGTCATTTTATTAAGTTGACGGTAATCTATACATAAACATAGAGTACCATCCTTCTTTTTAATGAAAATAACAGGTGCTCCCCAAGGAGACACATTGGGTCTAATATAATTCTTATCAATAAGTTATTTTAATTGTGATTTCAATTCATTTAATTCCAATATATTCATTCGATAAGGGGATTTTGAGTTGGGCACTGCACTAGGTACCAACTCAATAGTGAAGTCTAACTCCCTCTTCGGAGGCAGTCCCAGAATTTCTTCCCGAAATACATCCGAATACCCCCTTAGGATTGGAATATCTTCCAGCTTTAGTTTATCTTCGTTATTAGTATGTTCTTCGTTAAGTACAGTTATAGAAAAGGCTTTACAACCCTTCCAAACAACTCTCTTTAATTGCAAAGTAGAGATTTGTCTGATAGTTCTTTTTCTAGGGATTCCTGTTATGTTTACTATTTCTTCTTCATTATTTACACAAGTAAAAGTTTTATCAAAATAGTTCAAGACTACTCTATGTTGTTCTAACCATTCCATACCAATTAACATATCATAAGAACCTAGAGGAGGTACATTAAGCTTCACAGTGGTTTTAAACTGATCCATGTTTACAATACAATATTTTACAAAACTAATCACTTTTATTTTTACGCCAATAGCTAGATGAACTAACCATGACTTTGCAAACTTTTCTATTGATAACTCGCATTTTTATACTAAATCGGGAGAAATATAATTTAAAGTATCCCCTGGGTCAATTAAGATAGATATAGGTATTTGATTCAGCTTACCTTCTACTTCCACCATGGAAGTTTGATAATTCGCCTGCCTGTTTTCCAGTGCTACGTTGATCCTGGGCATTGTCCTTGCTAAATCACTAACAATCATCTCCTCCTGCACCATATGTATGTTGCTGGCAGTCGTCTTTTGGTTAGTCCAAAATGATGCATAATTAGGACCATTACATTCCCAACATTTTACTGGTTCTTTACATTCATTATTTTTAGTATAATTGTTGTGATTATTAGCAGGTTCTTTATTTCTAGGGCCATTAGGGTTTAACTGTGAATTACCTTTATTCCCTTGAAAATTTTTATTAGGAAAATTGCGTGTGTTATTACTCCTCAAATTGCGGTTAGGTACGAAACCTTTCTTCTTCTCCTCAAAATTATTAGATATTTTAGCCTTCCAGTTTGACATGCTTTCCTTTTTGCGATTCTGCTCATAGCAAAAATTTTCCTTTGGCATAGCCTCCTCTAAAGTTTTTGGATTATCGTATTCAATTCTGTCATTTATGTGGAAAGGTAAACAACTTAGAAACCGTTGTACTTTAAGCTTCTCATCCACAATGTAAGGCACGTGACGTATAGACTTAAAAATTTACTGTTTAATTCTTTCATGTTCATTGTTCCTAGCTTTATTTCATGAAATTCCTTAGCTCGCTCTTTGTAGTATTGCTCTGACATGAACTTCTTTTTAAATTATTTATTAATGGTACTCTAGTTAATGTTCTTTTCCCTAATACCTTTTACTCGTTTTAGGTCCTGCCACCAAATATCTGCCTTCCCAGTTAGGTTGTAAATGGTCATTCTTACTTTTAGTTGATTAGAGTAATTGTAGATTTGAAAATACTTCTTCATCCCAGATAGCCATGATTCATCCTCTTCTCCTTTCTTAGTTTCACCATTGAAATTTGGTGGTTTTATTTTCTTAAATTCTCCTGAAATTTCTTCATGAGGCTTAAATTTTCTTTTTCTTAAATGATAATTATCTTTGCTACTATCACTAGTGTAATGATAATTCTTCCTACGTGGATCACCATAAATTTCAAAGGACGAACTAATTTTGATTTTAGACTGTTTAGACTTTTTACTTTTTTGTTGGTAAGGCATATCTTCAGATCCTGTATGTTTATCTTTTTCTTCATTCTGAAATTTTTCCATCAAGATCTGGTTCAGCTCCTCTGAGCTCTCAGAATTCTTTCATTTTCCTTTTTGACTGTTTCCATCTCAATTCTTAATTCTTTAATAGTTTGTAATAATTCTGAATAATTATTAGTTATTTCTTCCTAAACTATTTCTCTTCTAGAATTACTTTGTTCATTAAATGGGGACTCTTCATCTACATATTCCTCGAGTCTCTCCATACCTATAGTTTAGCTCAGAAGAAGAAAAAAAATCTAGATAACATTTCAAAAAGAAAAATAATAATCAATATGCATGCATTTAATCTACTGTTTATCTATGTAGGTTGAGCCACATTCAGGCCTAGTGTCTGAACTTGTTCTCTGATACCACATGTAATGCTCCAAAATTTCGTAAAAATTTAAAATTTTTCATACGACATTAAATGTTTGCAATCGTCACTACTAAGGAACATTTAGCTATTAACGGTTAACCTAAACAAGTTTAAACTAGAACTAATTCTTTTGTTAATTTCTAGTTCCACATACTTAATTGTTTGTTTTCATAATCATTATTAAGGATTTGATTTAGCATCTTATGATTTGGAACAACAGGAATTGAAACATCTGTAACTTAAATATTAGTGCTAAGTTTGTTTTACTGTTTTGTGAAAATATGAACGAACTTCAGTTGAGATCAAGGCTTACTTAGATTTTTAGCTAATGCAGTGAAGTGATGCCTCTTTTATAGGTCCTTTATAGGTAAGACGTTTTGTCACCAGTTTCTAGATCAATATTATTATCTCAACTAGCATAAAATATAATGCTAGTAAATTTATTTATTTTACAGCTTTGAGCAATAAATGAGGTATCTTTGATCTGTATATATTTATGTTTTAATTAGTTTTCTAGTAACATAAGTGTCTAGTAAACTGAACATAGCCTAGGTTTTCTTCCATTCGCTTCATCTTTAACTCGTTCATCTAATTTTTATCAATTTATTATCAGTTTAGCTCCTGTATACAATTCTAGTGAAAGGTAATGGTATAGCAGATCCTTTTATACTGAATTACTTGATGCTGAGGTGATTCAATGATTGTTGGTTTTCAACAATAAATGAGTTAAATAAACTCTAAAATATAGATATATTCATAAAGTGACTCACATTCACACATGGAAATAAAAACCTAGTGCATAAGACAGTTTACTAGCTGTTCTACTACTTACGAACTAGAGATGCAATAATACAAATTTAATATCTTTAAACTATAGTATTCCTGCTTTTGTGTAAGAAAGAATAAGATCATATTCTACAGCATCTATTCTACCTAGCCTTTGTAATATTCTTTACCTCATAAGGGAAAAATGAAAAAAAAAGATTAGTATCTTATAACGATACTAAATTAATACCTAGACTAGGAATTCAGCTATGTAGCTTTCTATACTTGCAAGCATTCATACATAATTGATTAAGTCTTTTATAAGGTCTTTTACAATGCTATGGTCTCTCATAAGTTGTTGCTCATAATGCAAATAAATTTGAAGAATTCTTACATGACTATTTACCCATTTCCAAAGATTGCAAATCATGGATATATACCTTAGCATAATTACTACCTCCCTACAATACTCGTTAGGGTTATAATATGTTGAATGTTATGAAAAGTGTTATAACCATAGTTCTTTTATAAAATGTTAATGTGTGTAGGATGCTCCAAAGAGGTCTCAAACTATAATACAAAACCGTCATATCACAAATAAATCCAAATCCACGTGGTCGATGCTTGATGGTTAGGTTTTGTTGACTTTGAGGTTCAATATAAAACTATTCTAAAACCCTAAAATATCACATTTTCACTTATTGTTCTTTCTGTGGAAATGGAGAGTAAGAGTCCCAGGATCATGGCCGCATGGCCTTACTGTCACTCCCTTGGATCTGTATAAGCCTCCTTTCCAACTCATTTTTCTTCTACGTATGAGATTTGTGTGGCCATTGCCTTTCGCTATGTGTGAGTGCCCTCTGTCGTCGTTACCATTTCTCTATAAATGCTACCCTTGCCGTTACCTTGACTCTGCAAGTGCTACCCTTCATGCACTGGTGCAGTGAGAGTGGAATTGATAGTGTGAGCATGGTTCTTGACTCGTTATAGTGTGGTATTGACCGTTTAGTTGAGTGATCTTAAAGAGTAACGGGTTATCTCTCTTCATTGTCATTTTCTAGAATGGGATTTGACTCTGCTCCATTGTGGTTTTTTCTTTCAGCTTGCACATTTTGCGTTGTGGTTTTTCTTGACAAAGCTTCTTTGAAAATTGGTGTTCATTCAAACGTGACTATGGTTTATTCACAACACTACTACGGCTGGGCATACACTCTTCGGTAAGCATAGTAGTTTCTTTTTTTAAATTAGCACTATAACTCTTCTGCTCCATTATTTGATCTTTAATTTTATTAACTGTAAGAATTTAATGTTTTGGGGTTTTTCTATGGTGCAAACTCTCGAATCATTGGCTTTGTGCTGAAGGACACCACCAATAGGGCTCCAGAATGGCATTCATCCTGGTAAGCCTCGGTCTCGCCTGAGGTTTCTCCTGCCCTCGTTAATGGTGTTTTTTGTTGATTTTGTCCACTTAGATCTTGGGTTACTGCTCAGCTGAGGCTACATTATGCTCTGTTTTTTTTTGGAAGGCCATGTGGCTAATACCAGGATGTATTAATAAGAAATCGTTTTAAATCCCTAGCGGTTGTTTCGTGTTGGAAAACTTGGGGCTTTCACGGCCATAGTTTTTATTATAGTAGAGTTATTTTTGTACAAGATTTTAAGATGTGTCTTATGTTGTAAAAAGGCTGTTAGGCCTTATCCTATGTGGATGTAGTAGTTATTTCGATGGAAAAAGTTTAGGGTTTTAAATGCTAAATAAAATTTTTAAATAAGATTTTAAGCTTACTGTTTTGTAACTTCTATATTCGGTAATATATCTACTGTGGTTTAAGAGAATGATGGCATGCTATGAAATTCTTATCGGTTTTGGTTTATCTTCAATTCTTTTTAAATTAACCTAAACAGAGTTATTGTTACTGAAATTGATATTTTTTTTTATTATGTTTTAAAAGAGAACAAAATGTTTAGACAGTTAGCTTTTAGAACATAATTTGATTTTTACTATCAGTAAGCAATTATTTAGCAAAGAGATAAGGGAAAAAGGGTGAATAAAACCTCTTGATTCTGTACTGTTTTCCTAGGTTGAAATGTGTATTTACTTTCTTAGTTTATATTTACCAAACAGTTTTAATACTGTTTCCGATGGAAATGTATTAAGTTTTATATATTCATGTATTAAAAAATTGTGATTATACCAATGAAAAATGTATGCTTATTTGATTTTGGTTGAAAACTATATAATCCCTCTACTAATAAAAGAGAAGGTAATGTTATTTACATTTTATACTTTCTTCAAAATAGGATTTATTTATAAAACCTTGATTACTTCTAAATTAATATAGAGTTTAATATTTGATTATAATGTTATTCAAGTTACATTTTTACTTAGATTAATGATGAAGTAATCTAAGTAATTTCTTACCTTGTTTTAATGTTTCTTTAAGTTA
>LPNX011030668.1:2487-37443 GCA_001517045.1 Pseudotsuga menziesii | reverse complement strand
TATATATATATATAAATTTTCCTTAGAGACAGATTTGTTTATGCTATGACATGGTACTTTGTCTAAGTAAAACATCTGAAATAGAAAAGAATAACATAATTATGATTAACTCTCATGAAACTTGTAGAAGGTAAATTAACACATTCAAGTATACATCATTCAATTCTTATCAGAATTTAATCTAACCTACTGTACTAAAGTACTACCTTTAAAAAGGTGTGGAAAAAATACAGTTAGGTATTTTTTTTAATCTATCATTAAAACTATAAATTATTCTAATCATTTACCCTAATCTATATCTAATCTAGCATTGACTATCTTTTCATAGTAGAATGTTTCATTAAATAATCCTAAATATGCAATTAGAAGCTAGATAAATAATGTAGAACCTGGAAATGTAGAAGAGGTGACAACAACTTAAAGAACCTGTTCCTCCCAACCAACTCCTAGAGATAGCTAAACTACAAATCTCAGGACCCCCGAGCTTGTTTCCTGGTCCACTTGGTAGAAGTACTTGGTGAGAGATGTAGTTTAGTAATCCTCTGCAACTCTACTAAGTATTCAGCAGTAAATTTGTTCTGCTTGCAGCAGTATGAACTCAGCTTAGAATAGTTGCACTAGTTCAGAAATTCAGCACTTTTCACTCAAAACAAACTTCTGCTAGTCCCCTCCATCAAATTTTCTTGTGCACTTAATTCACTCAGAATTTTCACAAGTCCAAACCGAGCAGCCTTAGTTGTCTTCAATGGGAAGTTTTATTAGCATGCCTAGGTCATTTGGGTCAGTTTTCACTTAATGAGCCATCTGCTCTTGTTCCACTTTCTTGAGGAACATGACCACAAAAATAGGAAAGTTGCCTCCTGCAACAGCTAGAAGTAGTTTGAGGATGCTTCCAAGTGTCAATCTACTCTCAACCTATCCTACTTCACCAAGTGACCAGTAAAACACTCATTTAACAACCTCCTTAATCTGTTGTCTCATCTTTCATTTATTAATTAATAAAATATTCAATAATTACATTCAATTATCCTTAACCCCACTTGGTCATTAATTACAAACTTTAAAATAAAATATAACATAATGTTTATTAAAACATACAATGTTTTGCAATTTGGGGCATGTGACAGTATCCCACATAGGAAACTGGAAAACTGCTCTACAAAGATGAACTCAAACAACTGAAGGTTGGTTTTCTTTCTCAAACCAACAATTGAATTGTTACTCCAAGTGAGATGAAACCAAGCAATGCTAGGATCCCATTTTTTTCATTGCACCCTTCCAAACATCATGAAAGTACATAACAACATCATACAAATGTACATCAAGAAGGTACCTCATCAAAGAATCATGAAAGTGCTTGTACATCCAAGTAAGTAGATCATCATGTGGCACATACACACAAGAATCAAGTATTATATCATATTTGCTCCAATGATATAGGTGAGGATCCCATGTCCTATAATGCTACTCCAACATAATGTAATATGCATCAAAATAATAAGCATCCATGTGTTCTTTCATCCAAGAAGCGAATGAAGAACCTCCACCAAAATATGAACCCAATAAGGAGCAAAGAAAACATGAAGACTCAAGTGGATCAAAGAAGTCTCATAAATATCTATATTGTCATGAAATACCAGAGGATGTTGCTGCCAATGATAATTTTCTTCAATCATATATCTCTTCACCCAAGTGTGGGATGAAGTTCCTCCAACATCAAATGGACTAGGAAAGAAGCAAGGAAAATCATGTGTCAAAGTGACTCAAGTGAATGCCATAGGTGCATCCATGTAGATGTGTATCATAATAATGTAACAAGGGATGCTACTAAAAATGTAAATAATATGGTTCTCTAGTCATGTCATCATCAAAATGAGAGATATAAATTCCATACTCTTCATGTGGCACCATCAAAAAGAAACCTTTCACCCATACTTCATTAGGATGAATGCTGCAAAATTTGGAAGTGTAGGATGTAGGAGAAAGAACCAACTCACCCAAATGATTGGAAATTGAAAACGTTTCATCATGTGAACAATCCATAGGGGTAGGAGTATGCACCTCCCTTAAAAATGCAAAACTTTCCTCATGGGTTGGTTCCAAGGTGGTGAAATCATGCACTTCTTCAAAAAGTGTGTAACCATTTTCAATAGGAAACTCAAGTTCCTCTTCCACTACAACAAGTGATTGGATCTAATCATTATCATCTTCAAAAACATAAATAACCTTCAATTTCACATGATCCCTCATGTCATGAGAATCCTCCAAGCAATCTACCATATGACAATCTGAAACATAGGAGGAAGAACAAGTATCTTACAACCTCTCAAGAAGTTGCTCATTTTGAATTTTGAGCTTATGAATATCCTCATTATTATTCAAGTATGATTCATGTAACAATTCATTAATTTCAACCAAATTGTTTCTATCAAAAATAAAATAGCTGAAATTACCTTCGATGTTGCACATTGCTCTTTGAATCTTTTCCATGTCTGCAAGGAAGGATGGCTCCTCCAATGAAGAAATTTTCCAACAAGAAATTGACAGCAATGCTTTAGTGTCATGGAGTATGCTAAGGGCCTCATGGATATCCATTTCAGTCATCTTCAAATAACCTTCAATGAAGGATGGTTCATGGTAGTAACCTCCTCTTCTTATTTCTTCTTGATTTGGTCAACTTCTTGAAGCTCAAGTGGTGATGGGAAAGTGATCTTAGTTCTTCATTATCTGTCACAAGATATTCATCTTCATTCTTATGAGAAATTTGTATTGCAACAAAATTCACAAATATGATCTCTATGTCACCAACATAGATTTTTGAACACCCATCAATAGGTACTCCTTCATAGTTCAATGATCTATCAGTAGATTCTCTTTGATTTGCACAACCCCCATTAGTAAGGATTGTGTGCTTGTATTCACTTTCCTCTTTATGTTCTTCTCTGCAATCACATTTAGGTAATTGATTATCCACTTCATGATACTTTTTTTATTCCTGTAATGGTGTATCTAGGCTACTTTTCACAAGTAGGATGATTCTTTCTCATTTCATGCTCCTCCAAACTTGTGGATTGTTGATTGTCCCTTAATGAATTCACATTTGCATTATTGTTCCTAAATGCATTCACCCAATCATGAAAATATTGAGAAGCAATGGTCTTATTTTTCTTTCCATGATGGGAACTGCTACTACCCCTAGCTTCCAGCTTACATCTAAGTTGAATAGCCATCACTTCAAACCCTTGCATAAGCTGCTTAGCCATACCTTCAAGAGATTCCTTAATGAATTTTTAAGGTAATAACTATCCCTATTATCATCCATATCTTCAATAGTTTCTAATACCATGCTCTGTTACCACTATAATGTCCCCTTTTTAGAATGTTGGAGAAAATTACAAATTGGGCAAGAATCGAGCTGAACAAATCATGACTCTAGAGGGTTCCAACTTTCACCAAATGGTCCCAAAATTGAAAGGAAATGGTATGGTGAGTCTTAAAAAATCCCAAGTTGTTTTATCCATAATTTTCACCAAACTTTAGACCTCTGCAAGCTTGTTTGGGGCTGATGACAAAAGACCAAAATTTACTAGGAAATTGTGATGAAATCCCCCCTAGGGCGTAGGTCAATTGGGCTTCCCAAATCATGTATGAACCTCCAAAATTTGTAAGTAGATTTTGGGGACTGATATAATAACTCATTGAATTTCATTACACATGGGTATTAGTTCTGCAAACTGGTTAAAGAGTTCCACATTCATTGGATAATTTTCAGTGAAATTGCTTATGGGGAAATCACATAACTAGCTCGATTTTGACATAAGAAACATTAGAGGAAATTTCAACTCAAAATGGGCCTCCCAAAAAAAATTAATAAAATAATATTTATTAATTTTGGAGGCAGAAAAGAAAAAAACTACTTTTTTGTTTGTATTTTTGACATATCTCCCTATTTTTTTACTGAAATTTCAAACGGGAGAGCTCGTTGGATGCGGAATTAAATTCCACATCCAACGAGTACCCACTCTGCATACTTTTGACAGACCCCGCTACCCCAAAAACAAGAAATACCTGAAAAAACATGATGATGATGTCATCATCATGTTTTTTCAGGTATTTCTTGTTTTTGGGGTAGCAGGGTCCATAAAAAGTATGTCGAGTGGGTAATCATTAGATGCAGAATTTAATTCTACATCCAATGAGCTCTCCCAATCGAAATTTGAGTAAAAACACGGGGAGATATGTCGAAAATACAAACAAAAAAGTAGTTTTTTTTATGATACCTACCCCCAAATTTATATTAAAAAGGTGTTTAAGACCTATACGGTATTTCATATTTAAAGTAATTTCATTAGCTAACACATGATGACATGGAATTTGAGTTAAAGTTAAAAGTCCCATTTTGAGTTGAAATTTCCTCTAATGAGTAGAGTTAAAGGTTCTGATAAGGATGTGAAATTTAGGGAAAATATAAATAATAAAATTTGATTCCAAAAAAGTATTAAACACCATATAAATCCCTTCATACAAGTATGGGATATAAATCATTTAGTATGGGAGTCAAATACATGAAAACTAGTGAATCAGTAGCATGGAATTGCAAGAGTTTCACACATGGATTTCTTGGATTTCGACCCACAGAGCATAGGGACATGAAATTATAGAGTAAAAAATTATATATGTCTATCACAAAATCATAAAACTCAGAGAACATCTCGCATACAAATATGATGCAAGACTCCTTAAGGATTGAAGCCAAAGTCATGGAAACTAGTGATTCAATGGCATGGGAATGCAAGATTTTCATGCATGATTTTCTTGGATTTCGACCCACAAAGGATATGGACCTTAAGTTACATAGTAATACATCATATATGGCTGTAAAAAATTCCTCAAATTCATGGAATATATCTCATACAAATCTGGTATAAAACTATTTCAAGATTGAAGCCAAAATCCATGAAGACTAGTGATACAAGGGCATGAGTATGCAATCTTTTCATACATATCTTTCTAATATTTCAACTTATAGATCATGTGGAAATAATATTACAGAGCCATACATCATATATTTCTTCCCCTTCATCATAAAACTTATATAAATGTCCTCATACAAATCTGATATAAAGCTACTTCAATATTGAAGCCAAATCCATGAAAATTAGTTATTCAAGAGCATGGGGAATGAGAGCCTTTCATACATGTATTTATGATATTTAGAATTAAAGAGAATATGTATATGATATTATATAGCCATACATCATAAATCAAATATTGGGCATCAACCATCCTCAACAAGGTTTAAGAATCACTCCAACAAGTGCACCATCAAATGAGAGTGTGCGGGAATGGAGAAGAAGGAATGAGAGAATGGGGAGATATATGAGAATTCAACTGTATGGAACTTCAACCTGAAAATAAAACTATTTCATTAATCTCCCATGAGATTTATGATTGGACTCTCGATCAAACAACTTGGAAATGAATCCAACTCCATCGAAATTGGTTCACGAGCAGAGAGAGTGAACACTCACCGTGCAATGGACAAGCAAAGGCTCTCCAAAATTCCAAAGTCCAATTAAAAAATGATCAAAATATACTCTAAATCCTCATGAAATCCTTTTATTAACTTCATGAGGCTTCCTAAGATCTAATTTCCCTCCATGAGCTTCCTCCATGACCCATCTTAGTAGTTTAGTAACTCTCATGAAACTTGTCTTCCTCTTCATGCTCCAATTCTTTCCAGAATTAAAATGGATGCCTCTAACTCCAAAATTAGACTACTTGGTGGCTATTTTTAGCCCTTATATTTCATATTTTTCATATGTCAGTAATCAGGTCTGAATTTTCATACTTTTATAGAATATTCCTTCATTTGTTGTCATAGAGTGCATAGAGTCTTCTTCCAAGTGGAACACCTTGTCTTCTAGTCTCTTCCTCTTCCATGGGAGTTACCCTTATTTACAAATTCAAATTAATTGGCTCATTATATGATATTTTATGCCACATAACCATCCAATAATGTTAAATTACCCATGTGTTCGAATTGGGAGGAATATCATGCCAAGTGTGCGGGGAATCTAGTCACCCAAAGGCTCCACAAGCTTCCAAGTGTCTTCATGATTCCATGCCACCTTATTTTCTTAGAATTTATCATTTATGTGACCCGCTTACAAGTGAATATGATAAAGTAAAGTCCTTTTGGGTCCCATACCCCCTTATTACAAAATTTATGTCTCCATCTCAACCTAGGGAACTAGTAGGTTGGTGAAGCATTATTTGCCTGAGTAGTCTTCTTTGGAAATTATTTAATTGGGTACATGACATTCTCTCTTTGTTATTTCACAACTCTTGGAGAAAAGTGTGAAATGTTTGGGCATCTTCACTAAAATTGGCATAACTTTCTGATACGGAATTAGAATTACAAAATTCTTGGCTCGTTGGAAAGCTTGTTAAAAGGGCTATGTGATGAATTCATATAGTTTTTTTTCTAATTTATCTTCATATTTTGATCTTCAAAAAGATATGGTTCATGCTTCTAGGTTTCTCTTGTGATGGCACATGTCTCTCATGGATATAGTTCGTCTTTGATCTTAGTATGTGAGCCCATATATTGGTATATACCTTTGAAGTCATTGATTATGTTATGGAGGATACGGTGATGGTTCTCTTGGCATATATCTTGATGTGATCTTGATAGAGATCTTGATGATTATCTTGGATATTGTTGTCATAGATCTTGGTGTTTATCTTGGTTGTTGTATAGTGTAGTATTGCATTAGAAGTTGAAATGTAACTAATATATCATATGAGTGATTTCTTTGATCAACTTAAGTGTTTTCTTCGAAAACTAGTTTGACAAGTGTTGATCATTGTGTCTTTGACCTAAGTGGATATGGATTGTTATTGATTGTTAATGACAACCTTTGATCGTGTTGTAAGTGACTATTTGCTTGATATTTGTTTGATTTGTTGACTTGAATTGAGTGGAGTGAAAAATCCTTCTGTGTCTAAGAGTTTATGATATTGATTGGGTTTGACATAGTTGGTTAAGTCTTTTATCTTCTTGGATGAATTTATTTGGTTGAGGTATATCATTTTTAACTGTCAACTATTCCTTGACTATGATTGAGGTTGGTTGTGGTGTCATTGAGTTCAGTGTGATTGGACAGAGTTTGATTGACTTCATGTGAAGTCTCTTGGTTGCTCAAATGTGTCTCTTGATGAACTAGGCCAAGTAAGAAGGTTTGGTTGATTGTTAGAGCACTTTATTATATTAACACAATTATATGCTTGATTTGGCATCGATACACAAGAATATTGGTATATGTTGGTTCAGTTGACAAAAATTGGAATAGGTTTCCTTATGTGAAATTGGTTTGACTCAAATTGACTGAGTTCTATGAGCAGTTGGATTGACTCAAGTGGACTGAGTTTGGTGTGTAGCTGGTTAGAATTAGATTGAATGAGTTAGTTGATGTGATCAACAGATTAATTGGTACATATTGATTGGATAGATCAATTTTACAAGTTGATGAGCAGTGGTTAGTAGTGACAGTGGTTGAGAAATGTGATACAGTTTTGGTGCAGTGATCAGTGATAATGATTGTGCAAGTCTAATACAAGTGTTGATTAGTAGGTCCACGGAATAAATGCAGTTGGTGGTTCAATAGTTAATGTTTTACTTTTTTATCTGTGTGGTAGTATGGGGCATGGAAAGGGGGTTATATCCTCCTTTTGGTTGTAGCCGAAAGACTAGGGAGTTAGAGCTTCCTTCAGGTTGTAGCCTGTAAATTGGGGGGTTGTAGCTTCCTTCCAATTGTAGCTGGAGAATTGAAGTCATTGTAATAAGAGAGTTGTTTCCTCCTTCTATTTGTTGATAATAATTATTATTATAAAGGCTTATGTGGCTTTTACCCCAAGACTTGGGTTTCCACGTAAAATCTAGTGTATTGTGTATCATGTTATGCTTCTTTTGTGATGATGATAATAATGCTAATGATGATATAATGATAATGTGATAATACATTATATTGAATAAGTTGTTGATTGTTAAAAGTGAAAAAGTAATAAAATATGTGCACATTGATTCACCACACCCCCTCTCAGTGTACCTGGTGTGTCCAACACTAATTACGGATCAAGAGAATGAAACCAGTGAAGTCCTCAATTTTAAAGAGAAATTTCAGTTTTGGCTCATCACTACTTAAGCTAACCATCAACACACTCTTATATCATATCTACAACAATACTACATTTCCATTCCAATCAATTTGAGAATCTCAATCCAATCCAAAGACCCAAATCAATTGATTTCCAAAAGTCAACGGATTGTTTTCCATAACAGAAAATATTGACATTATATGTTGGATGAGACGTATTCTTTACCATAACTTAAAACACACAGGTAATAACACTGTATATTTGATGGAAACTACTCATAATCGTTTACTTTAATTACTAAAATAGGTTTTAAAATATATTTTTTTACAGTTAAAAATAGTCTAGCGTGTTGAGTACCATACTATACGATGTCTTCTAGAGAGACTAACATTAAATGAACTAATTCATGCGCACCCAAGTGCACGACGGGGACAACAATTCGATTGAATGAATTGAGTACTCTTATGGCAGAAGCATATTAATAATAAGCAAAGCAGGAAATACACTACACACAGAAACATACACACATACAATATACAAGAATTTGAACCAATCTTTGTTACTTCATTAGTACATTACTGCTCATTACTCCGATGTAAATTACAATAATATACATGTTTAAATAGAGTGTTGAGAATGCTTGGTTTGTCTAGCCATTACGTTTAGTTACAGGAGAAGATAGAACGATTCCAACTTTCGACTGTTACAGATGAATAGAAGACAAAGAGACAATATTTCGTAGTTCGTTGGTCGTCGGTGTTGACAATGCATGTCGAGATGTTGAATTTGTCGATTTGAATTTGAACCTGTCAAGCTGCAGAACTTGTCGAAGTCAATGTTGAACCTTTCGAGGTGTGGAGCTTGTCGAAGTCAATGTTGAACCTGTCGAGGTTGAAGTCGACAAACAATTCGAACTATTTGGTGGATCATACCTCCTTCCTTAAGAAATAATGGTCCCCATTAATTTACCATACAAATGAGGAAACTTTTTGGTTAGTTTAGAAATAAAGTACCATTTTCCTTGTGTTGGTATTTTTTCCGCTTTACCCACCTAAAACAAGAAAACCGTGTTCGTCCTTTTATGGTGTATTCGCCATCCCATAATGGTGTCGCAAGGAAGAGTCTCCTAAACATGTGGATGGATGTTTTCACATTTTTCTATCTATGAGTCCTTCTATTCCAATAGTGGTGCATGGTATGGTCTAATTAGATCCACATTAATTATTGAATGCAGACCCAGGCATGAAGGAATGTCGAGCTAGAAGGTGTTTTCTCCAATCTTAATAAGGATACTGTACAAACCATATCGCAAAGGATTCAGCTTCTTGGATGGATGAGTGAAGCGTTCCTTCTTGAGATGAAACTAGACCTGATCCCCAATTTGAAATGAATGAGGAATACGATGATTATCGTGTTGGCCTTAGATTTTACATTATCTCATTGCAACATTCCATGTGCTTGTTTCTGGATGTTACATATTTGATCTCGAAACATCGATTATTTTTCAACTTCTGATCAGTCAGAGTTGGTTTTGTTCGACTGCTTTGATGAACTGATCAAGTCGATGGGCATTGAGGGTTGAAATCCATAACAGATATCAAATGGACTCTTTCCCATAGATTTGTGTTGAGCACAATTATAACTGTGTTGTATATATGGGATACTTTCATAACATGTCCAACGATGCTTGTGGTTGTACATGTAGAGCAGTTGTACTACCAAGTGATTCACAACTTCCATATGTTCGTCTGTTTGAGGATGAAAAGTTGTTGATAAGGAGAGTCTCGTATCGAGCTATTTCCAGAGATTGTTCCCAAAGATGCTGAAAAATCTAGCATCTTTGTTGGAAATGATGGTCGTCGGTAAGCCATAATGTTTCCATACATGTTCGAAGAAGAAATGACCAGTATGTTTCGTTGTTGTAGTATTCTAGCATGGAATGAGAATGACCATCTTGGAAAACTGTTGACTACTACTAAGATCACATAATGTTTATGTTTGGTAGTAGGATATCCTTTCAAGTAGTCCATAGAAATATATTCCCATGGTCGACTAGGAACAGAAAAAGGTGTGTACAATCCTTGTCGTTGATTCAGTCTTTTAGCAATGGCACAAACCACGTATGATCGAATGTACCTGTTGACGTTAGATTTAAGTGATGGCCAATAAAATTACTTTTGGAGGATAGAAAGGGTCTTCGCTACTCCAAAGTGTCTTGCATGCTTGTTGTAGTGTGTGTCCCAAATTAGCTTATGTCGATGCTCACCTGTCAATACACAAAGTTGTCCAATATTTATATCAATGTATCTTACAAGAACCAGTCAGTACTGGACGACGAGTTGTTTTGAAGCTGATGATAAATTGCATAAAATTCATAGTCTATCAAATACAATTGAGGCAAAGTAGTGGTTTCATATCATTGCATACTCATCATTGTCAAAAGGAGAGTAATGGGTGGTCGACTCAAACAATCGATCATGGCATTAGATTTACCTCTTCGATACTTAATTACCAACTAAAATTGTTCTTGGTAATTAATCCACTTAATTTGTCGATTTGTTTGTAACTTCAACTACGATGGGATGAACTGTAAAGGATTATGTTAAGTGAGAATGATTGTCTCCTTACCAAGGATATAATTTCTTCATTGGGGCTTGCACAATGGCATACAGTTCCTTTTTCATATGTCGAATACCTTTTGACGGCATTGTTAAAAGCTTCGGAATGAAAAGAAACTAGGTGACTAGGCTGAGTGATCACTATGCCTAAAGCATAGTCCAATGCATCCTTGTCAATATCAAAGGGTTGATGAAAATAAGATAACACGATTACTGGTGTAGTACAAATCTTGTGTTTGAGGTGCTCAAAATATTTTTGTTACATCGATGTCCATTTGAAGAAAGCTTTCCCATTTTCTATAGTAAATTGTTTCAAAATCCAGGTTATATGATTGAAGCCGAGTATGAATCATCACTCAAAATTCTCCAAACCAATAAAAAAATATAGTTCATGAATGTTTTCAGAGATGGGCTACTCTTTAAGGATTTTTACTTTATTTGTATCGACATGAATTCCTTCAGAGTTGATTACTGTTGGCGTTTGTCCCTTCAACCTAGGTTTAGACCTTCTTTTGCGTGAAAAAAAACCCAAGATATTGGCCCGACGAAGAAAGGCTCAGTCGACAGCATCTACAATGCAGATGCAGTCTCACCTGAAATATCTCTTATGGGTAACTTCCATAACCAACTTTCTGCAATTGGGTGGGGATTTATCCTCTCTTAGCACCTTACCAATTTTCTCGACCAAATCCGATGGGTTTCCTTCTTATATTTATTATGGACATTTAGGATATTACACTATTTATCCATCAACCGATATTGCAACAATCAATATAATTCCTTATTAGCTATTCCAACCAACAACACTGCGACATACACATACAAGACTATTTATAAGAAAATACATGAACATGTATTCACAACATACATTAACGTGACACAAATACATTCATCAAATGCACATTAACACGTCCTTTAATGTGAAAACACATTTGAGAAAAACCATAGAGGTACTCTTCAGGTGGTATGATAAATATATGCACCTTTTGTCTGCACACTTAGCTTATAGACTATGTCCTTGATCTTCTTCTCTTATCTATACATACTTCTATCTCCTCTCGCGCTCTCTGGTATTCTATCACTGAATCTTCTCCTGCTTCAC
Organism: Pseudotsuga menziesii; assembly: GCA_001517045.1. Classification (NCBI taxonomy): domain Eukaryota; kingdom Viridiplantae; phylum Streptophyta; class Pinopsida; order Pinales; family Pinaceae; genus Pseudotsuga; species Pseudotsuga menziesii. The sequence continues at coordinate 25,563 of LPNX011030668.1, read as the reverse complement.
TCTATTTTCAATCCGCACATAGCCTGGATCGACCTTCTCCTCTCTATAACTCTACGATTCTTCTTACATTGACTGATTAGGAACCAACCGACTAGGGACTAAGAAACTAAGCAAGTAACCTTCATACATTTTGGGTTCTTTCTTTTATAGACTCTTTACATGTCATTATCAATCGACTTCATTCTATTAGACAACAATTTGTCATTCCTATTCTAGTTACACTTTCAATAAGCACTATTGACCCAAAATACAAAGTTTTTTAATTCCTTAAATCACGTGTGACTCTAGCTGACTTTGTACCCAGTATTTATTGAGTTGTCCTTTTCATTCATTGCACCACTGCAAGAATTTTCTATCGTGTATACATCCATCACGGTTGAACTTGTCGCATATTTTCCTTCCATCACAACTTCCTCTGCGACTACTTCTTATGTCTTAGCTCTTTCTTCCTTATATTATTCTGTCTTCCTCCATCGTAGCTTCCTATGTAGCTGCTTCTTATACCTTTCTCTTCCTTCCATAGATGATTCCATCGTAGCTTCTCCTCCACCTTCATATGCTTCTATCGCAGCTTCTTCCCCCTACGACCGGACTCTTTACATTCCGAGCAGAATTATAATTATGGATATATTTTCCTAGGGACAAAAATCCCCCGACACTCACTTGTGGCTCATCCTGATCCATGCTACGCTACTCCAAAAATTATGCAGTTGTGATGAATTTTCTTTGAAAATATTGAAATATTTTCACTATCTCCTATGTCTCTATGTCTCTCATCGAACTTCCTCTTATTCCTTCTATAATTTTTCCACAAGGTTGGAACCGGTGTGTCTAACATTACAAGTCCTGCAACCTATGCTTCTCGTCATGCCCTCTGATGTACAGGTTGAATGATGCTTATAATTATTTAGGATTCATCCTACAACTATGTGACTTTATCATTCCTATGTTGTTGTTAATTTCAGAGCGGTGGGACTTGATGTTGAAGTTTCTTCATTTCGGAAACCTCAACCATTTTCTCTACTAAGGGAAACTTTTTCATTTCATTCTTCACTTGAGTTTCTTATGTCTTAGGAGTGCACAACTTCTATGCAACTTTCTCCAATTCGTCGCCATCAATCAATGATTTCCAAGTCTAAGAAACTTGTTCGACATCTTTGGCACAAAGTGCCTCTGCTTATTTTATCTTCTTCGCAACATCGATCGTAGTTATCCTATATTCTTTGGTTTGAAAAGTTAATGATTTGGAGCAGCAGGAACAAAGAGAGGGAAAAAATCATCGACATCACCAATTATATCTTAGACTTCTTGGAAAGCTGAAGATGAAATCCCAGGTGTGTTCCTGGACATTCTTTTCTTTGACTTCTTCCTCCCCGCAATAAGAACATTTTCATCAACCTTTCTTCATCGTCAATGAAATATTCCATCTCATATTCTTCCCTCAATTAATCATCACCAAATATATATTGAGCTTCTTATACAGTTGTGTTGGCAGTCAGCAACAACCCCTTCATTTTTTAGGGTGAAGGGGGATCAGCTCTCTTTTATGATTTACCTATTAAGAATTATAAAGAGTGCCTTCAGAATCTTCGATTTTGAAGGTACTCTCAATTGTAGAAGAGTCAAGTGACATATTAGAAGCTGATGAAAACATTTTTATAAACTTGATAATTAGCAGCTGTAAGTTTCTGTATAATCATTAATTAATCTATCTAATTATATATGTTGAGTTAAGAAACTTAAAGGGATAGTATGCTAATTAAGGATCAACAAAAACACATTTTGAATTTGTTTTAAAATGGTTATTGACAAGATATTATAAGTTCTTAAAATCCTAGAACTAAAGGTGAATTATTAAATTAAAATTCTTATTAAACCTAAAAGTTCACATCCCATATGTAACTTAAATATCTTACCATAACTTTGTAAAATTGTATATATATATATATATATAGCTAGTAAATAAATGAGTATCATTTGGAAATCTTCATATGTTATAGTTTTATAGCTTAGTATTCTATCAAATTTGATTTGGGATATTAATGGATGGGATTTTTGCAAAGTTTTAAAAACTATATTTATGAGATTTTATGTATATACATAGCTTAAATGTTAATTTGGATCATTAGTTAGAACATTAGGATCTACTGTTTTGACACTATGTGTCATCTCAATAAACGCTACCAATTTTCACGTATAATCTGGAGGAGACCATCAATTGACAGTGTTTACGAGGATATATGACCCATATGTCAAATAAATAACACCTGTTACTTCGATCGCTACGTTGGCATGGAGATTTGTCTAACACCTTGCGATTAACTGACAGTTGTGAATGTATTAATGAATTGTATCAACAAGATTTAATGTTGATAACCATTCAATTTTGTAACGATGTACGAGCTTATCATGCCCATTGTGTGTAATCAATGTCTCGATTTACGATTCATGAATCGGATAATCCCTGATATGTAGAATTGGTTAAGATTTACAGTTAGTCGTGGTTAGTCATGCATTTATCATAGCAAAATGCTGGTTGTAGTATTCATCATCACTAAATTCGATTGAAATGGCCAAAATTAGAGCCCTTGTCTCTTTCAGGCATGAAGCATGTGACGATTTGACATTTCGCCTCATGTCTTTCACCTGGGTTCCTATCCCTCTCCTCTTCACGACTCCATTCATTCCATTTCGTAATCAGGATAGTAGTGAGGAAGCCATGGCTCCACTGAGTCGTTTTGAAATCTCAGGGTCAGAGCTTGTAGAAGTAGATGAGAAGGTTTCCCTGCTCTTTGAAAAGGTTGGATGGGGGCAGTTCTTTAGGTGCTTTGATGGCCATAACACAGAGGTGACCAAACTGTTTGCTTTGAGTTTGAAGGAAAACATAGCACAGATTGGCGATTTTCAGTTTATCATTGACGAAGACAAAATCACAGAGGCTACAAAGCTCCCACAAACTGGAGAGCGATGGTTTAAAGGTGGGAAGGTGAATAAAAAGAAGTGTATGTCCTTACTATTGCCATTTCCAGCTAGTGCAAAACTGAAGATTGGGGTTTCGGTCAGGTTCCTGAAGCTAGAATGGCAAGCCTTCTACGAGATTTTGGTCAGGTACGTATCATGCGATGGACAATTTTCTCACCTACACTATTATCACCTACAACTACTGTTAGCATTAAAAGGCTACAAACTTAATCTGTCATTTTATCTATGGAAAAGTCTAAAAAAATGTCGCATTCGGTTCAAAGTTTCAATAATCCTTATAGAAGTCTATTTCATCATGGTTTAGTCAAAATTATAATACAGCATCAACTGTCTTTGAATGGTAAATCATGGGATGAATTTTTAATTGAATGTCAATTGGGGCCGACTCAATATTGGCAAAACCCTTCCCCGAAGACCCGTAGGAAACGAAAGGCTACTGTAAAGCCCGAAGTTAGTAATGTTCTTGAGGATGAATCAAAGGATAAAGGTCTTGAGGAATCCAATCCACCCATAAATGCTGGTATCATTGATGATGGTGTTGGGAACGTAGCTCCCTGTTACTCTGAAGTAACCTTAAACCGATCCCCATCTGATAAACGTTGTAGTACTCTTGCAAAAACAGAGGACAGGTTAACCAAAAACGAAGATATTAATGCTGTTGATTATAAAAATATCTCCGAGCCAAATACTCCTCGTAAACATGGCAAGGAGTCTATGCATAAACTAGATCAACTAGCACGGGTATGCTGTGACAGAGGAGGTTTTCAATCAAAAAATCTTGTGTTTGTTTGTTCGAGGAGAGTTACTAGAAGCATGAGTAATACACCTACAGTTTATGTTCCTATGACTAATCAATAGGGTACTCATCCTTCGACTGTCCATATTGAGGATGACGTTCCATCGTTGGTTCCCGGAACTACTCATATAAATGAACCCGCTCTTATAAAGGATAATCGTGCAAAATCAGTTAAAAACATTATAGAGTCGGGTAAGGCAGAAGTTGCTCCATTGTGTATGGACGCCTATAGTTCAGATCCTGAACCATCTTTTATTAGTCTTCAATCATCTGGTCAAAACATAGATAATCCTGATCCTCCTTAAGCAGTTGATTCATGTCACGACAATGAAGAAGAAACTCTTCAACAAGTTCTGGACAGGGTATACGAGACTAAGATTATAGAATTGAAAAATGAACTTAAACAGTGTCAAGCTAATGCAGATTTAAAGGAGGAGGAAAATAAGATGTTCAGAGAAGAATTATTAAGCTGGATCAACAGGTGGAAGGAAGTGAACATCAAAAAGAACCAATACAAAAAGGCAAAAAAATCAATGATATGTACAAATCAGCATTTACTTGAACAAGTAGAAAAGCAAAAGCTAGTGATCATCAAGCTTAAAGCCAAACTAGCCGAAGCCGGAAGAGTGGTTGATTTGCAAAATAGAGCTTAATGATTATTTCCATTTTTGGTTACATGATTTGTCTCTTTGTCAACAGGTGATAACAGCTTTTTTGTGCATGCCCGTAAAATCACAGATTTTATAGGCACACATATGAATTATAGTTTCTTTTGTTATTCCTGTTTTAATTGATTTTTAATAAGATGCTTTTGTTTAAAATAGGTGGGCATGTCGGCGCTATCCTTTACAATTTCAGGACGTTTCTAAAATTCTGCATTTCAGTTGGAAGACGTGGATGTGTATTGAAGACTGGGATTTCGACACAGACATGAATTTTCCAGTTCCTTTAAACCAGCAAATGTTTCAGACTAGTTGTTTTTATTGTTATCTTTTAGTGACAAGTGTTTGATGAAAAGAGATTCGATTCTCTTTGATAGTGATAGGACTCCTATAGTATTGCATGTAGCATTTATGAGAAAACTGAATCGAAAGACTAGTAGTATTATATAAGCTTGTAATTTTTATAAGAGAAGGGGATGGAGTGACTGAAGAGAAACATACTCAAGATAGTATTTTGATACTAGTTTTGTTCCTGGCTGAAGTTTGATCCTTGGAAATGGGATGTGACTGGAAATCTCCAAGTTGGTATCATGATTGGTATTGTTTTGGATACTCTTTATATTTCAGTATATGATCTTCTATTTTAACATCAATACAGTATACTTTGTTATTCTTGTGTTTATTAATAAGTATTTCACTTTATCAACACAACATTGAATTTGAAATAGTATGTCTTTTGACTTAATTTTCAGTGTTTATACTAAAAATTCAAGATATAGGAATATATATTTATGTCTGTTAGATATCATTTGTATTTTGACAATGATCTCATACTGAACATTATCTATTATTCAAATGTCTAACGTTGGTTATTAGTTATTAATTGATTAGACATTTCAAGAAATTAGAAGTAATTGTTTATTTCAGTTTCTCTAATAAGTTATTTTATAGCAGAATGATTTAATGAGGAAGGTTTAAATATTTGTGTTTAGATCTTACTCCTTATCCTTCTGTTCATCCTTATATTAATTAATAATTAATATAATATTCAAACTCGCTCTCAGCTGAGATAGGATAGATAGGATAGTTAAGATAGTTCAGTTATTATTATTCTAGTATGGTGTGTTTAACAGTTGTTAAATCAAATTTGTGTAATTTTTAGAATAATTTTAATAGTCTTTATATTTAGAAAAACTCTTCAAAAATTGAATACTTTCCTTAAGAAAGAAATTGTAGGATACCTTAGGTAGTTGAAAATAATTTTTAGGGTCTATTTAGATATAAATAACATTAGGATAGATTTTTGCTGAATTTTAGTTTCTCCTTAAGAGAAAAATTCAGCTGGTAGCAGGACCATAACCTGCGATATTTTGCTACTCCAAACACACTGGATGCTGCTTTAAGCTAATTGTGTGGGAATAATCTCCTTGTTGGCCTATGTCAGAAAATCAGGCCAACAGTTTGATGGCAATGTTGTAGGGTTTCCTCGTTGTTTGTCGTTATCTAAACTCTAGTTTGGACCGACGGATTTTACCAATGGATAGTTTGCATTCTGGTGGGTCTACTAGTGAGTTCGTCTGGTGATTTAGCTGGAATCTCATATAGAACCGAATTTCAACCGATGCTTCTTTGTCTTCCATCATTAGTGCTAAGACAACTTTCTTCTTACGGGTACCAGAACTTTTCTTCATTGACGAACGAGGTGGGTCGGGTCATAACCTTACTTCAACAATTACTCGAACTTGTTTATTTTATAGTCTAGACCCTACATGAGGTGGAACATATCCAAAATTGTCTTCCATAATGAGCATGGATGACAGAATATCATGATGGATTCTGCAACTGTGCTTCTGTTGGAAATCGAAATACCCATGCTCTTTGGAAAACTCGGTTTGACTCTTATAGTTACAGACAACAATTTCTCTTCTTGAATGCAGCGGAATGAAATTAAATTGGGGTTGAAGCTTGATAACGTCTACCCGTTCAATCAGCCTTTCCTTCACACGAATGGACAATCAATGGAAAGGTAGTCGTCATTTCCATTCACATGGGTAATCATCCAAGGTATTACAATGAAACCCCCACTCTCCTGTCAGGTCAGTGGTAGTTATGGTGTAATAATGACCAAAGTGACCCAAAAAGTATGGCACCCAAATATCTCAGGATTTTCAAATTAGTGATGGCTAGTTTTCATTTCTACGACTCAAATTCATCTTATGACAATGTCATTATTTCTTCTGACCGATATCCTTCCTTCGACAGATTCCTTTCCCTGCAAAAAATAAGTTGTCTTCGCCTTTATTTTTATTCTTGTGATATACACCAATTTTGCGAAAATATTATTCCGCTTGTGACTTACTAGAAATTTGTGATAGTTTTTGCTTTTGCAACAAAGGATTTCCTGTGTTTAAAACAATTTTTCAAAGGATTTGTCCTTTTATTTTCCTCTTTTCTTTTCTTTTTTTTCGTTTTTCTCTTTTCTTTTCTTTTTAATTCGACTGATTCATGGCTATCCTCATAATAATTTAGATTAATTCCATTTACTAGTCCTTTTATAGGTGTTCCATCCAAATTTTGCAATTGCAGTGTTCCCTCAGCAGTGATCTGAATTACAACATACAGTTCTAGCCAGTGTGTTTTTAACTTACCATGATGTTTGAATAATATGCTATCATACAAAATAACAAGTCCTTCGACCTGAAATTGCTTGTTCTTGATGTGGAGATCATGCCATACCTTCTGTCGTTCTTTCTCAACATTTTGATGCTATCCTGCAACAAAACGTTCTTCTTCCAACTATACCAGCTGCAACAATATTTCTTTGACAGCACCAACATCTTTCATCTTTATAATCGCAACAATCCTTAAGTTGGTTCCATTGGAATGACAAATTATTTCCCATATACCAATCAAAATGGGGTTCGGCCTGTCAACTTCTTATAGTTCGTGCGATATTCCCACAATACTACGAAATTTTTTTGATCCCGGTCATCTCGTTGGACATTGCAAATCTTTGTCAATGCATTTTCCAATATTTTGTTAAATGTATCGACAGCACCGTTTGCTTGAGGGTGATATGGATTTGTCTTTCTATGTTGGATATTGAATTCCTCCGTCAATTCCTTAATTAACTAGTTAACAAAGTGTGTACCTTAGTCGCTTATCAAAATTTTTGGGCAGTCGAATCTCGTCATCACATTTTCAAACAAAAAATTCACAGCAGTCGCAACAGTACAATCTTTTACTAGTGCTGCTTTAGCCCATCTAGTTAGATAGTCGGTCGCAATAATTATATACCTTGCACCTGTGCGCTTTCCTATTGTACCAATAGGACCCACAAAATCAACCCCCATTTATTAATTTCCTATAGAGTTACTTGAGTTACTAATGGAATCTCATCTCATTGCGATGGTTTTCTTGTTCTCTGATAGACATCACAGCTGCAACAATATTCTCATGCATCTACATGCATGGTAGGCCACCACAATCCTACTTGCAATATATTTTGCAGCATATCTTATCTAACGTAATGGCCTCCTACGACACCAGCATGTGCTTCATTCAGTATCGTCGGTCACTCGTGTTCCAAGACGTAGTGATGAAGAATATCATCAGGACCCATTTTATATAACTATCTAGTGATCAACTAGAATTCTATAGCTCACACGACTAACTATTTCTTATGCGTAGTAGTAAATTCATCTAGTAAATAACCCATACTAAAAATTATATGTCGTTTCTATACTGGTCATCAAACATTGTTATCACAAATAGTTACGCATCAGTGAGATTATCGTTGAGGTTTTCAGCTTCATTGCCCCTTTCAATCCTTGATAGGTGGTCTAGTCCTGAATTCAGTCGACCAGGTTTAACTATGACTTCAAATTCAAATTCCTGGAAAATGAAAATCCACCGACTGATGCCCCCCCCCCCCAACACTTGATTATTCAATAGGTATTTCAATGTTTAATGGTATGTGTACATTTTAAAATATCCACCCAGTAGGTAGTGTCTGAATTTCTGCAGAGAGCATACCATCTCTAACCCTTCTTTTTCTGTAATGGTATAATTCTTCTCTATTGTGGATAATTTTTTGTTGGTGAAGGAAAGAGGATGGTCAATCAACCCTTCATCAAGTTGTGTTAGTACCAAGCCGAGCATGACATACGACACATTGACATGTCCATGGAATTAATTCTTTCATTCTCTAAATACAAGTATGGGTGTTGTAATCATGTTGTTCTTTAAAGTGTCTAGACTTTCTTGGCAACTTTCTGTCCACTAGAACTTAACATCTTTCTTCAGTAATTTTTCTATCAGATCAGTCACCTTTGCATATCCCTTGATAATTTTTTTGTAGTATCATGTATGTCCCAATTTTGTTGCTTAACTATGGTCGGTGGTGGTAGGTCAAGGATGAATGGAATTTTAGCAGGAACGACCAATATTCCATTGCGATAGACCACATGGCCCAACAAAATTCCAAATGGGGAATAAAAGATACATTTCATTAATTTCATCTAAATTTGATACTAGTGACAGCATTCCAGCATCATACTAAGGATCACAATATGATCCTTAATGAGCCCAAATACTGTCCAGTCATCAAAGTAGACTTCAACAAAATTCTTTGAAGGAAGCGAATAGTATTCTAGAAAAAATAACAAGAGCATTATTGAGTCCAAAGGGAATTACCGTGTACTGGAAACAACCTCACTCGGTCGCAAATCTAGTCTTGTGTCGATCTTCCTTTATGATTCTAATCTGATGGTAACCATAGAAACCATTAGTGAATGAATAAATATATTGACCCCCAACACTTTCTAGTACTTCATATATAAATGGAATAAAAAATGGGTCATGCAAACAACCATCATTCAGTTTTCTCAGGTCGGTGCAAATTCTTAATTCACCAGTAGTCTCTGACTATCCCTTTCATCTCTAAGAATTTCGTAGGGAACAGATCATGGAAATTGTGCAATAAGTCTATTGGCTTCCCTACAGTCTCGTCATCCAATAATATCCAATATTGGAAAATTTTGGATTGTCTAGGGAGCCAATATTAACTTTATTAACTTTTAGTGGACTTAGCAATTGGTCGCTAGACTCTACCAAATCCTTCCATTGTTTGCATACCTTCCTTTTAGCGAGACATTGTCATCATGTTCTCCCATCACATTGTAGGATTACATCCAGTGGTGTATTGTCGCGCTGCATTGATTGAAGTTTGTCATTGCGACAATGATATCTTCAAATATATTTGTTTTGATCACTTGCAATGCAGCATCAATCAAATGATGGTCATCCACGAACTCAAATGTATGTTTGAATCTAGTAGATAACTCCTCCCATTCAATATTTCCTCATCGTAGCTCAACTGATGTATACCAATTCCTTGGTATCATGTCTAGTTTATGTATAAACTGATGTACCCATTCTTTTCGCGGTCATGCCTCCCATGTCGCATGACAATACTCAATATATTCAATGATATTTTTCAATCCTGTATACTTGCATCTAATATAACTGATCTCTTCTCCAAATATTATCTCCATCAACCTTCTACATTGTGTCCATTCAGAGATAGATTCTTTATGCACACCCCACCATCTAGTGGGTGTATCTTTCGGCACAAATTCTAGGGTAGACAAGCATTGAGATTATGTAACTTTTGCTTCAAACTCTGTTATAAAATATCCAAGGTTAGGTAAACCTTCATATATAGATATCTAGCTTGTCTCGGCTCCTACCCATCACACAGATCGTGTAATTATTGCACATATTCTCATGGATACTTCATGCATATGATTGTGCCAATTTTCTAATGCTTCACCAGAATCTGATGTACAGGATCTGGCACTCCGCCAACTCAGCTTTCCATCGGCTATTGTATTTACATAGTTGTCTACTGTAGATGTGATATTATATATACGGTCTAGATAGTCTCCTTGTCCTTCATTGTTTATTGTTTCAATGTATCTCTATCCTTCTATAAGATCAATTGGCATGACCACCCTTAGCTATGAACCTTCATATGATAAGATTATTTTATTAAAATTGATGATGGTCTCATTGTCGATCGCCCAGTGATCCCAACATTGCAAGATATCGGTTCATATCATTGACAATTTCGATCAATTCAAAATATAAATATGTTCTCAGGACTTCTACTTCAACATGAACGTGAGTCAGTCGACCAATAGATAGGACCTTCAACTTATTTTCTAGTCTGAGCTGAATGGTAGTCCAATCCAGTTATGGTTTACCCATGCTTTCCCATGTCTGTCTCATCATAATGTTAACATTAGATCCCAAGTATAATATGATATAATCCATATCATAATATCCTATCTGGGAAGTCATTCTTAATACACGATCGGTCTTGAATATTTTTCCCACATGGTTAACTATTTTGTCTCGTCGCAGCTCTTCCTGAGTTTCTTATATTATAGTTGTCAATTCTACAACAACATATTTATCGTGGATTCTCAATAAGCAACTTTTGAAAAATTCTTTAAGTTTACTAACCTTTCCCTTCGGTTTCTTTCGAAATAGCTGATCGAATATTTCAGGCATCTCCCTTACTTGTCCTTTGGGTAGCGTAGGCATAGGTGTTGGCATTGACATTTGATTCCCATCGATGAATTCTAGTCGTGAGTCCAAGAATACTTCATTTTCTATTTGGACATCAAATGGTACTTTATTTTGTGTCATCAGTCGCACCTATGGTTGGTCATGCTATGCATTTTGGTCTACTCCATTTGCAGCACCTCCTCTTGTCACGACAACAATATTTTATTCTCTCAGCTCAACAAAAATAATTTGCAGACAGTTCGAGCTTGCCACTTTGCAACCAATTGTGGACATTGTTCAATAGTATGATCAAATGATTTACAATACGAACATTTATTTACAGGGCTCACATAGTCCCTAGTAAAATGTCCTGGTTGTCCAGAATTATAACATATAATTTGACCTCTTCCGCGACCAAATCCTCCTCCTCCTTGTTTCTTTCCTCGCCCTCGAAAATTTGCACACCCCCTTGGTTGAGGGTATTATTGTAGTGTATACTGATTTTGTGGATATTGGGGTTGAGGATACGAATTTTGTTGATATTGAGTCAGTGGATATTGAACTTTTGCTCGCTCATGTTGAATCTTCTCTTCATTTTTCATCAAATAGGTATCCACTTTTTCTCCTGTAGTAGCTGGAAATCTCTGCAGTATTTCTCATCGTGAGCTACAAATTTACAAAATTTATAGTACAAACTAGCTGACATACTTACAATCTTTTACAAGTATAAAAAATATTCCTACCAATGTCCTCTATTATGTCATATTCTACACCGAGGTATCCCTTATGCATTAATTGGGTTTAGTACTCCTGATATGACATAGTTCATGGACGTTGGGAAATTTCCCTTATTGTGTCCTTTAGTTCTGCATCCGGTACACCAAATTTCTTCTTGTACTTCCTTTCCTTTATTAATGTCCTAGAGTTGCATCGTAAGTTTATCTAGCTATTATTGAATCTGCATCATTCTTGCACCATTCTCTCTAATCTATGAGGATACTAACTTCATTTCTATCTCTACGGCTTCAATATGTGATCCACAATCTTATTTTGCATCAATGGAATTCGGATATGTAGCAACAATGTTGCAATGAACCATTCCTTTTGTTTCATTCCTGATATATGAAAGCTTACTTTAGCCGTCAATGTCTTAAATATATGATCAAAGTACCACGTAGACTCTGTAGACAATTTATTAATATCCTTAATCTCTGTGATGCACTGAGATCTATATTTTATCTTTCTGAATTCATCTATTAATCCCAGTCGAATTTGGTCGAGGGTTTTCTGCACGACTCCTGCTAGAACTATAGAGAACTTCATGTACCAGTCTAGTGCATGACCTCTCATGTTTTTGATCATCTGCTCTTCCTTTATCGCTTCATCTTGGACTTGTCACACAGTCCATACGACTTCACATAGAAACCAATGTTTCTCTAGGTCTTCTAACCCATTTCCATTAAATATTGGCACCTTAATCTTTTTTCCAGCCATTATATTGACTCTTAGTACGCTTGGACAAAACATTTGGATAACAGGACTTCCTTGTCCTCTATGTCCACTCTTATTGTTAGTTGTATTTACAAATCAAATAGGAGACGAGTTTATGGATATTACCTCTATAGATGTACGTGGGGTTGTAGGCATTCCGCACTTGTATTTTGTATCTGGAGCTTCTGCTTCTTAGTCTTCTCTTTCTGATATAGGATGATATTCATTTTCTTCATCATAAGAACCTTCTTCAAAGTGTGACGTTAACTCGTAGTCTTCTCCTCTAGTCATACTACAACTTCCTCTTCTTATCACATTTTTTCTTCTTTTTCTCGACCGTAATCTCCTTCCACTTCTTAGATGTCCACCTTCTATTACAGTTTAGTTATCACCAAGGAACATATCATCTTACTTTGATCCATTTTTCACGCACTTCTTCTACAACATAACCCAAATCTTTATATACAATGCTTTACCCATTGGACTCTATTCTCGGGATTCCTTTTTTGCATACAAACATCTTTATCTAAGTCCTTAAATATGTCAAGTATCTACCTCATGGTCCTTGGAAAAAAATTATTTCCGCTTCACTATATGATGTTATTGTGTCAACAACAAAATCAGTAATGTATCCCTTCAAAATATTGTCTACCCAAAAATAAAAAAACCCTCAACACAGAGTTGCTAATATTCTTCAGTCGCTGAATCAACTGAGGATTCCACTCTGTTGGTTCTCCCCCTTGGAAATTTTTTCACTAGGTTTCTAACTTCAACAACCACTCATACAACACAATAGGAAACACGAAAAGGATAATTTCATGAATATCCATATTGACGTATTGCTCCAACCACTTTTTCGGATTAACCGTGATCCTTCACTTTCTTCTCGTGCAAACAATCATGCTTTGAAATTCACCCAGTCTTGGATTTCTAGCTTCATCGAATGCCAAAAAAAATCCCTCACCATAATGATTCAGGGTCTCGACAACAAATCCATTTGTTGGTGTTTGTCCCTTCGATCCAGGTTCAAACCTTCTTTTGCACGCAACAAAGCCCAAGATATCGGCCTAACATAGCAAGGCTTAGTCGACAGCACCTGCAACACATATGCAGTCTCACTGAGATATCTCTTATGGGTAACTTCCAAAACCAAGTTTTTGTAGTTGGGTGGGGATTTCTCCTCTCTCGGTAACTTAACAATTTACTTGATCGAATCCGATGGGTATCCTACTTATATTTATTACGCACATTCAAGATATTACTCTATTTATCCATCGGCAAATATTTCAACAGTCAATATAATGCCTTATTAGCTATTCTAACCAACAACAGTGCAATAAATGCATACGAGACTATTTATAAGCAAATACATAAACACTTATTCACAACATACATTCATGTGACACAAAAACATTCATCAAATACACATTAACACAGTCTTAAACCACAAAGGCGCACTTCATCTGGCATGAGAAATATATACACCTTCTGTCTACGCACTTAGCTTGCAGACTCTATCCTAGATATTCTTCTCTTATCTACACAGAATTCTATCTCCTCTCATGCTCTCTGCTCTTCTATCACTGAATATTCTCCTACTTCACTCTATCGTCAATCCACACACAGCCTATACTGACCTTATCCTCTCTACAAGTCTACGACTCTTCTTACACTAACTTACTAGGAAATAACTGACTAGGCACTAAGAAAATAAGGAAATAACTAACTTGCATACAACTTTGGTTCTTAATTTTATAGACTCTTTACATATCATTATCAGTCGAATTCATTTTGTTATCCATCAGGTTGTCATTCTTATTCTAGTTACACTTGTAAGTAGGCACTATCGACCCAAAATACAAAGATGTTTTTATTCCTTAAAGCACATGTGACTCTAGTAGAATTCCTACCCACAATATCTCGAGCTATCCTTTTTAAACATGGCATTGTTGCACGCCTTCCCTATCCTGGTTCCTTCCATCACAGTTGAACTCGTCACATATTTTCCTTTTGTCACCGCTTCTCTTCTATCGAGGATTCCTCTACGACTACTTCTTCTGTCTTATCTCTTTCTTCCTTGTTTGTTTATGTCTTCTTCCACCATAGCTTCCTCTGTAGGTTCTTCTTATACCTTTCTCTTCCTTCCACAGTTTCTTCCATCATAGCTTCTCCTCTGCCTTCATCTTCTTTTGTCGCATCTTCTTGTCCCTATGACCAGACTTGTTATCTTATGAGAAGAATTCTCGCAGACTAAATTATGCCTATCTTTTTCTAGGGCTAACAATTACATACCCCAAATATTTGATGTTATTCATCGCAAATGAATATTTTTCCATGTTCAAATAGAGTCGATGTTGTTGAAGAGTGTCGAGGACTTGTCGAAATTATTGGACATGTTCTTCCCATGATCGACCGAAAATCAAGATATCAACTAAGTAGAAAATGACACATTTGATGATGAAAGGTCAAATAATGTCATCCATATATCGTATAAAGGCCGCAGGTGTATTTTTTAAGCTGAAATGCATGACTAACTATTCAAACAATCCTTCCATGGTTTGGAAAGAAGTTTTCCATATATCGATGGGCTCGATCAGAATTTGATGATATCTTGACTCGACGTCGATCTTAGTAAAAAATTTAGCACCTTTCAGATAGTCAATGATATTTTCTATCCTTAGCAAAGGGTATCTATTATTTATCGAAATCTTATTGACATCCCGGTAGTTGATGCACATGCACCAAGTCCCGCCTTTATTTGGAACAAGGATGACTAGACTTCCACAAGGAGAGGAGTTGGGCCGAATGTGACCGTTGTTAATCAAATCTTGAATGTGTCTTTGAATCTCTTCATCCTATATAATGGATATTCAATAAATAGATGTGTCAGTTAATGAAGAACCAAGAACAAGTTCAATGGAGTGTTTTACTTGGAAATGTAGAGGGACTGAGTTTGTCCCTTGAAATACGTTTTGGTATTCATCGAGAATATTGTCGATATGATGTTGCTGTAGGGAGCTGCACTTGTATGTGATTCAACTAGTTGTTGCAGTATCCCCAGGATGTTGAGGCTTATTCATGATCAATGTGAATTTCTAAGCATGGTTGATGAGCTTATCTATCTGTTTATCATATATCATTGTAACCGTTGGTGTAGGTCGCCGCTCTAGTATACTGTTGTCATTAGATCTGCTCCAACAAAATTTATAAATTTCTGGTAGCACAAAGAAAGGTTTTATCTAAGTTGGCCCTCAATTGATCCCATAGGTTAAATTCAAATGCTTATGCTCTGTCCAAGAATTTGTGAAAATGACAAATTACCAGTAAGAATATACTTCAATTCAGAGGTATGGAAGAGATCACCCGGGTGTTTAATTCATGTGTGTTTGAGATTTGGTGATTATTAAATTTAAATTCAAGAGAAAACCTATACAAGACATGTGGTTCACCCTGGTCTGATGCACCTGCAAAAGATGATCCTGAATACACATTACCACAATGTTATGTTCAACCTGTTCCTAGATTACAGCAAGGCCTTTTTACAAAATTTCAAGAGGAGACACCTTTTTATATATTTTACAGTATGTCTAATGACGAGGCTCAGCTATATGCTGCAAACGAATTGTATCATCAAGGCTGGTTTTATCATAAAAGAACTACTGCAAATGTTATAATGCAACTTCTTCCTTTAATAATGACAAAGTTGGGCCAGACCATGGAATTGCAAATAGTGTCTTCAGATGATAGAGAGAAACAAGGTGATCTTCAAGAATTATTATGTGGTGTATTACAGGTGATTATACAGAAGCTTGGCAATCAAGATGCAACAAAATTTGCTCTTCTACAATATGCAGACCAAATGATGGCTCTTTTTCTACAAGTGTTTGCTTGCAAAAGTGCAACAGTGCACAAGGAAGCCATGCTTGCTATAGGTGCTCTTGCTTATGCTACTGGTCCTCAGTTTTCCAAGTATATGCTAGAGTTCTATATGTACCTTGAAATGGGTCTCCAGAATTTTGAAGAGTATCAAGTTTGTGCAGTAACGGTAGGTGTGGTGGGTGACATTTGTCATGCTTTAGAAGCTAATATTTTTCCTTTGGTATTATGAATCATCTTCTAAAAGATCTGGCAAGTAGTCAACTGCACCGTTCAATGAAGCCCCCAATATTTTCATGCTTTGGGGATATTTCTCTTGCTATTGATGGGAATTTTCAGAAGTATCTGCCTTATGCTATGCCAATGCTTCAATCTGCAGCAGAGATTTCTTCCCAAACAAGTAGCACAGATGATGAAATGGTTGAATACAATAATCAATTGAGAAATGGTGTTTTCGAGGCATATTCAGAAATTCTACAAGGATTCAAGAATGCAAAGCCTGAGCTAATGATGCCATATGCGATACATATATTGCAGCTCATTGAGGCTGTCTTCCACGGTAAAGAAAGGGATGATAGTGTTACAAAAGTACTCGGTGGCCTTGTAGACACTCTTGGTAATAATGCTACACCAATATTCTAGAATTCAACTTTCTACAACTAGTTTCTTGGTGACTGCGTGGCTTCTGAGGATAACCAAGTTAAAGAGACAACATCTTGGGCACAAGCAACAATTCAACTTGTTTTGTCCTAAAATACTATGCAAAAATATGTATGAGTCAAATATTCCTCCATTGCCATGATAACAGAGGCTTGAGGTATGTATAGGAGCATCCAGGGGTCTCTATTATCTCCATACCAGAGCATCTCAAGGTATCATTCACCGAGATGTGAATACCACCAACATTTTGTTGGATGAGAATTTTGTAGCGAAGGTAGCAGACTTTGGGTTTTCAAATACTGGACCCACTCTTGATCAGACCCATGTGAGTACGACAAAGAAAGTGTTACCGGAGGTTCTTAATCCTGTTCTCCCTAAAGAGCAAGTCAATATAGCAGAGTGGGCAATGCACTGGCAGAAAAAGGGCTTGCTTGAAAAGATCATTGACCCTCATCTTGTTGGGACCATTAACCTTGGTTCTCTGAAAAAGCTTAGTGAGACAACCGAGAAGTGCTTGGAAGAGCATGGAATTGACAGGATGCCATGGGAGATGTTCTATGGAACCTGGAATATGCATTTCAGCTTCAGGAGACAGCCATGCAAAATGACCTAGATGAGAATAGTACGAATCACATTGCAGACATTCATTTGCGTTGCCCAGAGCCTGAGCCTTTTCATACTAGCTTTATTGGCAAAGGTGTTGGTGGAAGTGAAAATGATTTAGAAGATGCAACCACAAGTACAGTGTTCTCACAATTGGTGAATCCTCGAGGAAAGTAATTGCAGAACAATTTAAATTGGAATGCAGCTAATCACCTTCATCAAAATGGAGCACATCGTTGGCACAATTACATGAAAACACCAAATGAAATCAAATTGGAAGAAGCAACAGTATTGCACTACACTTACAGCTCATCAAGACTCATCCATGAATCAAAGTGGCATTCCATTTAAGTGTTCTAATCATAGTAGAAGTATAACCCTATGAAATAGAGACATGGGTCATTTTCTTGTTTGATTAGCCAAACTTGGCAAAAACTCATTAGACAAGATCCAAAAAATGCTAAAGAGGTTAGCTTTGCTATCTTATATATATATATATATATATATATATATATATTTCATTGTAAAAATATAAGGGGGGTAAAAAAGTGAGGAAGAGAGTTCCAGCCAAGGGCTGAGATTGTATTGGCAGGGCATGTATACACTCTATTTTTCTTTATGTAGGAAGGCTGCTTTGAAATGATTATAATCATGGGTCTGTTTTTCTTTTATATGAATTGTATCTAGTTATGATTTTATTTTGTATATGGTCAATTACATTCCATTACAAGATTCTTATAATGATGTGCAATTATCTTTAAATGTCTTGTTGTAGAACCAGATTCATTCTTTATAAATTCATGCTCATAGTCTTTCCTATTATTGTATTTTACAATGATACATTTCCTGTTGTTTGGTCTTTAAACCTAGCCTGATCTCTATCCTATATCTACCTTGTTTACAACTATCATTCCTATCCTTTACATACTGTTGAGATTCACTAGCCATGCTCCTTATGCAGTCAAGGTGCATCTTTTAGTGATAGCATCTTCTGGTGCCATTGCTGGGGACGAAGGAGCGAAGATATCTTCCCCAAGAAGAATGACAACGAATATACCCAGCCTTTGATGGTGAACGAGGGCTGGTAAAATAGTGGCTGCAAATTATTCACCTGGTGACTCCATCTACTGCAGATCCATATTTCAAAGCTTCATTGATGATTTCATTGGACTAATGGGGACTTCTGATCTGGCTTCTATTGTTTCAAGGTATGCATGTCTATATTTTGCAGAACTTCCCGGTTTTCCAAATCTTCTTCCTTCGGTTCAATATTTGTTGAGAAATGGTCCTAAATTCAATGGAGAAGATCTGATTTTAGTTGTGAAACACATATCTAATTTCCATGAATTTACAGAGTTACTCAGAGTTAAACATGAAGATGTCTTCATTAGATTATTCTATGATTCATTACAAGCAAAGTGTAAAAGTTGGGTTGAAGATTTGTCTGTTGGGTTAATTAGATCATTAACAGATTTTTGGATTATATTTCTGAAGACATGGATGGAGAAGACAGAGTTTAGGGCAGATTATCTTTCCATTAAAAATTTAAGGGAATGGAGTGATATGAGCACTGATGAGGAAATAGATGAATATTTTTCTTCCTTTTGTCTTCTTATTTAAAGTCAAGATCATGTAACTCGGAATCTAAAGTCATCTTTTTAAAATAATTTGCTGCATATATTCAGAAAGAGATTGAAGCTTTAGAGGTCAAGATACACAGTTTGTCATTTCAAATCCCTTTTCAGCTGTCTTTTGATATCAAGATTGAGAATAAAGACAAGTTTGATGATCCAAAATTGAGAAAGTGGTATGACCCGGTGGCTGACTATATCAAGGAATTTATCGATTCAAGGTTTTAGTATTCATTTCATGATAAGTCTGAAAATCAAATTTGTAGACATATGTTTATTTTTGTTCCTGTCTTCATCTTGCTAATACACAGATCAAGATTTTCATCAAGTATTCAAATGCTTGTATGGCTTCACTGGAAGCATGATTTTACTTGACCAAAGTTGTAGTTTTGGTTAGTGTAGATAGTGTGGATAAATAAGCTTGATGCTTCAAGCATTTCCTTAAGTTTGTAGAGTGTGATCAGATTGTTGTGAGAGGATTATTTCCATTTGCAGAGTAGTTTAAAGATTCAGCCATTCATGTGTCACTCAAGCTTTTTAAGTAGCAGAGATTTTTTATCAAGACTCCTACCCAATGAAATGGAAAGGCAGTTGGTCTTCTTGTTCTTGGCATCTCACAGGGAGCATGCCATCCCCAGACAAAGCCAGATGTTGTCATCAGATCTGCTCCAACAAAATTTATAAATTTCTAGCAGCACACAGAAAGTTTTTATCTAAGGTAGCCTTCAATTGATCCCATAGGTTAAATTCAAATGCTTATCCTCTGTCCAAGAATTTGTGAAAATGACAAATTGCCAGTAAGAATATACTTCAATTCAGAGGTATGGAAGAGATCACCCAGGTGTTTAATTCATGTGTGTTTGAGCTTTGGTGATTATTAAATTTAAATTTAAGAGAAAACCTATACAAGACATGTGGTTCACCCCGGTCTGATGCGCCTGCAAAAGATGATCCTGAATACGCATTACCACAATGTTATGTTCAACCTGTTCCTAGATTACAGCAAGGCCTTTTTACAAAATTTCAAGAGGAGACACCTTTTTATATATTTTATAGTATGTCTAATGATGAGGCTCAGCTATATGCTACAAACGAATTGTATCATCAAGGCTGGTTTTATCATAAAAGAACTACTACAAATGTTATAATGCAACTTCTTCCTTTAATAATGACAAAGTTGGGCCAGACCATGGAATTGCAAATAGTGTCTTTAGATGATAGAGAGAAACAAGGTGATCTCCATGCATTATTATGTGGTGTATTACAGGTGATTATACAGAATCTTGGCAATCAAGATGCAACAAAATTTGCTCTTCTGCAATATGCAAACCAAATGATGGCTCTTTTTCTACAAGTGTTTGCTTGCGAAGTGAAACAGTGCACGAGGAAGCCATGCTTGCTATAGGTGCTCTTGCTTATGCTACTGGTCCTGAGTTTTCCAAGTATATGCTAGAGTTCTATACGTACCTTGAAATGGGTCTCCAGAATTTTGAAGAGTATCAAGTTTGTGCAATAATGGTAGGTGTGGTGGGTGACATTTGTCGTGCTTTGGAAGCTAAGATTTTTCCTTTGGTATTATGAATCATCTTCTAAATGGTATTTTCGAGGCATATTCACAAATTCTACAAGGATTCAAGAATGCAAATCCTGAGCTAATGATGCCATATGCGGTACATATATTGCAGCTCATTGAGGCTGTCTTTCGCAATAAAGAAAGGGATGATAGTGTTACAAAAGTTGTTGCTGGTGTACTCGGTGGCCTTGCAAACACTCTTGGTAATAACGTTGCACCAGTATTCTGGAATTCAACTTTCTACAACGAGTTTCTTGGTGAATGCATGGCTTCTGAGGATAAGCAAGTTAAAGAGACAACATCTTGGGCACAAGCAAAAATTCAACTTGTTCTGTCCTAAAATACTGTGCCAAAATATGTATGGGTCAAATCTTTCTCCATTTCCATGGAAATAGAGGCTTCAGGTATCTATAGGAGCAGCCAGGGGTCTCTATTATTTCCATACCGGAGCAACTCAAGGTATCATTCACTGAGATGTGAAGACCACGAACATTTTGTTGGATGAGAATTTTGTGTCAAAGGTAGCAAACTTTGGGTTTTCAAAGACTAGATCCACTCTAGATCAGACCCATGTGAGTATGGCAGAGAAAGTGTTACCGGAGGTTCTTCATCCTGTTCTCCCTAAAGATCAAGTCAATATAGCAGAGTGGTAAATGCACTGGTGGAAAAAGGGCATGCTTGAAAAGATCATTGACCCTCATCTTGTTGGGACCATTAACCCTGGTTCTCTGAAAAAGCGTAGTGAGACAGCCGAGAAATGCTTGGAAGAGTAGGGAATTGACAGGCTTCCATGGGAGATGTTCTATGGAACCTAGAATATGCATTTCAGCTTCAGGAGACAACCATGCAAAATGACCCAGATGAGAATAGTACAATCACATTGCAAACATTCCTTTGCACTACCTAGAGCTTGATCCTTTTGATACTAGCGTTATTGGCAGAGGTGTTGGTGGAAGTGACAATGATTTAGAAGATGCAACCACAAGTGCAGTGTTCTCACAATTGGTGAATCCTCAGGGAAAGTGATTGCAGAACAACTTAAATTGGAATGCAGCTAATTACCTTCGTAAAAATGGAGCACATCGTTTGCACAATTACATGAAAACACTGAATGAAATCAAATTGGAAGAAGAAGCAGTATTGCACTACACCTACAGCTCATCAATACTCATCCATGAATGCAAGTGGCATTCCATTTAAGTGTTCTAATCATAGTATAAGTATAACCCTATTAAATAGAGACATGGGTCATTTTCTTGTTTAATTAGCCAAACTTGGCAAAAACTCATTAGACAAGATCCAAAAAATGCTAAAGAGGTTAGCTTTGCTATCTTATATATATATATATATATATATATATATATATTTCATTGTAAAAATATAAGGGGGGTAAAAAAGTGAGGAAGAGAGTTCCAGCCAAGGGCTCAGATTGTATTGGCAGGGCATGTATACACTCTGTTTTTCTTTATGTAAAATGGCTGCTTTGAAATGATTATAATCATGAGTCTGTTTTGCTTTTATATGAATTGTATCTAGTTATGATTTTATCATGTATATGGTCAATTACATTCCATTACAAGATTCTTATAATGATGTGCAATTATCTTTAAATGCCCTATTGCAGAACCAGATTCATTCTTTATAAATTCATGCTCGTAGTATTTCCTATTATTGTATTTACAATGATACATTTCCTGTTGTTTGGTCTTCAAACCTAGCCTGATCTCTATCCTGTATCTACCTTGTTTACAACTATCATTCCTATCCTTTACATGCTGTTAAGATTCACTAACCATGCTCCTTATGCAATCAAGGTGCATCTTTTAGTGATAACATATGCCATACCATTGGTTTCGTATTTTGACAATCACCTTCTAAGGCTGTGACTGATAACTCCCGTGTCGATCCCATAAGTAAGGTTTCCCAAATAGGGCATCGACTACAGAAAGCGGTGCCACGTCATAAAGTACTTCATCTTCAAAAGGATTAATGAAGTAGGTGATTCTGCATTGTTTGGTGATCCTTAGTTCCTGTCCATCCTTCATCCAACCGATCTTATAAGGTTGAGGATGTGGAGTGGTGACAAGTCCTAGTTTCTTCACAAGATCTTCTGAAACAAAGTTCTTATAGCTTCCATTATCCACAATCAAATGCAATGGTTTTTTTTAAAACCATATATGTGTATGGAACAAGAGCTCTCATTCCTCCTCGTCAAAGGTAGTCGAGGTT
>LPNX011030666.1:231111-306951 GCA_001517045.1 Pseudotsuga menziesii | reverse complement strand
TTTTTGGGGGGGGGGGGGGGGGGGGGTAGATCCACCTCCAAATGTCACTTTTAGGGGCGTTGCTTATCTCTTCCAGGACCTACCCTAAAAGTCAAAACTTTTAGCATCGATGTTATTCAGGGTGCTTTTGTAAAGACCACCTCCAAAGCCAAAACTGCCCCCAAATCACTTTTTTTGGAGGGGGGAGAGGGGGTTGGAAACACCCCTAAAAGTCACTTTTAGGCACGGTTTTGATCTCTTACAAAACCAAAACCAACCCTGAAAGGAAATATTTTTGGCATCGGTGCTATTAGGGGTGGTTTTGTAAAGACCGGTGGTTTTGTAAAGACCGCCCCAAAAGCGTCTTTTGGGGGGGGGTTAGAACCGCTGCCAAACGTCACTTTTGGACGGGGTTTAGAACCGCCCCCAAAATTCACTTTGGGGGGGGGTTGGGGGGGTTTAGAACCGCCCCTAAAATTCACTTTTAGAGGTGGTTTTTATATCTTCCAACCACCCCTAAAAGTCAAAACTTTTAGCGTCGGTGCTATTAGGGGCGGTTTTGTAAAGATAGCCTCTAAATCCAAAATCGCCCCCAAAAGTGACTTTTGGAGGTAGAAGAAAACCGCCCCTAAATGTCAAATTTGTTGTAGTGAGGAACATGTAGTGTGAATAATAGCATCACTGAAAACATAAATGAGGCAATAATCAAGGATGAGAAATCTAGTGCAACACACAAATAGTAAAAGTGTTAAGCCTATTGTGGAGGGAGATTCTAAAGAAAGTGTGAAAATCAATGTTGTAGAGTTTTGAGGGACCAATAGAAGATATGCATTGGAGGTTTCTTATTCCATGTCGCATGTTATGGTAAAGGAATTGATAAGAAATTGAGTGCTAACTAAATAATAGATACAATTACCTCAAATTTTTCTAGGAAAGCAAGTTTACCTTTTCCTCTCTTATTCAATGTAGATAACCAATTCTTTGATGATATTCTATAAGAAGCAAGTACTCATTCCATTTTTGATCCAATGGAATAAAATATCAAGAACTAATAACCTCCACCAAAGTATCAAACTTGATGAAAATCTCAACAAAATAATACCAATCAATATGAGCTTTAGTCTTCAAATTATCTTGTATCATAATATTGTTTGTTTCCTTAGACAATTAAAAATGACTTCTAAGTTTTAACCCTTAAATTCTCTTTCTTATCATCTCGTTATTTCTCATGTCTTTAAAAACAAAGATATGAACCCCATTCACAGAGGTAAGTAAAATAAATAGTTTGTGCAATAACTAATCACAACTTGGCAAACCTTATTCATCAAAATTTAAATATCATATTTGCTTTTTATATAGGTTTTCTTGATAAACATTGAGGTAAATGATAAATAAGAACAACAGTTTTCTCTTTAGAGTATGCAAAGATTACAATTTGGAAGTTAATAACAATTACAGTTAAAACTAGGTTGTTTCAAGTTTTCAACCAATTAAATTTCTTTTTGGATAATTTCATGATTTAAGAACTAGAAACTTGGAAATAAGTTTTAACAACTAGAGTATAATAACATGTATTTAATAATGATTTAAGCTCATTAACCTCGGAATTATTTAACCTGGATAATATAAAGCTCGGAGACTAATATTCTAACAGTAAGCGATCATGGTTTAAACATGTTTTGAAATGTTCATGTATTATTCTAATAATATATGGAAGATATATTGACATGAAGTATAGAATTCAAAATATGATAAGGCGCTGTAAATTCCATGGAAAAGTAGCTGCATGAATATAAAATACCAATATTCATAGGAGTGCAACTACTCTTACTGGCATTTTCTGAGGATTGACCTTCAAAAGTAGAATATAACAAATAGATTCATCGAGTTCTTTTTTTGGGGACTTTGCTAGAATATCTCCTACATATGATTCAACTGATTTGGAACCACTAAATGCATTTTCATGCCAACTAAAACAAAAACAGATATTTCATGCTCTAGCTATAAAATTATAAGTGAAACTCTAGGGAAAAAATCCTTGAAATACCATTGAAAAAGACAAACTACAGTACCCCTCTAGTAGAGGAAAAAAATCTTTGAACTGTCATTGCATCACTTTTGCATTATGTTATTGTTCTTCCAATATCTGATACATCATCACTTGTTGCACAATATTGTGATACAGGTTCCTTGCATACCAATGCAAAGAAATATTTTTGAAATGATATATACCTCTAACAAGAAATCAAATTCTATCTAGAAAACAACCTTTTGTATAAAACAATATACATCTTTAAATGTTACACCAACCTATTGTAATGTACACTCTAATCCCCCTCCCCATCCAAATATAGATCTATGTCGTGAAATGCAACTAGGATAGGCATGTGAGATATTGTGAATGGTGTGCCCATTGCACAGACTTTTGCACAGAAACACTCTTCCATATCTATTGTGAAAACACTGGTACAATATAAAACTTAGGCTTGTGATAAAAAAATCCTTTTCATTCCCAATCTTTGTTGTTCTCCAAGAAAAATTTTATCACCCCAATTTATTTCCCTATCTGGAGGATAATGATCCAATAGATACTCAAGGTCAACCTACTAGTGATAAAACGGGTTTAGCTTTTCCATTATCCATTCTACATATACGAATGAGTTGGTATGTCCATAAATATATCTCACGACATCTAATTTTAGAAGCGGAAGCTTAATGTTTAATAATCTATAGCATGATGAAAAAAATAATCTGCTTCTGTCCAATCTCCATTGTACACCAGAAGTAGCTGGGTTTCCACATAATTCCTGGAAAGTGTGCATTTCTAACTCTATATCCGTTCAGATAAGTCTTTGCAGGTGTGAAGAACCCTAATAAAGTGTACATGTCAAGATGGAAGGCTTGATTCTGACATGATTGTGAATTATTTTTTATTTTTCAGTGTTTCTTACATGTACTCCATAGTTTGATTGAAGAATTGATTGTTTAGAAGGAAAATTGATGCATTCCTCATCCCTTGTACCTCAGATCCTTACACCATTAAACTATGTTGATTAGAGGGAATATATGCAAGTATCCTTGTGCAAGCTTTGCCTATTTAGGATGATTATGGGCAGAGAGAAAGAACCTCATCATCCTACTGAGAAAAATAAGTTCTTGAATCGGTTGGATGAAGCATGTGGATTCCTTTTCACTCACATATCCAGTGATCTCTTCTTTCATCTTGAGGGATTGAATAGTCTTAAAGAAGCTTGGGAGAAGCTCGAATTCTTGTTTGGAAAACAAGATGAGATTCAAGGGCACATATTGGAGAAAGAGATAATTGCATTGCAGCTGAGAAGTTTCAAAACTATCCAGCAGTTTTTCACAAAATTCAAGTCTCTAACGCTACAATGTAAGCAATTTGGAATAGAGAGGAAGGATGAGAAGATTATTCTCTCTCTTTTCAAAAAAAATGGTTCTGAGTACTATGTCTTCATCTCTACCTTCCATTCTGAAATATCTTCCATCCCCAATCGGAAGATGCCTTCACTAGATGGCTTTGTCGAGTCTTTAATACAGGAGCGGGATAAGTTGGTCCAAATGGGATTCCTCCAAACTTCCAATAAATAGGACCTTCTGATGTCAAAATCAACCAATTTGCAAGCTAAAGGGAAGCACAAGGAGAATAATCTTAAAGCCTCTGATTCGAAGCCAAAAGAGAGTCAAAATTATTCTGAAGGAGCCTCAGGTTCCAAGAAGAAGAAAAAGTTTGAAAATACTAAGTGTCCTTATTGTATGAGAGGATTTCATCATGAAATCCAGTGCATGAAGAAGCAGATCAACCAACTGTCAACCCTCCTTGAATAGAACAACATTTCCCTTCCACAAGGAGCAATGAATTCTTATGCTGGACCACAGACAGAATATCATGAGAGATGCCATGCCTTGAAGGAAGTCCTTACTCCATCGAAATATTACTTGATTGATTCTGGAACAACCAACCACACAGTTTCTTTCAATGAATCCTTCTCCACTCCCACTCTATCAGGAGGACCTAGCATTCACATGGGATATGATTGCCAAATTCCAGCAGTGGGAAGAGGTTCAATTAAAATCCAGCATGGTTAGTTCAAAAATGTTCTCTGTGTGCCCTCTCTTACTGCTAATTTGTTGTCTATTTATCAGATAACCCCTACAGACTCTCCCAAGAGAGTTACATT
Organism: Pseudotsuga menziesii; assembly: GCA_001517045.1. Lineage (NCBI taxonomy): Eukaryota > Viridiplantae > Streptophyta > Pinopsida > Pinales > Pinaceae > Pseudotsuga > Pseudotsuga menziesii. The sequence continues at coordinate 302,770 of LPNX011030666.1, read as the reverse complement.
CGACTCTAACTCAGTTGAAATCACAGAAAAATCAATTGGAAATCTCATAGTGAAAGGGATTGGAAATCATGCCTCAAAGGCATATGAGTTCTCTCACTTTTTCCTGTTTCACCTCCTACAACTCTATTGACTCATGATAAAAGCACATGCAAGATATGGAATGAGATATTTGGGCATCTCAATTTCAAATATCTCCAACAACTCCACAATGACAAAATGGTTGAAGGCTTTCCTCTCATCCAAACATCAGATGGGGTATGTCTTGGTTGCTTGGTAGGTAAGCATCCAGAGAAGAGGTATGAAGTTGGGAAGGCACATAGAGCTGCCTCTATACTTGATTTGATACATAGTGATGTGTCAGGAGCAATTCCTACAAAATCAATTAATGGTTCTAGGTATTTCCTTACTTCTATTGATGATTTTTCTAGGTTCTGATGGATATATTTCATGAAAAAAAGAAATCAAAAATATTTCGAATTTTTTAAATTTTTTAAAGCTATGATTGAGAATAGTTTCAGGAAAAATATCAAGTCCATGAGATCATATAATGGAGGTGAATACATTAACATATAGTTTCATCAATATTGTGAATCATAGGGGATTCAAATGGAACACTCAGTTCCATACACACCACAACATAATGGTGTGGCTGAGAGGAAAAACCAATCATTGAAGGAGATGGAAACCTGTCTTCTCCAAGCCAAGAATATTCCTCCTTCTCTTTAGGAAGAAGTTGTAAAATATGCTTCATACATACAGAATAGAGTGCCTCATAAATCATTGGTTGGGGCCACTCCATTCGAAGCATTGCATGGGAATAATCCCAGTGTATCTCACTTGAGAGTTTTTGGTTCCAAAGCTTGGGCCAGAATACCCATTAATAAGAGAAAGGAATTCCAAGCCCAGAGTAGCGAATGCATACTGCTGGGATATGAAAAGGATGCAAAAACATATAATTTGATGTACCTTGCAACTAGGAAATGCTTCATTGAGCGCAGTCACTTAGTCTGAATATTATCAGTTTTTTGATCTACCACCATGCGAAGCACAAGAAGGTATAACCACTCTTCCACTACCTTTTGATGATGATGATTTGTCACATGTTTCAACTTCAGATGGAGAGGAACAAGATCAACATGATCTTAGTATTGAGTTTGAACCTCATGAGATTCTAGATCCAGATCCAACAACCATTCCAAACCAAAGGCCTAAGCCTAGATGGGCCCAAAATCTCATTGTTGCAGCTGGGAATGGTGCTGGGAATCCAGAAGATAGAGGGAGAACAAGATCCCAATATCAGAATGAGCATGTTGCTCTCTCTCTCATAGATTCTCCCCCTAAAGAGTGGTGCAACAAGGTTCTAGGAAAGTTCTACCGAGTGATAGTGAATGCTCAATCACTTGTTCCACATAAGAAGAAATTTGATCATTCCTTTCATCCTCCAGCAAGAAGAAACACATACTACATCCATCATATCAGAAGGAAATTGAGAGGTTCACATGCACATCTTCAAGGTGATGTTGCATAGAAGAACCATGTGGCTGCATAGTGCTGCAAATTGCAATAGAGTTTTTGCAAGTTATTTCCCAAAGAGGAATTTTTTTTCTCGTAAGAATAGCTTGTATTTCTTGTTCTTGCTTATTTTGAGGGGGGGGGGTCCCATGACGTTTTCCCCTATTTCCTCAGTTTATGAATAATCTTTTACTTATTTTAGATTGTAATGGGTGACTTTTGGCTTTATTTCTAGGGACTACAGTTGTCCAAGTTAGGATTAAGGGGGGGTGTTAGGATTTATAATCCTCCCTTGTCCAAATATAGTCTATTAGATCATATGCCTAACTTAGGATTCATTTTCTAGATTTTGGTGCCACCATGATTTTGGTGCCACTGGTGCCATGGTGCCACCAATGTGCCCCATTGGTGTCATCAGTGTGCCACTTGGGTACCACCAGTGCCAATCCCTACACCTTAGGATCCACTCCAAGTTCCACCACCAACCTTCTTCAGTTGGTTGTAATTGGTAGGTAGTTATGCTAAGTTAATCTCCAGTTACATTCAGTCATTCTGGCACCATTTATGCATGACTGCATGGGGAAGTGGCGCTTTTGTTCACCTAATTTTTTAGTTTATATGGTTTAACTAGTTTAACTAATTGTCATATTGAATTAGACTTGTGTGAGTTAGACTAGTGGCCTCCGATAGTGATTTAGACACTTCTAGTTAGCCAGTCAGTTAGGATTGAGCTGGTAGGTTCAAATCTTATCCACATGATTCGAATTCTCCATTATGTAACACTATTGTATACTACTGGAATTAATGATTATTATTATTGTAATTTACTGAGCAATACTCATTTGTTTCCTGTGAAATTTGTTTTGTTCAATGTATAATTTTCATTCCATGCAACTACTTAATTATACAATTCAATTGCACTCATTGCATGTAGATCAATGGCACAATAATTTAAACAAGATGAATATGTGTTGCTTGTTAGTGGCCATGAAAAACTCACCCAAAACCATAAAATTCTGAAGTGTTTGATTGAATGCAAACTTCCTTTCTTAAATACCATTAATATGATCCAAGTGGAAATATTGTGTTGACTACGAAGAGACGTGAATAACCCCATATTTCATGATGCATTACTCATCACCATCAATGGAATAACTGCAAGCATGAGGAACACTAGTTGAGAAACTTGTTTAGGGATTCCATTTTTCCTACTTTTGAGATTATTCTATGATACTAAAAATTCAAGTTCCAACTGATGCACATACACATATGACATGGTAATTTACCCTTTTCATATTGATAAATTTGTGTAAGGTACATAATTTAAGTAGTGTGGTGTGACTTTTCTTTAAGAAATTGCATTGGATTGATACCTAATAGGATGAGTTTAATACTGAAAGGAAATTGGTTCAATAAAATATTAGTATGTGTTGGGCAGAAACTAAAAGAAGTGTAGTAAATGTTGTTGGAATATCCTAAACCCAATCATAAAATAATTAATCATTATTTAATTAATTTCCTACCCACTAGCTTAGATAGCTGGCATCCACTTGCACCTTAGAGTCAGCACTTGCCATATATATACCAGGAATGATTTATTTCTTATTCTGGGTTGATCTTGACCACTTTATGGCCATCCAGAATTGGTAACTGCACTTTACAGCAGAATCTGCTTTATCTAGCTTTTTTGTGGATAAGGTAAAGTTAGTCAACTAGGAAACTGGAATCTTTTGTTTCCAACCCATCCTCCATTAGTTTCTCTCCATATTCCAAGATTAGCAATTATTTCCTTCACTCATAATCACTCACACATGCTATTGCTAATTCGTGAGTTCCATGATAGATTAGGAATGTGCTTTATCCAACTATGGGGTTTATCATAATTAGTAAGCCTACTTTATGAGCTAGCTTGAGTTGTCTTCTAGCAACTCATTTTTCCTTTATAAGGATGTATTACCTATGTAATAATATTAATTATCATTTATTGATCATTCATTAATGTGTGCTCATTAATTCTTCTTCTTCTATCTCTATGCTAATTCTCTACAATTCTTAGTGAGGTCAATTATGTGCCTAGATCCTTAGCTTGATTATGAAATTCCTTATGCCATCAAGGATTTAGAATTTCTACATGGTATCATAGCACAGGGTATCAAATCTCTACATGATATCAGATATTTGAGGGTTCATTAATTAATCCTCCCTTTTTCATATTTGCAGGTTCAACTTCGAATGGATTCAAGAGTATCGGTTCCTTTTCTTTTTCCATTCACGAGCTATTCAGAGTGGAACTTGAAGATGATTTCATATCTAAAGAGACAAGGTATCTATGAGATATCTATTCGAGCTAGTGAATATTCTTATGAAGATCCAAGTGACTGGTTGAATGAATGTGATAGAGCAATTGGAGATATTTTCTAGCTATATCTAGAATCATGCGCTACCTTATTGATTCTGTTGAATACCCAAAGGATCTCTGGACAACATTGGATAGAATTTTGGGAAAGGACAATGAGGATCCTTCTAGCTATTTGGAGAGGGCCTCTAGTTCCCCGATGATTTCTCTCTCTCAAGATGTCTTGGACTCTACAGTCTCTGATAAAGTTTGATCATGAAGAAGAAGTTTCTCATACAGTTCTTGTTGCTACTACTCTCTTTGATTCGAATGCTTCCTCCTTCAATCAAGAAGAAAATATTGAAGAGCCATATTTTTCTGTGTCTCTTGAAGTATAAGATCTTGATTCATATTTTTATGATGTTGTTGATGAAAAATAAGTGACTAATGGAGATTCTATTTCTATTGATTATTCACTCACACATTCATTGTTCTCTATGTCTTCTATCATGGATTCTGAGATCCATATGCCATACCTCTCACACTTTGTGCATGCCTCTCTTCTTGATGGTGCGCAACCCAGTGACTTTTAGGATGTTTTCTTCACCAAATAAATTCCTTTTCATGTCTTACCACTTACCATACTTGATCCCATGCACTTCTGCAGCTCCTCCTTTGTTCTTGGCACTCATTCTTAGAGCCTCCCTAAAGATTTTAAACATCACTATCTTTCCTCCTCTCATACTTCTACCATAAAGGATTATTTACCATTATATTCCCATGAGTCTACTGTTGTGCTTATTTGTGATCTCTTGGATTCTTTGGAAGCTATATCAACCCATGGATCCCATGCATTCACACTCTTTTATCCTATGTCTTCTCTATCTTCCTACAATATCACTTCCACACATCCTCACTATGTAAATGAATATGGAAACATTATGCATTTTCTTGGACAGTTATTTCACCTATATGGAGCTCATTTCATCTCTACTGGTTTGAAGTTCAAGTCATCTCATCATCTTGGAGTTGATTACAAGTCTCAAGATCCTTCAGTATTGCCTTCACATAATTGGAGCTCAGTTGTTCTACACGGTCCTAGTTTCCATTCTAAAGTTGTCCTTGATCCAGGTGAGCAGATTTATCTTCTTCCCAAGAAGAAGATTCCTCCAGACATCAACATTTAGTTTGGAGCAGCAGCAACACCAGCAATTCAACATTTTTGGTATTTCTTTTCATGTCCTTTCTTGAGGGAGGATTTTCCCCTTGAGGTTTTGCTTCTTTCCTCATTTCTTTGGACAAGATAAATTGTAAAAGGGTGACCATAGCCTTGTTGTTGGGCCCTATATGCATATATATTTCTGATTATTTTAGAGATATCATCATAAATTCAGGCTTAAATGGGGGTGTTGGAATATCCTAAACCTAGTCTTAAAATAATTAATCATTATTTGATTAGTTTCCTACCCACTAGCTTAGATAGTTGGCATCCACTTGCACCTTAGAGTCAACACTTGCCATATATATCCTAGGAATGATTTATTTCTGATTCTGGGTTGATCTTGACAACTTTATGGCCATCCAGAATTGGTAACTGCGCTTTACAGCAAAATCTGCTTTATTCTGCTTTATCCCATTAGAGAGAATTTGAAGTCAAAAATGGGCCTCAAAAGGACCAAAATGTACTATAAAAATCAACCAATTACATTCTAGTAGATGACATCATCCCCCATGGTTGAGGTGGCATTGCATGAGTTAAGAATGCTTATTTGTCACCTTTTCTATTGTGAATGAAAATCCATAGTTAACCAAGGTAGTGGTACAAGTACTTTTAAGTCATAAAGTAAAGTACTCACAATAAAAGTCATTTCACACTTTCTCATAAAATAATATTATTGTTATTTTCAAGTAAAGTACTCACAATTCACTTTCTCATAAAATAATATTATTGTCATTTTCAAGTAAAGTACTCATAATTCATAAAAAAATATTTTCACATTTTTTTGTAAAATAACATATTGTCATTTTCATTTTTTTTTAATTTTAAATTATATATTCACTCAATTGTATTTAATATCATAATGTCAAACTAATATACATATATATAATCTTGTACTTTTAAAATAAATTAAATTCATGAATGATATTTATATGAAAAAAATATGTTAGTTATGCATATAAATTAAATTCATTTTTGTTTAATTTTATTTACAAGTTCAAGACAAATAAATGTTAAAGGACAATACAGTTTTGGGAATTTACAATGAATCTTAGTCACATCATTCTAGAGTTATTTTATTAATTTTATTTATGTTCAATTTAGAAAAGTAACTCAACCATGGTTATTTATATTGTGCATAAAAAGTAGTGTAGGAGGTGAGTTGTCATATATACATACCCCATAAAACCCCTAACTCATAATATTTTAATATATCTTATATTTTTGTAGTACATCTCTTAGGAGGCCCATTTTTGACCTCAAATTCTCTCTAATGCATCTTTTACGTAGATAAGGTAAAGCTAGTCAACTAAGAAACTGGGAGCTTTTGTTTCCAACCCATCCTCCATTAGTTTCTCTCCATATTCCAGGATTAGCAGGTATTTCCTTCACTCATCATCACTCACACATGCTATTGCTAATTCGTGAGGTTCTTGATAGATTAGGAATGTGCTTTAGCCAACTATGGGGTTTATCATAATTAGTAAGCCTACTTTATGAGCTAGCTTGAGTTGGCTTCTAGCAACTCATTTTTCCTTTATAAGGATGTATTACCTATGCAATAATATTAATTATCATTTATTGATCATTCATTAATGTGTGTTCATTAATTCTTCTTCTTCTCTCCTTATGCCAATTCTCTACAATTATCGGTGAGGTCAATTGTGTGCCTAGATCCTTAACTTTTTTATGAAATTCCTTAATATGCCATCAAGGCTTTAGAATTTCTACAAATGTTATCCTTCTATGCTTTCACATAGAGGATTATGTTTACAAATTTTAGATAGAGGATAGAAAGGAACAAATATAGTCATTTTTGGTGGGCAACTGATTATAGAGATGATAATGTGGAATTTTTTTTCCCACCAAAATAGTTGGTGGTTGTCTATAGAGATGTTTATTATTCTGTGTATAAACTAAAAGAAACTAAAAGAAGAGGTTACTTTGTCTCCACAAAATTTACAGTTGGTGTCTAGTCTAGTGACTATGCATTTATCCGTATTCAACCACAATAAACACTCTTTTTACTGAAGTGGTATATCCCTATGCAGGGGTTAGTAGAACATGAAAATTTAGTTTTTTAAACATCACTATGGTTATTTATTTTTCTATATTCTTCTACGATTCCCACCTGACTTGAACTCACAAAACCAGGCTAGCATTTAACCAAGACCCCAATGAGATAAAATATACATATATTGAAAATATATATGTTGGATGATGATTGGCATTTCTGGAGTTTTTTTGGTTCAATACTTCTGTCAAACACTTATGGCACTATTCTGTTTCATTGTGCATTTCCATTCTTACTGGTTGGTCTAAGGTTTGGATTGAGGTTTAATTGTTTTTGGTAGTTTATATAAGATTTGATACAACACAATTTTGGCAATGAAAATGGTCTTCACCATATGGCTATTAAAAACTATACGAAGTAACCAAACAATATAATCGATGCACAAATTACCAACTACAGTAAATCATTCACTTATGCATTATATTTAATATTTAATTGTAATACATGCCTAAGTGTACAAATTTGAGGTAGATATGAAACAGTGGACTCCCATAAATAGTGATAAGACCTCTCCACTAAAAGGCTTAATTCTCAACAACGAAATTGTCCTCCAAACAACTATATGGCCATCTCTTGTCCCCCACACATTCCTAGGTATGTTTGCAGTAGGTGTATGGATTGGGTGAAGTCGTTGAGTTCCAACTCCTTTGGCACCTTCAATTCCCTAAATTCTCCTTCACAATTTGTTGTAGATGCACAATAATGAGAAGAATAGTCAGCAGGTAACACACTAGAAGAGCTCACTTGGAAAATGCACCCTTAGTCAATTACTAAACAAGTTTGAAAATGACCCTCTAACTAAAGAATAAAATAACAACCTAGAGTTGAACTGCTTAAGAAACCCTACCTTGGGTGCTTCCTGGTAATAGTCATAGGGTTTGGGTTAGTGTGCTAGCCTCTTGAGTGCCAAACTACTTAAAGACACCCTACCTTGTTTGCTACCTGGAAATAGCCGTAGGGTTTGGGTCAGTGTGTTGGCCTCCCAAGTCCCCTCTACAATGTCTACATTTTGATTTTCATTATTTCTTTTTCCTCTATAAATTATGCGGGCCTTACCAAGTTTTATGATATGGTGGGGAATAAAATATATAAAGAACCCTTTAATTTTTTTTCATTAGATGAAAAATGAAAGGCATAATAAAATAGGTAAATAAAATAAATAAATACGACAATAAGCAGGAAATTTTTAATTTATTTCATTATTATATATTCTATTTTATTTCATTAATATATATTTTAATTTATTTCACCATTAGAGAATAGTATTAGGGGTTATAAAATAAAGTGCAAAATAAAGATAAAAGTAAGAAAGGAATAAAAGGTCAATAGAAGGTCATTTTAATTTATTTCACCATTAAATAATAGAGGGGGTTATGAAATAAAGTCCAAAGGGAGATAAAAGAGAAAGGGGGTTTTCAAATGGGACTATTATGTAAATGGGAATAAATGAATCGAATAGAAAAGGGGAGAATGGATATATTATATTAAAAGAATTTTATAGGATACTTGGTAAGAATAAGGGATAGGGGCATAGTGAAAAGTGTAATTTTGGAAAGTTTCTTCTTATTTATTTATTTATGCAAGATGGATAATAATATAATAATAAGTTTTAATGTAAAAAGAAGGGTATTTTTTTTCAAAATAGGGGTAATTGACGCTTTCAAATTTAAAGAGATAGTCAAAGGGGGATTTTCAACTTTATGAGCTTAGGGGAAGTGATAACCATGATGGACGGGTGTGACTTGTGAATTAACAAAGCAGGTGATATTCACAATTTTTAGTTATCATGACATAAAATACATACACTGGATAAAACTTTGATAGACTACTTAGATGGTCAAACATACTCATATTTTTCCAAACGAAGTATGAGTACGACCAATGCGATGAACTAAACTCAATCACATAGATACCATGACTTGACGACATGCCCAACAAGAAAAGTCCAAGCTCCATGACATGATACCAACTCGACTATGACGATGCCCATGGTGCAACTTGGTAATTCTATCGAATGGGTCATATGACAATGAAAATGGTGAAATAAGATATGACTGACATGACAAGCACATCAAACTAGACGTGATGATGTATATGGAATAATCTAGCAAAAAGGTTTCATTGGTTCGCCTATGGTGTCATGTTTTGACATTTTGGGTCATGTCAATGTTGAGCATCAACATCTAAGGGATCATAATCAAAATTGTAATTTTTCATTGCCAAGGTCACCTAACTAAAAATTACGAACATAAATGACTGATTCATATTCTTAATCATTCCTTATTGTTTATCCCTTGAAAAAATTATTGTGATTAACTTTTTTAGTCATCTGGTTAAACTTGTCTCTCATTTTGTACTAGTGCATGCATTAATGTTGAGTTGTGGGGTTTGTGAATCCATCTATAGTGTTAGAATTTAGTAAATTGTACAAATTCATTGTCAAAGTGACACAACTAACAATGACCAAATAAATGACCAATTCAAATTCTTAATGTTATTATTATGTGGTCATTTTTAATTTACTTACTTGTTATCTGGTCATATAATTTATCCCGTGACTCAATTGGTCATTCCTTTGGTCATTTTTAGTTGGCTCACTCAAGTTTGGTCATTTATATCTTGAAAAAACTGCGGTGACCAAATTTTTTGGTCGCATGGTCATTTATCTCTCATTTTCTACAACTATTTTGAAAGTGAATCATGGTGCACCTTTTCTGGGTTCATTTCTAAAGTGTTGGTCATGATTGGTCCCTTATCTAGTTGCATTCCCTGTTGGGTGGCTTGCTTTTTCCTCCTTGGTTGTTACCATTGGTCATTTTGGTCTCTTTCTTGAGTTTTCACTAGGGATTTAGGACTTTTTTTATGAAATTTCCATATTCATGAAAGAATTTTCCTTTGAATGGGAGTTGTTTTTGATGTATTTGTAACTTCGGAATGTATTCACTTGTATATTTTATGTATTGTACCCCGATGTTTATTTCGAGAAGTATCTGTAATGTAATTAAGTCATGTCATGCCTCGATGTTCCCATCAGGAGATTCAATAATGTAAACAAGTCATGTAAAGTCATTGTGGTTAACCCTCCTTATTGATCAAGGGTTAAAGTCCCAGCAGTTGTGGGGCCCTAGGGTTATTAGACTCTCCTAGAGAAGTTGGACCTAGTGAGTTATTGTCAAGTCGGGAATTAGTATAAATAGAGAGTGAGCCTCTCTATTTAACACACATTCACTCACACTCAATTGTAGCACATAACTGAGAGAGAAGAAGTTGATGGGACAAGAGAGAGAGAGACTATTGTTGTCAGGAGATCATCGTACTATTTTTAAGTTTTGCTTTCGGTGTTGATTCTATCTTTGAGGAATTTACGGGGTTTTCTCCTTTATGGTTCCCCAAGGAAAACATTTGTGTCTATTGTCTCTTGTGTTTGATTATTGTGCTTGTTATTCTCTCAGTTAAAAATCCTAAGATAATGCTAGCTTGAATGATAAAAATATAACATGGTATCAGAGCTAACCTGAGAAGAAGACACTGTGCAGCTGCGGAAACTGGGGCTTCCTATTTTTTCGATCTCTCTCTACATATTTTCAGCAAAAGAAGGTTGGGCTAACTCTCCTCTCTAGGGCGCATATTTCTGTCGAAGCAGAATCTGATTCTGAGCATTTTCAGTTTTTGACCCGACACTGCTGCCGAAAATTAGGGCTTTCCACAGAAGTGGAATTTTTGGGTGAGCCCAGGCCTGGATTGATCTCCTCCTCAAAATCGAATTTTAGAGATCAAGATCAAAGTTTTTGGTTGGACAAAACTCTAGGAAAGTCAAACCTTAATATGCTCCTGAACCAGCTCTGCAGAAATTTAGCTCCAGATCTAGTTCTGACATCTTGACCTGGTAAGATCTAAATCTTTTACATTTCCATTTGAGGTTCTCTGTTAAGATGTCTCATCATACCAAGCTTGAGGGAGCTGATAATTTCCGAGCCTGGAAGTATAGGATCTCCCTGGTCTTGGAAGAAAATGAGTTGGACTCTTACATCAATGAAAAGGTTCCAGTTCCAGAGGGAGATGAGGCCAAGGCCTTACACAAAAAGATATTGGTCATGGCTAAGAGGATTATTGCTGATTCAATCAAGGATCATCTCATACCACAGGTTTCCTCCCTAAAGACACCTAAAGCTATGTTTGATGCCCTGACCAGACTGTTTGAAGGAAAGAACATAAAACGAAATATGACTCTAAGAAACCAATTGAAGAATGTAAAGATCCAGAATGCGGAAACCATCCAGTCTTACTTTTCAAGAGTCTCTCAAATCAAAGAACAGCTTGAAGCAGTAAATGAAGAAGTAGAGAATGCAGAAATTTTGATGACTACCTTGAATGGTCTCCCTAGATCATGGGACTCATTTATTCAAGGGATCTATGCCAGAAAGAAGCTAGTCAATTTCAGTAGACTATGGGAGGAATGCTCACAAGAAGAAGCTCGGATAGCAGATCGAGAAGAAAAGATGGGAAGTGAAGATCAAGCTCTCACAATACACTCCAAGAAAAGCAAAAGGATTTCTCATCACTCCAAAGGTAAGAACTTCCACCAGAAAGATAATACCAGAAGAGATTTATCTACACTAAGATGCTATACATGTGATGAAAAAGGACACTTTGCCAGAGATTGTCCTAGAAGCAAAAATAGCTCTCACAAGAAGAAGGGAAACAAGAGAATATATCATGCTCATGTTGCAGAGGATAATGAACCTTCCACAAACAGAATTAGACAAGAAAGTGATGATTCTTCAAGTGATGAAGAATATGTTTTTCTTTCCGCTCTCACGGGAACTATCACACAGGGAAGCATGTTGGGGCTCCGACCTTCAAGGTCCTAAGTTTGGCTAAATCCGTGGTTTTTGTGGAAGCTTGTAAGCAAAGTTGCGACGCAAAATAGTCTTAGGGGTGTCGGGGTTGGGTCAAAGCCCCTCTTTTTGTAAATGACCCATGGTTTAAACCCAGGGTTATGGTTTTTGGGTGCCCATGGTTTAAGTCCATGGTTTTGTAATAGTGCACTTGTATAAATAGGCACTTATGTAAAGGAGTGAGGTTAGGCCTTTGACGATTATCTTATGATGCTAATGTGATGCAAAGCTAAGAGATATTCTTAAGGGTTTAAGGTTAAGTCCCAGTTGTGTGCGTGGATGACCTCTGCAGCTGTGTGCGCAGAGGGTTTTTGTAAGATAGGTTCTGCAGCTGAGTGCGTAGATCTGCAACTAAGTTCACAACTTGTGGAAGATTGAGAAGATCTGCAGCTGAGTGCGTAGATCAGAACTGGGTTTTTTGTAAAGAGTTGAATATAAACACAGTTCTGTGGACGTAGCCCCTACACTGGGGGTGAACCACATATATCGTGTGTTGTGGTGGTTCTGTTGTTTTGTTTTGTTATGTTTTATGCTTTTAATAAGTAGGTGAATGCTAAAATAAGATAACTGTTAAAATATTAACTTCGCTGTGAATTCCCAGTTAAGGGTTAAGCAAGAAACGTTCTTATCTAACCTGCGAAGCTAATTAAGTGAATGCATAAGATCTATTTTGTATACATATTTGTTGTTAAGGCTAAAGGTATAGTAATATCCCTCTTCTACTTGCAGAAACCTGATTCTGCGGCACCCCATAGCTGTTTCGGGTGAGACTGCAACCTGTTTGCAGGTTGTTGCCGAAAGGGCCAACACTGTGGGTGTTTTGTTGGTGCGAAGATAAAAGGTATAAAACCCAGGTCTGCCCATAGCCCAACAAATTGGTTCCGTTGCCGGTTGAATAGTATCTGCTCAAGAGGGATTTACGTCGTACCTAGAGGGTTATGTTTTGGATACCCTTAGTGAAAGAAATCGGCGACTGGATCGAAGAGACCTATCTGAAATTTGCAGAACAAGAAAATAAGGATCCATGTAGTAGCTCAGATGAATTCTTGCAAAGGTACGTTTTTGCTGATATTTACGAAATTTTCTTTGGTAGTATCCACATAGAATTGCACCAGTGGTTATCCAGGTTGACAGGGAGAAGGACGAACTTCCAAGAAGATCAGTTTCCTGACTGGACCCCAGCAAGAATTAATATATTGAAAAGGGTGAACAACATGATATCGCGAGCTGTTGAGTTCTGGACAACGCGAACCCTTGAAGCATTTGTGACGGAGTTTGCCATCGACACGAGTACTTCCTTCAGGGAAGCTGAACAGCAGTTTTTCAAAGGACCAAGGGGTAAGTACTTGAATTCATTCAGTTTGAGAATTAAAATGCTTTTGGCTAAAAAAGGCATATTGCTTATTGAATCAGATTGCTAGAATTGTTGTTACTAACCTATGTTTGGAAGTGAAAGTGACTTCGAGCAAAGTGGTTTGCTTCAAAGCGGCAAAAGATACAAGAGAAATATTGAATCCTATACCCTAGGCCAGAATACCGAGTATACCCTACTAAGTCCAGACGACTCTGACTCTGAGGAAACCCCTTCTGTTAGAAACCCTCCTGTAACTCCGCAGAGAAGCCCTGTTACCCCTGAGAACCCGTCGCAGTCCGAAAGTAACCCTAACCCTAGTAGTCCTGTCGCAAGTCAATCTACTTCAGTAGGTTCCCCTCCCCCTGTTGTCATCCCCCTTCCTCCCCCCCCTCGATCCAATATGGCCCATGTGAATGATGATATCAAACTCCCATTCTTTAAAGGAACTGGATCAGAGGATCCAGAGCAGTTTTGGTTCTTATGCGAACCTGTGTGGACTGCTAAGAGTATTACTGATGAAAATACAAGAAGAGCGCAGCTAATCACCTCTTTCGGAGACTGGGATTTGACCTGGTTTATGAAGTTTTCTAGTACTCAGAACTATATCGTGGTCGATATTAAAAAATCCATGATAAAGGAATTCAAGAAACCTAAATCAGAGTCGCAGTGTATAACTGAACTAAAGGAAATTCAGTAAAAGAGAGGTGAATTAGTGTGGGACTTTGATCAGAGGTTCAAGGTCCTGTTGGATCAAGTCAGTTTTACTATTGGACCAGAACATCATAAAGAGTGGTTCATTGCAGCATTATTGCCGCATATCAGGACTCCACTTGTGCAACAGAAGGTTGACAATCAGCAAGAGGCATTGGAAATTTCCATGAAGCTTGAAATAGCTCCTGTTAGAGACAATTCTGGCATAGCCGAGATACAGGCGCAGTTGGCAGAAATGGCTTTGGAGCTTTGCGACATGAAGAAAGGAAAATATGTTCAAGAGGAGGTTTGGTGTACCTGATGCAAGATAGAAGGTCATGACAAAGAATAGTGCCCTGCACTAAGAAACTACCTGAGTACTGGTGCACCAAACCCATTTAACCCGGCTGTCCTATATTGTGAGATCTATAGAACGGTTGGCCAGCATCGACCTGAAGATTTCTATCTGCTACAAATATATGTTCAAGTACCTACGAACCCTTACTATAAGTTTTGTAAGTCAGTGGGACACAATGAGGATGAGTGTCGCAGCTTTGACCTCATGAGAGAGCGAACCTATGATGCTTACAGGGTACAAAACGATGCATAAGGCAATAATGGATATGGCTACCGTGGTGGTAACCCAGGTCGAGGTAATTTCAGAGGTCGTGGTGGTATGCCTGGATGAGGCCAAGTTATTTTCTACAACTGTAATCAGGCAGGCCATCTAGCTAGAGACTGTCAAAACCCAACTACGACATGTTGATATTGCAGAGTAGTCAATCATGTGATTGAGCAATGCCCACAGTTGATAGACAAGATACAAGAAAGGAATAGTGCTCCTACTCAGAATATTCAGATGATTGTTGTAGAACAAAGATCTATCCTAGCTATTAATGTTGTTACAAGGAGTGGAGCTACGACGCAAGTACAGAATATGGAGAAACAATCTGTCAAGGCTTGGGTCCGCAAGACCCCAGAGAAGATTCCAGCCTTTGATGTTGACAGATAAAAAGAAACATTTATGGACGCTAAAAGAGACTTTGCTGATTTAGGAACCTCAGTAGCAACTGTGCACCAACATCAGCAGCAATCGCAGTCCCAAGAAGCTTCGCTAGATAAAGTAAGTACACTAACATCATTCTTACAAAGTTGTATGAAGCTGTTAAGAAACAAGAATACCTTGAATGAGTTACAGAAATTTCTTCAGTCTTGCGAATCCTAGCGAATCTTTGATAAAGGAAAAAATGTTAATAGAGTTAGAAGGACTGGCAGAGAAATGAGGTTGCATGCTCAGATAGGAGAGTATGATATGACTGATATCATTTTAGACCTGGGATCAGAAATGAATGTCCTAACTAAGCAGACCTGGGAACAAATGAGAAAACCTAAGCTTGAGTGGTCCCCTATACAGTTGATATTAGCTAATCAGCAGAGGATTGTGCCCTTGGGAAGACTCCCTAGTGTACCAGTAGATATTTATGGAGTCAATACCCTAGCAGATTTTGAAGTCATTGAAATAATCGATGATAGCAACCCCTATCCATCCTTGCTAGGAATTGAATGGGCAATAAACAATGATGTAGTAATCAACCTTAAGAAGAGACAAATGACTTTCGAAGGAAAAGGCTTGAGAGTCATAGTACCATTGGATCCTTCTCAAGGAGAGAGGTATACAGAGCCAGTCAAAGATGAAGATCAGGATGTCTTAGATCATATTTATAACATCACAGCTAAAGAAGAAGACTATGTTAACCCCACTACTGAAGGTACAATGGATTGGTAGTGTGACAGTTCTTGCATGACTGATTCAGATGACAGCCTAGAGAACTAGCAGAATAGACTGTATGAGCTACATGGACATCGATGTGCAAGAATTACCAAGTCTCTTAGATGGCTTAGCTTATAGACAAGAGCCTTACCTATTTTTCATGGATTGACAGACCTAGCATATTTTATTGTGCAATTTTCAGAGCAGGTACTAGATTCACAGAAAATGCAGACTCTAGATTAAGTATTCAGAGCCACAGCTGCCAGATGGTGGAATTGTCATAAGAAGTATATTCAGAGTTGGGAAGCTTGTCAAAATCTTCTTTTCCTCAGATTCATGGATCAACCTCAGGAGGTGCGAAGCAGTTTTAATGGTCAGACTAGCCCTCAGGAACATTTGGAGCAGTGTTATGGAGCATGGAAGCATGTACCTCGTGAAGAATAAGTACATCGGTTTGTGGACATCCTGGAACCTGTCACGAATAATTGGTATGCAGAGGTGGAGCTTCGCCATGGTACTGCAAGTTGGGATAGTCTTGTTGATAGTTTTGTGCCTACATTTTCTATTAATGAGGTTTTCCCTGCTTTGGACGCAGTTGTTAGGCTGATCAATACTAAGGTGTTTGATGGTAAAGAAATATCCAAGTACCAACCTGATTGGAAAGAACAAGAAGCCAATGTAGTAGAATGCTATAACCTCACAATTGACGAGGATGATGACCTGCGCAACATCAATATTCCTGAGTCAGAACGATATTGTGAAGTACATGGCCCAGCAGTTGAAGCTCCTGAAGTAACTCAGCCCTTGAAGACCAGAAAAGTCAACATTGGATCAGAAGAAATACCTAAGTACCCCACCATTGAAGACTATTGGGACAAAGAAATGGATGAGGCGAAGTTCTAGATTATATCGAAGACCCTTATTGTGGCATGGCCAAAGTTACTGGTTGTGCCGAAGTGGAAAGGTGTGTCGGAGTTTAAAATGCGATCATTGGGAAAAAGCAGATTTGGCGGCACCGGTACGTTAACTGCATTAACTACTTGCAATGATGAGATTTTGGGGAATCTAGCGCCGTTTAGACAAGATATCTATTAGATTTGGTGTCTTCAATGCACATTTATGGTAAGAATGGTCGTTGGATTCAATAAGAAGTCACTCGGACCTGCGAATGTCGCATTGTGCATTTTCTTGAGCTTTACAGTTCATTCCATGTCAGCTGATCGCAAAGTCCAGGAATTGTTGAGAGAGTTCGAACAGAGGGGTTTGCAGAACCTTAAGAGCACCCCACCTGCCTCTGCACCCCACCAAGAGACTCCCCCAGTGCCAAATCAACCAATGCAGACACGATCTACCAAAAATAAGTTTAAGGCAGAAATTCGCTCTCAGCGGAACGAAGAAAGATACAAGAACACAGGCATTCTGCTAAGGATGAAAGGATGAAGGATAGAACAAGCCAGGGTAGTGGTAGAAGTAGCAAAAGGAATGATGATGATGACAGGAATATAAGGAATAAAGACGGCAGGAGGATTAAATATGTTGCTCACAAAGATACAAACGGATATAGAGCTCGACAAAGTGCAAAAGGAGATAATGGAGAAGGTGCCAGCCGCCGAAGATATCATGTGCAGCCTCAGCAAGTAGTTTACTATCTGTGCCAAGAATATTTGTCCACCAAAAAAGTAGCAGAGTGTCCCAGGACGAGCCACTAGTGAGTCTTAGGGGCCTGTTGGGGCTCCGACCTTCAAGGTCCTAAGTTTGGGTAACTCCGTGGTTTTTATGGAAGCTTGTAAGCAGAGTTGCGATGAAAAATAGTATTAGGGGTGTCAGGGTTGGGTTGAAGCCCCTCTTTTTGTAAATGACCCATGGTTTAAACCCAGGGTTATGGTTTTTGGCTGCACATGGTTTAAGTCCATGGTTTTGTAATAGTGCACTTGTATAAATAGGCACTTATGTAAAGGAGTGAGGTTAGGCCTTTGATGATTATCTTATGATGCTAATGTGATGCGAAACGAAGAGCTATTCTTAAGAGTTTAAGGTTAAGTCCCAACTGTGTGCGTGGACGACCTCTGCAGCTGTGTGCGCAGAGGGTTTTTGTAAGATAGGTTCTGCAGCTGAGTGCGCAGATCTGCAGCTAAGTGTGCAGCTTGTGGAAGACTGAGAAGATCTGCAGTTGAGTGCGCAGATCAGAACTGGGGTTTTTGTAAAGAGTTGAATATAAACACAGTTCTGTGGACGTAGCCCCTACACTGGGGGTGAACCACGTATATCGTTTGTTGTAGTGGTTCTATTGTTTTGTGTTGTTATGTTTTATGCTTTTAATAAGTAGGTGAATGCTAAAATAAGATAACTGTTAAAATATTAACTTCGCTGTGAATTCCCAGTTAAGGGTTAAGCAAGAAACGTTCTTATCTAACCTGCGAAGCTAACTAAGTGAATGCCTAAGCTCTATTTTGTATACATATTTGTTTTTAAGGCTAAAGGTACAGTAATATCCCTCTTTTGCTTGCAGAAACCTGATTCTGCGGCACCCCATAGCTGTTTCGGGTGAGACTGCAACCTATTCGCAGGTTATTGCTGAAAGGGCCAACACTGTGGGTCTTTTGTTGGTGCGAAGATAAAAATTATAAAACCCAGGTTTTCCCATAGCCCAACAAAGCAATGATTGGCTTATAGACAGTGGTGCTTCCAAACATATGACGGGATTCAAAGAATCCTTTGTGAAACTATCTGAACATGAGTCACCTCACAAGGTGAAACGTGGGGATGACTACCAGTATCCAATAAAAGGTAGTGGTGAATCCTCCTATAATCTGGACTCTGGAAAGTCTATGAAGATGAAAGATGTTTTGTTTGTACCAGGACTAAATAAGAACCTCCTCTCCATATCTGCATTGGATGCAAAAGGCATGAGGGCTGCATTTGTAGATGGCCAAGTTCTTATGTGGCCAGAGGGAAAGACTACTGATGATGCAGTAGTGATTGGGGAACAAGGAGGTCTATACAAATTGAAGGGCCAACCAAAACAAGATTTGGTTCATGAATCAGTAGAACCAAATGAAGTTTGGCATAGAATGCTTGCACATGTGCACTATAGAGCACTACCATTTGCAAGCAAAGTTGTTGAAGGTCTTCCATAAATACAAACAAAACATGACGGTGTCTGCAAAAAATGTGTGAAAGGAAAGAACACAAAGAAGACATTTCTAAGTAGCAAGAGCAAGGCAAAAGGAATCTTGGAAATCATTCACTCCGATGTATGCAGTCAGATGTCATCAAGTTCATTAAGCGGGTATGTATACTATGTTTCTTTTATTGATGATTTTTCTAGGAAGACATGGATATACTTTATGAAGAACAAAGATGAAGTATTCAGCAAGTTCAAGGAATTCAAAGCCTTGATTAAGAACCACACAGAAAAGCAAATCAAGACCTTTCGATCAAATAATGGTGGATAATTCACATCAAATGAATTCAAGGAGTTATGCAAAGATTCATGGATTAAGAGGGATTTATCCATTCCACATAATCGACAATAGAATGGGGTTGCAGAAAGGAAGAATAGAACGATCATGGAAGCTACAAGGGACATGCTTCATGATCAAGATCTTCCCATGCATCTATGGGCAGAAGCTACTAGAACAGTGGTGTATGTATGGAACCGTACTCCACACAGAGTACTCAAGAAAAAGACACCTGAAGAAGTCTTTTCCGACAAGAAACCAGAAGTCAGCCATCTCAGAATATTCGGCTGTCCTGTATACATACACATTCCAAAAGAAAAGAGGAAAAAGTTAGATCCTTCTGGAAGAAGGGTATATTTGTGGGATACTCTGAAAGCTCGAAGGATTACAGAATATACTTCCCAGGATTCAAGAAGATCGACATCAGTAGGGATGCAACATTTGACAAAGACTCAGCTTACAACAAATCCAAAAAGAGACCTGCTAAAGAACCTGAAGAAACAGAAGTACCCAGAATTCATGACACAACCATGAACGAAGAAATTCAAGAAGAAAATTGAGAAATAGAAGAACCTCAAGAACCTGTAGATCCACCTCAGGAGAAGAATCCTCACAAGAGGAAACTTGCATGGGTACGAGAGGCTATCCAAGGTGTAGAAATATATGGGGCTCCAAAAGAAGCACACAGAAAAAGAAAGAGAACTAGGTCCTACTCCGGTTATGTATCTCTACTATGTGACATTATTGATAAAAAACCTTCCAACTATGAAGAAGCAGCAGAAAAGAAAGAATGGAAGAATGCTATGATCAAGGAGTATCAATCGATCATGAAGAATGATGTCTGGGATGTTGTTCCTAGACTAGAAGGGAAGTCTGTCGTGACTTCCAAATGGATCTACAAGATCAAGCATGCTTTAGATGGCAACATAGAGAAATATAAAGCAATATTTGTGGCTCATGGTTTCTCCCAGAAATAAGGAATAGATTATGAAGAAACCTTTGCACCTATATCCAGATACACTTCCATCAGATCAGTACTTGCTCTGGCTGCAGTGATGAAATGGAAGATACATCAAATGGATGTCAAGACTGCTTTCTTGAATGGTGTAGTGGAGGAGGAAGTGTATGTGGAGTAGCCACTCGATTTTGAGACACATGACAGGGAGACTCATGTGTGTAAATTGAAGAAATCCCTATACAGTTTGAAACAGGCACCCAGGACATGGTACAGCAGAATTGATGGCTTTTTATCCAGTTTGGGCTTTACCAAAAGTAAAGCAGATTCAAACCTTTACTACAAGGTTGAATAAGGTAACCCAGTGACACTCCTACTATATGTAGATGATCTATTTGTAACAGGTATGGATGGGTTGATTGCTGATACAAAGAGGAAGCTTGTTGCCAAGTTTGAAATGAAATATTTGGGTATGATGCACTATTTTCTAGGCATGGAGGTGTGGAAGAATGCAGATGGAATCTTCCTCAGACAAGGGAAGTATGCAGTAGAGATCCTAAAGAGGTTCAGGATGATGGACTGCAAAGCTATAACCACACCTATGGCATCGAACCTGAAGCTATTGGGTGATGCTTCATCAGAAGCGGTTGATGCTATGATGTATCGTCAGATGATTGGGTCCTTGATGTACCTGACAAATACGAAACCAGATATTTTCTTTCTTGTGAACACCTTGAGCCAGTTCCTGACATATCCAAGACATGTTCACTTGATTGCTGCAAAGCATATTCTGAAGTACCTAAAGGGTATAATTTATTATGGGCTCAAGTATGAGGTGAATCAAAAGATTAACCTGGAAGGTTATGTTGATTCAGATTGGGCAGGCAGTTCCATCGATAGGAAGAGCACTTCAGGGTGTTGCTTCAGTATGGGATTAGGTGTGATCTCTTGGTTTAGTAGGAAACAGTCTTGCGTGGCACTAAGTACAGTTGAAGCAAAGTATGTCACAGCTTGTTCAACTAGTTGTGAGGCAGTATGGCTGAGGAAGCTACTATCTGATTTATTTGATCTCTAGTTGGATGCTACTTGTATATATTGCGACAACCAAAGTTGTGTGAAGTTGTCTAAGAACCCGGTGTTCCATGACAAGTCAAAGCATATCGAGATCAAATATCACTATATCAGGGATATGGTGCAGAGAGGAGTAGTGAAGCTCCAGTATGTTGTGAGGGATGAACAGATAGCTGATGTGTTGATGAAGCCATTGGCTAGAGTGAATTTTGAGTACTTCAGGGAGAAGCTTGGTGTTCTCCAAATCGAGGTTCCCTCCAAAGGGAAATGATGAGTCTATGAGCCCTTCTGACATGGTGAGAGGATTGGTTCCTTCCATGGTCAGATATAATTGCAGAGATGCTCTGATATGATTGTGGGTTGTGTTACCACATGATCAATGCAGGGCCATTCTGATGTGATTGAGGGATGTGTTCCCACATGATCAGATATAAGTGCGGAAGGCCATTCTCTAAATGGAGGCACCTAGTTAGTTACCAGGAATGCTTAGCTTAGTGCTGAGTGGCCATTCTCTGGGAGAATGGAGGCACCTGGTCAGTTACCCAGAATCCTCAGCCTAGGGTTGAGAGCCATTCTGATGTGACTGTGGGATTGGTTCCCACATGATCAAATGTAAGTGCAGATCCATTATGATGTGACTACGGGATTGGTTCCCACATGATTAAATATAAGTGCAGATCCTTTCCTCAGATGATAGATGGTGTGTCCTATCATGCCGACAGATGTAAGTGCAGAACCTTTCTTTGGATGGTAGATGGTGTGTCCTTCCATGCCAGTAGATGTAAGTGTTGAGCCCTTCCTTGGATAGTAGATGGTGTGTTCTACTATGCCAGAGGATATAAGTGTTGTTCCTTTCTATGGATAGTAGATGGTGTGTCCTGCTATGACCGTAGATGTAAGTTCTGAGCCTTTCTATGGATGATAGATGGTGTGTCCTATCATGCCAGTGGATGTGAGTACTGGACCTTTTTGACATATATGACTGGATTGGTTCCTTTCATAGTCATATGTGAGTGTTGAGCATGCCTTTTTGACATGGTGTTGGATGTGTTCCTCTCATGGTCATATGTAAGTGTTGGGCAGGCCATTCTGACTTAGGGTCAGATATAAGCACTGAAGAAGACCTACATGGAGGCTAGGCCTACAACCAACATGAAAAAGGGATAGCTTTGTAGAACTTCCTATGACAAGAAGGATCAAGAGATAGCACCAATGATGATGACCCAGTGATGATCCAGATCCAGTGATGATGATCCAGCAGTGATGATCCAAATCGAGTGATGATCCAGATCCAGTGATGATGATCCAGCAGTGATGATCTAGATCCAGTGATGATGATCCAGCAGTGATGATCCAGATCCAATGATGAAGATGACTTGAAGATGAATATGAATTGAATACAAAGATGACGAGAACTCGATGATGATCCAGTTGATACAGAGAAGAAGACCAGTGCTGATAAAAAGTTATCGAGAGAATACCTTCCTAGCTAAGAGGGAGTGTTGATGTATTTGTAAATTTGGAATGTATTCACTTGTATATTTTATGTATTGTACCCCGATGTTTATTCTGGGATGTATCTGTAATGTAATTTAGTCATGTCATGCCCCAATGTTCCCATTGGGCGATTCAATAATTTAAACAAGTCATGTAAAGTCATTGTGGGTAACCCTCTTTATTGATCAAGGGTTAAAGTCCCCGCAGTTGTGGGGCCCTAGGGTTATTAGACTCTCCTAGAGAAGTCGGCCCTAGTGATTTATTGTCAAGTCGGAAATTAGTATAAATAGAGAGTGAGACTCTCTATTTAACACACATTCACTCACAATCAGTTGTAGTGCATAACTGAGAGAGAATAAGTTGCTAGGACAAGAGAGAGATAGACTACTGCTATCGGGAGATCATCTTACTATTTTGGGGTTTTGGTTTTGGTGTTGATTCTATCTCTGAGGAAGTTGCGGGGTTTTCTCCTTTATGGTTTCCCCGAGGAAAATCTTTGTATCTATTTTCTCTTTGTGTTTGATTGTTGTTTTTTTTATTCTCTCAGTTAAAGATCCTAAGATAATGCTAGATTGAATGATAAAAATCTAGCAGTTGTTCGTAGTACACCTGTTGCAGATATGACCATCCATCTAAATTGACACATACTACTTCTAGAATTCCTTCATCCACATTTGCTTTGACACAGATTCTTTCACATGCCTGGAGACCATCCTTGGGTTCTAATTTGTTAGTGTACTTTCCCATTGCATTCCTTATTGCCTTCAGGGTTTCCTCATTCTAGCGGTGAAGAGGGAGGAAGGGAAGACTCAACCAAAATGGGACCATAGAAGGGATATTGTTTTCCAAGCTGAAATAAGGAGACCATCCTTTTAGGTACATTCCTCTAGCTCCCATGAAATATGACCCACTTCAGAAGATCAAATCCCAGTATTTCTTTCCTTCAAATAAAAAGAAAAGAAACCCCTACCACATAATGGATGGGAAATTCGTCCTTTGATTATGGGTTTCCATTTTTCCTCTACCCAGTAAGCCATTGACCTCAGAGACGACCAGAGTCTTATGGACTGACCTATGAGTCCATTTTAAGCTAGAAGGAGAGCCAATGACTGTGCTTTCACTTGAATCAGTACAATTGGAATCTCCTTAAGTTGCTTCATGAATCGTGAAGGGTCTTTATTTCATTGCTGAGGGATATTAGCTAACAGAGCCATGAACGAAACTTCCTTAGGTGTGCATGATGACGTGGCACCATTTCCCCCACTTGAAGGATTCATGCACTACTAAAGAACCAGAGAAGAAACCCTAGGAGCACGAAAAAAACTAGCCCTAAGTGTACTTTATTATTTCATCGGTTGTAATTTATTATTAATCATATTTTTTATTATTTTTTAAACTAGATTTATATGTTAAATCAAAAAAAATTACAACATTGAAAGTTTAGATCTTCCCTAATATAAGTTTGATCAAAAATAAAATTTAAGTGTCTCTAACTTCATAAAGAGCTTGCCAAGTATTTAATGCCCTACCAATATTAATAAGACATCCTAGTATAAACTTAAGATAAGAAAAATCTAGATAGAGGTCCTTAAATAGAGATAGACTATGTTTATGTATCATCATCTGAAAATGAAATGTGTGGCTTCTTAGAACCTGGATATAGTGCGATAGTTTCATAATTCTTGGATGTGACTACTTTGATGAGATAGTCAATTTTGTCATTGAGCTTTTCCATTTGGAGCAGTGGGTCATTCTTTTCTTCATTGGTATCTAAAAGCACTTTTCTCAACAATGATTTTTTTTTCCAATGCAATGCCCCGATCTTGTAAAATTTAGTATCTAGGGTACAGGTATCACCCGATCCTTTCACCCATGGTCGCATCTCTTCGATGATATCCTTAGGTTTGGAGCATTATTTCTCCTCCACCCTAGACTCCATTTCAGCAATGTGAGTTCAGATATCATCTAGAATTTCTTGGTAGAACGTATCTCAGCCCTCCTTTTCCTCTCAATTATCCCATACATATCCTATGTTTTTAGTCCCACTCTTGTTCCTCCTTCTTCAATTTTGACCTAGCATCCCGAAAGGATAACTTGTAACCATCTCAACCCAAAGAAATTCAATCCAAATGACTCCCTCGTCAAGAATCCAACATCTACAATTAGAAATTTCCCTTTCCAAGCACACTAGGTAGTCGCTCGTCCCACTGAAAACCTGTAAAAATCCCCTTAACCACATTCCCGAGTGCATTGCCTCTAAGACAAAGATTGAACCTTGTAATGAATCCCCCATAAGACTATATCAGACCCAATTCTCATCCTCTTTCCATACATTAACCATTGGCATGGTTTGTTCAAGATATGATTCCCTTTTTCGTTAACAAACTTCCATTCCCATGATAACTCTACAAGGTCATATCCCACTCATTTTACACCAAATCCAGGTTAATCCACATGTCAACAGTCATTTTCCTTTCTAAATCCAAATCTTGACCTGATGAAGCCCCCTTTCTCATGATGTCTTGATTCCCCATGTGTGGGGTTGGTATATGATGGATTCAAGTCCACTTGGTTGGAATGCATGAGGCATCCTCTAAATTTCCCCTCAAGCCCATCCATCCCATCCACCCCATCTAGGAAATTATCTATACATATTGTAATTGTAATTATTATTTTATTTTATTTTTAATACTATCTTTGTAACATCACATTTTTTACCCCATTTGCATTAAATATATATATGATGTAAATATCATTATTAATCACGGTGAGGATTTGTTGCGGCTGCAACTATCATCCCAAAAAAAATTGACTTTTTAGGGCCCCCCTACTCTTTTAGTTTTTTAGAAGGCTTTGAAAATCTATCTTTATCTCACAAAGAATTTCTTTCGTGACTTAAGTTTTTGCAAAAGAAGCTTTATTTTCTTTTTACCTGATGTATCGGATACACTCTTGAAAGTTCATTCGACGTATCGGAAGTGTAGTGCTCTAGCCACCCGATTCTCTTTGTCAAGTGCTTCCAAAAAATTATTTCGATACATCGGATGTACCTTGGTTTATGTTATTGAAAAACACTTGCTGATGCTCCTAGATGCTTAGTCCAAATCTTTTTCGACACATCGGGTCTCCCTTGTCATTTCCTTTTTCAATCTCCGGGGAAGTTTTGTTATGGTTCTATCCACCGTTTCAGTTGGCTGTCTCCGAGTGTTCTGAGAGTCTAGTGATGGTTCCTGTCGATGCTTCAGATGCATAGTCTGGTGCATCCGATGTCTTCCCAAAGTTTTTTTCGGCGTCGGAGCATTGTTAGTTGATTTTCATACCGATGGGGCTTCTAAGCCTTTTACCTGTCTTAGCGTATTAGTTTTTAACCTCCAGATAGACGTCAGACATGTTCTTCCCAGCCACCTAAGGCCTTCATGTCCACTAGCAGAATCATTTTTGATATGTTTTGGTGCTAATGGGTTCCCTCCAGAGGCTTTTCCTTATGCTCACCCGCATTTGAGCCTATAAAATCTCGTAAGGGGTTTTTTCCACGGTTATTATTTCATGGTATTATTAGCCATTTGGAGCTGCAGAGCTGTTAGTGTTTGAGCGATTTGTTAGCCAGTAGGGATCGTTCTTTTACAAGTAATTTCAGCAATCCAGGTAGGATCTCATTATTTTTCCGGTTACTTGGCGAGTTTTTAGAACATATTGGTAGGGTTAGGTTTGGTTTCTTTTCTGCAAAGGATATTTAAATGTTGTGTTCATTTAATTGTGAAGCGTTGCTTTCAATTGGTTAGCCAAGGTCGCTATTTCTTTTACCTACCACATCCGTTGTAGCCTAGCTCCTATCATGGGGTTTGTTCTAACAGTCGATGGAAAAGGGGAGCAGTGGGAAGACGAGCATTTTGTCGTCTGCACCACTCCCTTGTTGCATTAACCATAGTATGGCAGTACTCCGGCCATTTCCCAGTTGGAAGAGGCATTTTTGCAAAATGTCATAGGAGGGATTTACTTTTAGGTTGAAAACCTTGGTTACCCATGAGGTTTTTTTTCCCTATGGTGTCTCCAAGTTGATCCTTTCTCGTTGACAGTATTGACGTCGATGTGCTTAGAAATGTGTTACCATGGGATCCTAAAGACCGATGCAGTAGAGTCGATTCCTATGAACCTTGTGAATTTTTCCCCTAGAAAAATTTGAGCCTGTTGTGTGTTTTCTTTTTCATGAGAGCACGTTTAGGGTAGACGCAAAAAATTTAGTCATTATGCATCATGATGATTCAGCAAAGCAATTTCTGGTTAAAATTAGTTTTTGGTTTAGTATAGAGTTTATCAAATTGCAGTTATATGTTTGGAATAGATTGAATCTAACATGCTTTTGTATGACCAAAATGGTCTCATCATTCATATAGAAACATGCCTCAGAAATAGAAGAAGAAGGTGCAAGTTGCAGACGAAGAACCAGAGATAGAGATCATAACTCGAGTGGAAGTTATATATGAAGATAGCAAAAAGGTCATGGGGATCGAACCTGGGTACAATTGGGGGAAAATATACCAAATGATCAGCAATCAAATTATCCCAGATGCAGGATTGGAAGATTTACCGATATATGCCAATATAGAGAGATCAACAGTCATGAAAATTGCCACGCGTCCAGAACTTTTTCCATGTTCATAAGTAATAGGCTGGATTCTTCCCAGGGCTGATGTAACAAAAATGATTTTTTCTAATACTGAAGGATAGGGTTATGCTGCTTACATCCCAGCTTATGTATCCCAAGCATATAAGCTACCCACGCCCCAGACTTATCTAACTGAAAAATGGTTAAAGGACCTTAATCTAGATGTTTTAGACAATGTCAAAAGAATGATGGTTCCTGGAAAGAATTTTTGTACAAGGCCGTCCAGGGAGTATGAAACTGTGAACCTTCGCACTCCCTATATATTGATAGCATTGATGTTGAATAGAATCTTTGGAAGAGAAAATGGAAATAATTTCAAACTGAGCTAGGTACCAGTAATATTCTTTGTGGCCACTCAAGGCACAATTTTCAACTGGGCCAATATAGTGTCTAACAGTTTGTCCTCATGCATAAGTGCATCACTGGGAGGAGTCTCGCAAAAGAAATCAGAATTCTATATGAGCTCATTTTTTATCGATTGTATTTTTTGCACACAGTCGTTCCTAGCTCTGAAGTGCAAATGGGATAAGGCCAAGTCTCATGTCTATGTTGTATATTATTTGTTGCATACAGGCTAATCTTCCTCGCTGAGTTTGATATTATCTTACAGAGGAAGGTCTGTATATGAGGATGTTTGGAGGCTTGAGGGCCCCTTCTCTATTTCCAAAATACGCTATGGATTATGTTATTCATAAGGAAATAGTAAGGACTCTTTACATTGATGGGGTTGGTAATTTCCTATTTGAACAAAAGAAGGTTGTATACCCCCCAGTCCCATTTTACATAGGAAGTTATAGGTTCTCCAAGGTGAAGAATGCACCAGAGTTTGTAAAGGAGTTAGAGTACCGTCCATTTTGGAGAGATAATTTTCCATATGAATGATTCTGAGGATAAAGTTGCTAATTATTGTGCTGCAGCAGGAGTACATTTTGAGTACGCAAACTACTGGGATAAAGATGAAGAAATTTTCTGAAATGCAAGCAATATGACAGCTTTGAGGAGGAGATTTAAGAAAAAGATAACTATAATAGGTGGAAAGGGAAAAACTATTGAGCAGCAGAAGAAGCAAGTGGAGGAAGATGCTAAGAAAAGATAAGCGGAGACACTCAGATTATTACAAGAAGCAGAACAGCGGTTGGAAGCAGAAGAAGAAGAAGAAATAAGAGCCAAAGAAGAAGCTAAGAAAAAGTCAGTAGAAGAAGAAACTGTGAAAAAGAATCAAGAAGAAGAGGATCAAAAAAGGAAGCAAGAGGATGAGCGGTTAATACTAGAAGAAACTGACAAAGAAAAAGAACATGCAAAGAAAGCAACTGAAGAGCTTTGACAAAAAGAGCAGGAGGAACAAGATCATTCAGATATGGAGAAAACTCAGTCTTATGATGATCTGATAAGATCCTCTATCCCATCTAGCAGCATAGTAGAAGGAAATCCAGATCCGACATTAGTGATTAAACTAATCCCTTTTATCACGTCCCAGGAGGAGGAGGTGGCCGATTTAAATACTATTTTTTATGACAAGCATAAGAAAAGATATATCATGAGAACTGAGAAGAAAGTGGACATTGGGGAAAAGCAGGGAGTCATGAGAACTGAGAAAACAATTATTCATGGGACTGACAAAGATCCAAGACTTATGGCAACGAAAGGTCTATCCTTAGCCCTTGCTAATGAGGACAATATTGATAAAATAATGACTGATTTGGAACAATCTAAAAAGAAGATTGCTCAAATGAAAGAAAACTCTAAAAAGGGAAAGAGATGAAGGTCAAAGTCTGAAGAGAAAGCATGAAGATATGGTCAGTACGATTGAGAAGTCCAAAGAGGAATGCCAAACTTTACAATCTGACAAGGATTCTCTAGTATTATCAATGAACATCATTGAAGGAGAGAAGAAAGACCTCAAGAAGCAGGTCGTAGAAGCAGTACAGAAAGGAGATATAATGAGCAAAAGAGTAGAGGAGTTGGAAGCTCAAAACCTTTTACTTAAAGAATAACTACAAGTGGCGAAGGAGAAATAGATGGACATCACTCCATTCCAGAATATAGCCTCGATGTTGCAAAAAGAGATAAATCAAGTTTTGTTGAATCTTGCAAGGAAGATGTATAGGGTTAAACAAATTGAGGATAGCTTGAAAGAGCTAGAAATTAGCTCAACACAATTACGAAGAATATTATCAGATGTGGTAGAGATTGTAAAAAATTAGTTAGCATGGATAGAAACCCATTCAACCTTTCCAGCTAACATGCCTCAGAAATATATAGGAATTCTTAAGATTCAGGTAGCCATACTGAATTTTGGTTGTAGAACAGTGGTCTGGTTAAACACCGCTATTGAAAAAACTATTGAAAAGTGTGCTGAATTTTACAAAGGCATACATCTCTCTCACAATCAGTGCATGATTCTAACAGACTCCCCGGATCAAGTTTTCCCAGTCAAGGAAGAACATCTGAAGAATGTGCAAGAGAGGCTGCAAAAGGGAGAAGAAAGCATATCAAGGCTCAAAGTTGTTAGTGAAGAAGACATCAATATTTGGATTATACAAGAATAAAGTCACAAACTCAAGTTGGAAGAATATTTGATTCAGAGTACCCCCAAGCTGAAGGAAATCGAATCCCAGCTGTCAAAGCATGAGGTGGCAATTCATGTATTGGAACCTGCAGAGTACCAGATCACCAGTGAACAAGCACAAGATTGGGGCGTTTTTGTCAAGACACCAACTAGGCCAACTCAATTTTTTCTTATTCACAATTGAGGAATATTTAATATTTTGTATTTATTCCTTTCTAAGTGCATGCACTAGAGGACAAAATTTTGTAAAGGAAGAGTCGGGGAAGCCCAAAAGGTTGGAGGGCAACTCATGAGTCATTTTGTTTTGTATAAGTAGAGGTGAAGTAGATGTTAGAAAGGAATTTTCCATGCTATCTTTTTGTAAAGTTATTGTAAGAAGAACTACTTCCTTTTATAGTAAATAAGTCATATTTTCCGCTGGAGAAGGAGCTGTGAAGTCTCAAATGCATGCTGTAGATTAGTTGAATGTCAAATTATTTATGTTTTAGCTTATTCTGCGAACTGTGAGATCATTCTAACTTATGAATTACTTCCATGTTATGAATGATTTCTTGTTATTTTTATGAAACTTATGCAGTATAATGAGTAATTAGTGTTTTAACTAATAATGAGCTATCTCTTTGTTTATCTTTCTACGTATATTCATGTATTCTGAATTATGAACATCTATCTGTAATATTCTTTATGCATGTTTTACATTACATTACTCATCATTCAATACAATCTTGCTCCCTAGGGATAGGTTAGATATAATCAGTTAGCTTAGCATAATTGTTATTTGTTTGTGATTTAGAAGCGAAAGGGGTAATAAGACAAGAGGTAAGAACCTGCGCATCACATTGTGAATTCTTCATTATCTCTATCGATTTCACTTAGAATAGGCACTTGCATATCATATATAAAATAAAATAAAAAATACAATTAAATGGTGGACCAGGCCACAACCGGTAAAGCAAGCTTAAATCGTTACTTGACCTACGGTAGCCAGACCGTAAACCAGACGGATTCCCCATGCCAAAAAATAATGAGCTAATTGAGAAAGTTTATTAGGGAGAATCCCTATTGTTTTTACCTGGGATTTTCCAGGCCTCAACAGTTTTTGGTGCTAGAAGGAGGGCCTCCAGTGCATGGCTGGACGAGGAAATTCATTCTCTCAATAACACTCCATCGATTACAATTTTGAAACCAATTTCCCTATGAGACCTAGTCTTGAAGAAAAAGTTACAGATTATCTCTACCTTATTGATAACGAGGTGGATGATGATTTAAGGAGAATCACAAGGGCGTATGCAAAGAATATTGGAGGATTACCCAGTATTCGTGCTTTGCCTAGAAGAGAGTTTCGTAAGAAGGACCATCCTTACCGTGAAGATTCAGTTTTAGTGGAAGACTTTAAAGAGCTGGTAGAAACCACCTTCAAGAGATTGTGCAACCCCTAAATTATTTAGGACAAGATTCCCCTCACTGCTCACCTTTCAGAACCCCTATCCAGTCTCCTCCTCAATCTCCACCTAGAATCATGGAAAATGTGAATGCAAATCAGCCTCCTCCACCACCTTCTTGGAGAGATAGATCCCCTCTAAACCTTACTCCTCCGTTAATTGCCATGCCTCAAAATTTTGATAATTCATTTCCCAAGTTTGAACCAAATGAAGGAATTTTTGTGGATGATCATTTGCAAAAATTTTACCTAGCTTTGGAAGGTTTACAAGCAGTTGAGCATAAAGACATAATTTGCAGACTGTTCCCACATACTCTCAAAGGTAAAGCAGCCTCATGGTATTTTTCCCTACAAGAAAACTCAATCCCAAATTGGAACACCTTTGAGATATTGATTAGAAACAAGTATGGAACTCAGAGAACTACTGCTTCATTAATGAAATAATTGCTTTCCCTCAGAAAGGAAAAGAAAGAAAGGGTGCATAATTTCACTCAGAGGTTTGCTGCCTATCTGAATAAATTTGATGCATATATAAAACCTGTTAAGAACACCTTATCTGAGTATTACACTTTAGCTCTTGGTCCCAACCTAGCTATGTTTGTCAAAAGAACAGTTAAGCCCGCCTTCATGGAAACATATGAGGAAGCTGAGAAAGTGGAAGCTGAAATGGAGAGTATATACCCATATCCTGCACAATCAGAGGAAAGGACTTTCGGAAACATAAATCATTTCTTGTTAACTAACCCTAAAGATGAGCAGTCACAAGAATTAGATGGTGTGTTAAAAATGGTGTAGAAACTGTCAAATAGAGTAATTGATATGGAAAAGGAGAAGGAGGCCCATAAGCAATACAAACTTTATTATAAAAAGAGAGATGATAGTGTTCCATCCAAACCTCCCTCTCATAGTCCCTCGGATATGAACTTAACTGAAGTGGGAATGGAAAATTTATGTACATTCCATCAACAGCCTCACTCTGAAAAAAATTGCCCACAGTGGATTAATTCTATGACTTTAGCAATGAATCAGTTACTCGATTCCAAGTTAACAGGAACTACGGATGAAAAAGAGAAAGGTCATGAACCAACAAAGACACAAGAAGAAGACACTATGGTTTTATGGGATTGTGTATCCATGTTTAGTATAGAAGATGAAGGTATCACTAAGGAAGAATAAATATCAGAAACAAATGTTACAACAAGAAGTCAAGGCTCATTGAAATAGGATAACACAATAATTCCCAAGATAAGGAAACTTCAAGAAAACATGAAAAATATAAAGGATAATACTCAGACTATTAATATACCATAGTTTGTCATCACAAGTCAGAACCCTAAGGAATTCAGTACGACTATGAAGTCTGTAGAAAACAAAGTTGAAAATATCAAGAAAAATTACACGGATCATGAAATTGGATATGACATAGTAGAAGATATTAAAAAGACTAAGGAAAACATATCTTTGTTTGAAATGTGCAACGTAACCCAACAAAAGGAAAAGCTGTTGAAGGCACTTGAGACACCTATAACGGAACCCCATAATGATAACTAGGCTGAGGAAGAGATTAGTGAAGCGAGTATAGGAGGAAAATCTAAATATATGACTCCAGCGTTCCTACTCACTTTTGAAATTTTTAATTTCAACGTATATAACTGTTTGGTGGACTCTGGAGCATCAATGAATGTCATGTCGCTTTCAATTTGCAAGCAAATAAATGGTCAACCCAAGCCAACTACAGGTCAAATTTTCCAATTAGATAGGATTGCGGTGAAAGTGGTAGGAGAAATGGAGGATGTCCTGATACGTTTGTCAGCAGATGAGAGAGTCTACCAGTATATAGACATTGTGGTATAGGATATTCTGAAGGCCTATGGATGGTTTTGAGCTGGGATTGGTCAGTGAAATTAGATGGTTATTTTTCCTCAGATTCGTCACATTTGTGGTTTCCCTACAAAGGTTGTCAAAATCAGATAAAGGTGTTGACGAAACCTCAGATGAGACACAACGTGACACAGTTGGAGGGGAAGAATGAACCAGTTAACTCTGTTTTGAGGAACTATTTTCTTGAGCTTGAACTGGGAAATTATCAAGTTGAAGAAGCCAATGACACATTAGATACCCAACCTGGTCTCCTTTAGTTTTCATGGGCTGATAATATTGATTGTAATATAGTAGAGTTAGTCTCAGATGTAGATAGTAGTTCTAATTCAGTAGGGGTAGAGAATAAATTTTGGATTCTTTATTTTGATGGTTCCAAAACCCTGGAAGTATTAGGAGCTGGTTGTGTCCTGATGGATCCTGAAGAAAAAAAAATATTTCCTTTCCTGTAGATTAGAATTTGAGTGTACAAATAACACAGCTGAGTACGAAGCATTAGTCCAGGGACTAAAAAAGGCAATGGAATTTAAAGTAAAAAATCTAAAAGTGTATGGAGATTCTGAAATCATTGTTAAACAAGTCTGAAACACAATTCATTGCATATCACCACATCTAAAGGCTTATCAAAATGAAGTATGGGATTTACTAACAAACTTTGATGCATTTAATATCACTTCAATTCCTAGGTTAAAGAATGCAGTAGCTGACTTGTTAGTTGCTTCAGCTGCAACGTTGGTACCCACAAATAACAAATGTTCAATTGAATTGCTTTTTAGGCCCTTTGTTCCAGAAAATATCACCATTCTGAGGGTGTTTGATTATGATCATCAAATATTGGAATGTCTAATGAATGATGAAACCTTCAAAGGATCCATAATAGATGATGAAGAACATCAAACAAACCTACATAATGGAATTTCATTCCTAAAGGAGTCAAAACGTTGGAACAGATGTTTGATCTAGACAACAAGTTTAGAAGGCCAGCAAATGCCAAGACACACAGTTCATCTTTGCAATTTGAGCTGATAAATCTAGGGTCAGTGGCTGATCCCAAATATGTGAACCTGGGGAAGTGTTGTTCACACAAGGAAAGGAGAAAATTCATCATCTTGTTCATACAATACAAAGATATATTTGCTTGGACATATGAAGACCTCAAAACTTATGACACCAAAATTATACAACATGTCATTCCAATCAAAGTTGGAATCAATCCTTTCCAGTAGCCTCTGAAGAAGATGTACCCCAAACTAGAACCTCTAATTCAAAGTAAGGTGAAGAATATTCTTGATGCTAAGATCATATTCAAGGTTAGACATCCAGAATGGGTTTCAAATCTGGTGCCAGTACGAAAGAAGTCTAGACAGATCAGACTTAGTGTTGATTTTATAAATTTAAACCATGGATCTGATAAAGGCTATTACCCTGTCCCACCCATGGAACATATATTACAAATGGTCTCAGGCTCTGAGCTGTTTTCTCTGCTAAACGGATTCTTAGGCTCTAACCAAGTGTTAGTAGTAGAAGAATATATACTGAAGACCACTTTTAAAACCAAGTGGGGGACCTTTGCATATAGGATAATGCCCTTTAGACTCATTAACCCTGGAGCAACTTTCCAAAGGGATATGGATATATCTTTATGCGGTGTGATTGGATGAAGTGTAGTGGTTTATTTGGATGATGTCACGATATTTTATAATAAAAGGGAAGAACATGCATTTCATTTAAAACATATTTTCAAACGTTTTCGAAAGTATGGCATTTCTTTAAATCCAAAGAAATGTGTGTTCGTTGTTACAGAAGGAAAGCTATTGGGTCACGTAATTTCAAAGAAATGGATCTCAATAGACCCAGAGAGGATTAAAGCAATAGAATAGATCCCTTTACCCCATAATAAATAGGGCATGTAGTCTTTTATGGGGACAATAAATTTTGCCCGAAGTTTTGTGCCAGACTTTGCTCAAATAGTCAAACCTTTGCAACAAATGGTTAAGCAAAGTGTTCAATTCAAGTGGACTGATTAAGAGAAGAGTGCATTTAACAAGATCAAAACCTCAATAGATCATGCACCATATCATTTATGAGCACTAGGCTGCAAGGAGCTGAATTGAATTATCCCGCAGTTGATAAGAAAGATTATGCAGTTTTTAAGGCGGTGAAGCAATTCAGACCATATATACTGAAGAACCGTACCAAAGTGATAGTTCCACATTCGGCAGTCCGATCTCTTTTCTTACAGAAAGATTTAGGAGAAAGAAGAGGTAACTGGGTAACATCCTTACAAGAGTATCACTTAGAATTCAAACCAACAACCATATTCAAAGGGCAAGGGCTCTGCAAATTGATGACTAAGAGTCGGGAAAATGAAGACAACAATTGGGCGAACGAAGCTGAGTTACACATGGTGGATGTATGTCCTTTATTTACAGCTTTGGAATCCTGTTACAGAGACTTGGTTCATTATCTTCAAGAAGGAGACTTTCCTAAACACTGCAATCCCAAGAAGAGGAGAGTGTTACGCTTAAATTCGACCTCAGATCAGATTATGGATGGAGTTCTGTTTAGAAAAAATTATGATGGAGTGTTTATCAAATGCTTGGAACGCAATGATGCAGCTAAGGTTGTTATAGAGCTACGTGATGAACCTGCTAGAGGTCATTTCTCAGGAGATACTACAGTGCATAAGATTTTGAGAGCTGGGTATTACTAGTCGACTCTATTCAAGGATGCTCACGCTCATGTTAGGAGATGCGATACTTGTCAAAGGAACGGTGGAAGACAAGAAAAGGCAACAGGACCATTAAAACCAATTATTATTTCCGAACCATTTGAGAAATGGGGGATTGATATCATCAGAGAGATCAATCCAAATTCTTCACTGTAGCACAAGTACATCTTGACAGCAACAGACTACTTCACCAGATGGGTAGAATCCATTCCATTGCGAAAAGTGAATGAAGATGCAGTTATGGACTTCTTGCAAGACCATATTATGACCAAGTTTGGGGTTCCAATTTCCCTAGTTTTTTATAATGGTTCCTATTTTTCATCTATTGGACTAACTGCATTTGCAAATGAGAAAGGGATTAAGCTACATTATTCTGCTAACTATTGTCCCAAAGGTAATGGTCTAGCAGAATCTACATGTAAAAATCTCATTAGGATTTTGAAGAAAACAGTCAAGGAAAATCAAAGGAGTTGGCACCTAGATTTGCGTAATGTACTCTAGGGTGATAGAGTCACACCCAATCACTCCTTAGGTGTGTCACCCTATACTCTAGTCTACGGGAAAGAAGACATCCTGCCTCTGAATATTTTGTTTCCTTCCTCTCAACTAGCTCAAGCCTCTAGAGGAACTAAGAATGAGGTATTGCAAATATGAATCAATACTCTGCTAAAGTTGGAAGAGTCTAGAGCCAAGTCGAAAAAGAGTTTTAAGCACCAACAGGAAATAGCGAAGAGATGGTTTGATAAACACAAAGCCAGAAAGAGGGAATTTGAAATAGGTGATTTGGTTCTTAAATGGGATCACCCGCTTGATGAGAAGGGAAAACACATTAAATTTCAGCAATTATGGATAGGCCCTTTTCATATTGCAGAGAAGTTAGGCCCCTCAACCTTTAAATTACAAGATTTACAAGGGTGGAAGATAACTTGCCAACCAATGGTTTAGTTCTCAAACCATATTTTTCTTAACGCTGTTGAGTTTTCTTTGTACATCAATAAACCTTCTTTATTTGTTTCAAGTCTCGTTTTCCTTGGATTAGTTCTTCTTTATTTTCACTATGATTTCTTAGATTCTGATTTCTTGTAGTTTGTTTACTTTACTTTACATTTTCAATAAACTAGCACAACCTTTGGCTTTGAAGTTCATTAGAGTTCTGGATAAATTGAAAATCTTTTGACTGAAGGACTAGTTACTATTTGCACATATATCATGCTTAAAGATCCTTTAAGATTAGTAGATTATCTAAATATATTTTGAACACATTGAAGTCTTATTTAATCCCTGTAAAATAACTAAGGTCAGAAAAGTCCAGAATACTATTTTGAGGCTCCATTCATTTCACACTAAAGTCTATCCTAGGAATCTAACAACAAAAGACCCATGGAAAGGAAGTTGGGTGAACAGTTGTATGGTATTTAAATAATCCCATGCCACAAATGAAAGCCAAAAGGCCAAAAGAGACAAGTCTCCGAGAAAGAAAGCATACATCAAAAGACATACTGAATAAAATCAGTTTGGATAAGATTGCTTAAAGGTTCTTCTCCATCCGTGAGATGAAACCAAAATATCTCTCACACAAAAGGACAATATGGATGGAAGAACCTAAAACAAATTTCAAATGAAGAAAGAAATCTGGGAAGACTCAAAAGGACAAACACCCTGTTACAATCCTATGGTGTCTAAGTTGGAAGCAGTCTAAAGGAAGAAGTAAAATGAATTTCATATCTTAGCCTTAGAAGAGTTATTGAGACTTTGAAAGAATAGTTCCCCTATCCTATTGGACCATAATCAATGTTAAAGTTTATAAATCTTGCATTCTAGAAAATCTGGGCATCTTAAAGGATCTGGTAAAGTTTGTTTAACAGGATACTTCGAAGCAGTCTTTCTTCAAAAGTTAGTATTCCAGAGATCTGTGTTCACCCATTAGTCGTCGATTGTTGCAGCTGCAACTATCATCCCAAAAAAAATTTACTTTTTAGGGCCCCCCTACTCTTTTAGTTTTTTAGAAGGATTTGAAAGTCTATCTTTATCTCACAAAGAATTTGTTTCATGACCTAAGTTTTTGCAAAAGAAGCTTTCTTTTCTTTTTACTCGATGTATCATATGCACTCTTGAAATTTCATCTGATGTATCAGAAGCGTAGTGCTATAGCCACCCGATTCTCTTTGTCAAGTGCTTCCAAAAAATTCTTCCAATACATCGAATGTACCTTGGTTTATGTTATCGAAAAACACTTGTCGATGCTCCCAGATGCTTAGTACAAATCCTTTCTGACACATCAGATCTCCCTTGTCGTTTTTTTTTCGATCTCAGCGGAATTTTTGTTATGGTTCTATCCACCGTTTTGGCTAGCTGTCTCCGAGTGTTCCGAGAGTCTAGTGATGCTTCCTGTCGATGCTTCAGATGCACAGTCCTATGCATATCTGATGTCTTCCTAAACTTTGTTTCGACGCTAGAGCGGTGTTATTTGTTTGACATACCGATGGGGCTTCTCATCCTTTCACCCATCTTAGCGTATTAATTTTTAACCGTCGGATAGACATCGAACCTGTTCTTCCCAGCCACCCGAGGCCTTCACATGCACTAGTAGGATCATTTCCAATATGTTTTGGCGCTAATGGGTTCCTGCCTGATGCTTTTCCTTATGCTCCCCCGCANCTGTTCTTCCCAGCCACCCGAGGCCTTCACATGCACTAGTAGGATCATTTCCAATATGTTTTGGCGCTAATGGGTTCCTGCCTGATGCTTTTCCTTATGCTCACCCGCATTCGAGCCTATAAAATCCCGTAAGGGGTTTTTTCCATGGTTATTATTTCACGGTATTGTTAGCCATTTGGAGCTACGGAGCTGTCAGTGTTTGAGCGAGTTTTTAGCCAACAGGGATCGTGCTTTTCCAGGTCATTTCAGCAATCCAGGTAGGATCTCATTACTTGTCCTATTACTTGGCGAGTTTTTAGAACAGCTTGGTAGGGTTAGGTTTGTTTTCATTTCCACGAAGGGTATTTAAGCGATGTGGTCATTTTATTATGAAGATTTGCTTCGTTTGGTTATCCAGGGCCATTGTTTATTTTACCTACCACAGTCGTTGTATCCTAGCTCCTATCATGGGTTTGTTCTAACAGTCGATGGTAAAGGGGGGGCAGTGGGCAGATGAGCATTTCATTGTCTGCACCACTCCCTCGTTGCATTAATCAGAGTATGGAAGTATTGCGGCCATTGGCTGATTGGAAGAGGCATTTTGCAAAATGTTGTGGGAGGGATTTACTTTTACGGTGAAAACCCTGGTTACCCATGAGGTTTTTTTCTCCCTATGGTGTCTCCGAGTTGATCCTTTCTCATCAACAGTATTGACGTCGATGTGCTTAGAAATGTGTTACCATGGGATCCTAAAAACTGATACAGCAGAGTCCATGCCTGTGAACCTTGTGCATTCCGCCCCTAGAAAATTTTGATCCTGTTGTGTGTTTTCTTTTTAATGAGAGCACGTTTAGGGTAGACGCAGAAAATTTAGTCATTATGCATCATGATGATTCGGTAAAGCAATTTCTGGTTAAAATTGGTTTTTGGTTTAGTATAGAGTTTAGTAAATTGTAGTTATATGTTTGGAATAGATTGAATCTAACATGCTTTTGTAAGATCAAAACAGTCTCATCATTCATATAGCAACATGCCTTGGAAACAGAAGAAGAAGGTGTAAGTTGCAGACGAAGAACCAGAGATAGAGACAATAACTCGAGTGGAAGTTTATTATGAAGATACCAAAGCGGTCACGGGGATCGAACCTGAGTATAAGTGGGAGGGAATCTACCAAATGATCACCAATCGAAGTGTCCCAAATGTAGTATTGGAATATTTACCCATATATGTGAATATAGAGAGATCAACAATCATGAAAATTGCCACGCATCCAGAACTTTTTCCATGTTCAGAAGTAATAAGCTGGATTCTTCCCAGGGCTGATGTAACAAAAATGATTTTGTCTAATATTGAAGGACAAGGTTATGCTTCTTATAGCCTAGCTTATGTATCCCAGGAATATAAGCTACCCACGCCCCAGACTTATCTAACTGAAAAATGGCTAAAGGACCTTAATCAATATGTTTTGGACAATGTCAAAAGAATGATGATTCCTAGAAAGAATTTTCATACAATGTCATCCGGGGAGTATGAAAATGCGAACCTTCACACTCCCTATAGATTGATAGCATTGATGTTGAATAGAATATTTGGAAGAGAAACTGGAAATAATTTCAAACTGGGCTGGGTACCAGTAATCTTCTTTGTGGCCACTCAAGGCACAATTTTCAACTAGGCCAATATAGTGTCTAATAGTTTGTCCGCATGCATAAGTGCAGCACTGGGAGGACTCTAGCAAAAGAAATCAGAGTTCTATATGAGCTCATTTCTGATCGATTGTATTTTTTGCACACAGTCGTTCCCAGCTCTTAAGTGCAAATGGGATAAGGCCAAGTTTCCTGTCTATGCTGCATATCAGTTGTTGTGGGCACACAAATATTTCAATCACTATAAGAGTATTTTTGAAGACTTCATAATGCCATTATACATGTTAATATTCCTCGCTGAGTGTGATTGCATGTTGGAAGAAACCTGGAAGATTGTACAGTATAATGGGAATTATTATCTAACATATGAAGGTCTGTATCTGAGGATGTTTGGCGGCTCGAGGGCCCCTTCTCTGTTTCCAAAACATGCCAGGGATTATGTTATTCACAAGGAAATAGTAAGGAAACTTTACATTGATGGGGTTGGTAATTTCCTGTTTGAACAAAAGAAGGATGTATACCCCCCAGTCCCATTTTACACAGGAAGTTATAAGTTCTCCAAGGTGAAGAGTGCACTAGAGTTTGTAAAGGATTTAGAGTACTTCCATTTTTGAGATATAAGTTTCCATAGGAATGATTCTGAGGATAAAGCTGCTAATTATTGTGCTGCAGCAGGAGTACATTTTGAGCACACAAACTACTAGCATTAAAATGAAGAAATTTTCCGAAATGCACGCAATATGACAGCTTTGAGGAGGATATTTAAGCAAAATATAACTACAGTAGGTGGAAATGGAAAATCTATTGAGAAACATAAGAAGAAAGAGGAGGAATCTACTAATAAAATACAAGAGGAGGAACTCAGATTATTACAAGAAGTAGAACAGTGGTTGGAAGCAGAAGAAGAAGAAAAAAGAAGAGCCAAAGAAGAAGCTGAGAAAAGGTCAGTAGAAGAAGAAAATGTGAAAAAGAATCAAGAAGAAGAGACTCAGAAAGGGCAGCAAGAGGATGAGAGGTTAAGACTGGAAGCAACTGACAAATAAAAATAACATGCAGAGAAAGTAGCTGAAGAGCTTTGACAAAAGGAGAAGGAGGAACAAGATCATGCAGATCTAAAGAAAACTCAGTCTTATGATGTTCTAATAAGATCCTTTGTCCTATCTAGTAGCACAGAACAAGGAAATACAAATCCGACATTAGAGATTGAACTAATCCCTTTTATCCCCTCCCAAGAGGAGGAGGTGATCGATTTAAATACTATTTTTTATGACAAGCATAAGAAAAGAATTGTCATGAGAACTGAGAAGAAAGTAGACATCGGGGAAAAGCAAGGAATCATGAGAGCTGAGAAAACAACTATTCACGAGACTCACAAAGATCCAAGACTTATGGCAAGGGAAGGTGTAGCCTCATCCCTTGCTAATGAGGACAATGTTGATAAAATAATGACTGATTTGGAACAATCTCAGAAGAAGATTTCTCAAATGAAGGAAACTCTAAAAAGGGAAAGAGATGAAGGTCAAATTCTGAAGAGAAAACATGAAGATATGCTCAATATGATTGAGAAGTCCAAAGAGGCATGCCAAACTTTATAGGGAGCAAAAGAGTAGAGGAGTTGGAAGCTCAGAACCTTTTACTTAAAGAACAACTGCAAGTGGCGAAGGAGAAACAGATGGACATCACTCCATTCTGGAATCTAGCCTCAATGTTGCAAAAAGAGATAAATCAGGTTTTGTTGAATCTTGCAGGGGAGATGTATAGGGTTAAACAAATTGAGGATATATTGAGAGAGCTAGAACTCGGATCAACACAATTCTGGAGAAGATTATCAGATGTGGTAGAGCTTGTAAAAAATCAGTTAGCATGGATAGAAACCCATTCAACCTTTCCAGCTAACATGCCTCAGAAATCTGCAGGAAATCTTAATATGGAGGTAGCCATCCTGGATTTTGGTTGTAGAACAACGGTTAGGTTAAACACGGCTATTGAAAAAACTATTGAAAAGTGTGCTGAATTTTACAAAGGCATACATCTGGCTCACAATCAGTGCATGATTGTAACAAACTCCCCGGCTCAAGTTTTCCCAGATACGGAAGAAGATCTGAAAAATTTGCAAGAGAGGCTGCAAAAGGGAGAAGAAATCATATCAAGGCTTGAAGCTGTTAGTGAAGAAGACATCAAGATTTGGATTATACAAGCATCAGGTCACAAACTCAAGTTGGAAGAATATTTGAGTCAGAGTACCCCCAAGGTGAAGGAAATTGAATTCCAGCTATCAAAGCATGAGGTGGCGGTTCGTGTATTAGAACCTACAGAGTACCAGGCCATCAGTGAACAAGCACAAGCATGGGGCATTTTTGTCAAGACACCAACTGGGCCCACTTTGCTTTGTCTTATTCACAACTGAGGATTATTTAATCTTTTGTA
Source organism: Pseudotsuga menziesii (assembly GCA_001517045.1). Taxonomy (NCBI): domain Eukaryota; kingdom Viridiplantae; phylum Streptophyta; class Pinopsida; order Pinales; family Pinaceae; genus Pseudotsuga; species Pseudotsuga menziesii. Next base: position 259,938 of record LPNX011030666.1, on the reverse strand, counting down.
TTTATTCCTTCCTAAGTGCATTCACTAGAGGACAAAATTTTGTAAAGGAAGAGTCAAGGAAGCCCAAAAGGTTGGAGGGAAACTCATGAGTCATTTTGTTGTGTATAAGTAGAGGTGAAGTAGATGTTAGAAAGGACTTTTCCATGCTATCTTTTTGTAAATTTATTGTAAGAAGAACTACTTCCTTTTATAATAAAGAAGTCATATTTTCTGCTGGAGAAGGAGCTGTGATGTCTCAAATGCATGTTGTAGATTGGATGAATGTCGAATTATTTCTGTTTCATCTTATTCTACGAACTATGAGCCTTCGTTCTAACTTATGAATTACTTCCATGTTATAAATTATTTCCTGTTATTTTTATGAAACTTATGCAGTATATTGAGTCATGAATGTTTTAACTAACAATGAGCTATCTCTTTGTTTATCTTTCTACGTACTTTCATGTATTCTGAATTATGAAATCTATCTGTAATATTCTTTATGCATGTTTTACAGTACATTACTCATCATTAAATACAATATTTCTCCCTAGGGGTAGGTTAGATAAAATCAGTTAGCTTAGCATCACTGTTATTTGTTTGTGATTTAGAAGCAAAAGGGGTAATAAGATGAGAGGTAAGAACCTGCGCATCACATTGTGAACTCTTCGTTATCTCTATCGATTGCACTTAGAATAGGCACTTACATATCATATATAAAATAAAATAAAATAAATACACTTAAACGGTGGACCGAGCCGCAACCGGTAAAGCAAGATTAAACCGTTACTTGACCTGCGGTAGACGGACCGTAAACTAGACGAATTCCCCATGCCAAACAATAACAAGGTAATTGGGAATATTTATTGGGGAGAATCCCTACTGTTGTTACCTGGGATTTTCCATGCCTCAACAGGAGCTCAAGTCCAAGGCCCCATCATCAATTTAGCATTTTATGTATCGACAATTAAAAACGATGCATATGGTTATTATGCTAGCCAGGCACAGTACAATTTGAGGCATAATATAAATATGCAATTTAATTAAAAACCCACAACCAGTTATGTCAATGCAAAAAATAATGAGATGGGGGCATGATTTCCTAAGGATAGGTGGGGGGGGGGGGGGGGGGGAATGTTTAACCTTGAGCCATTTTGGGGAAAAGTCATCTGTCAAAATAAAACACCTAAAAACATATGTCCATTCCCTCATGCATTCACATTTTCATCTTCCCTCATGTTTGGGGAGCGGCGAGACGTTTTGATCATCCACCCTTCATGTTTTCAGTTTTTTTTTCCTGAGTGTGCATGTCCAATCCATCATCGAACTCTCACCAAAACGTTGTGGTCCATTCTGATCATTCTCTATTCCATTATGTTCATGCACATTGTGTGTTCGTCCTGCTTGCAGAACCGTGTTTTGTTATGAGTTGTCCGTCTGTGGCATCCTCAGTGTTGTTGTGCAATGGTCTCGTTTGTGAGTGGAAGCCTGTTTTTCTGTGTTGATATGGTGTTCTGTTGTGTGTGCATATTTTTTCCTTGGTCTGAACTAGATTGGAGTGGAATTGGATCTGAACTATCTTGATAAACCTAGTGTAGGAAGGAACCTCACAATAGATCTAGAGGGTCTGGTTTTCTTCTTTGCACACCATGAACAACAGTAGAATGGAAGGCATAGCCTGAGGGACTATGTAGTAGAGAAGGGAATGCTTCCTTGTGTTGGGTGTGTAGATGTTTTAGGAGCCAAGCCCAATCTAGTGCAGGTGTCCATAGCTCAGTGGTTGAGATCACTAGCTTAGCATTTCAAGTTTTCTAGCTCCTTTTCATCTTGATAAACCCATCTGTTAGTTGGCTTGGCTTGGCTGATTAGTTTGATAAACCTAGAAGTATATTGCCTTGTTTGTTTGTAGTCTGATAAACCAAACGGTGTTGTCTTGGCTGAGTTTGGTTGTATTGTTGGCTATGTGTGAGTCTTCTAGTGTTCCTTATTCTTTGTGGGAATCATGCCCAGCTCAGGGGTGGCAGTGCTACTGTGAGATTGATGAGTGCACTGGCCTATGGTTGGGTGGAACTATGCAGTGATGTAGCTGGTTGTAGAACAAACTTCTTTCAAATATGAGTATCTCTGTGTTAATCTCGGTAATTGTATTTGCTTAATAAAATAAGATGAGCATGCCTAATGTGTTGAATTGATGAATGGTTTCTGCTGTATAATTGCAATTCTATGCATCTTTGTATGTTTCTTTCAATGCATTTTTAAATTCCATTATGGTGCTTAGATGGTCGGATTGGTGATGGCCTGAATGATCAAATATGTCCAATACTTCTATTAACAGGTTAAATTTTCCTTCCGCAACTTGCGGGATGCGGAAACAGCCTTCTATAAACTCTGTTCCCCGCAGATTTTCCTTATAAAACTCTGCTTTCCGCATGCGGGATGCGAGATGCGGCTTCACGATCTCTATTTTTGCAACTGATTATTTCCGCAATGGTCTATTCCACATGCGGGATGCAGGATGCGGGACCGCAATTTCCATATTTCCCCGATTCTGTAGACTCAAGCTTTCTGCACCGTTGATTCTTGCAGGTTGTTTCTCGGCCATTGATCTATTCCTAGATGCAGAACAGATTGTGACCATCGATTTCCATCATGATTTTCTTTGCTGTTCGATCTCCTCTGAGATTTTTCTTCGTAGATCGTCAGATTAAGCACTGACAAGATCAATTTCTCTGCTATTGGTAAGTAATATTTTTCACACCGAGTTGAATAGATTGAACTTCGAGTTGGATGTTCCTGCGTCAGTTAGATAGCGGTAATGATTGTGTTCCCTCTTTGGTGAATGGGAGGGGATGTGACAGTGCGGTATCAGAGCTGCTGGTTGCAGCGCTAGGGCCTAAATTGGCCAAGTTGTATAGTTAATAGAGCTGTTGGTAAATGGTTTCAAAATATTGTTAGCTGCATAACAAGGAAAACTACCATGGTAAGTGGGTAAGGGGTTTCGATTTTGAAATTATCTAACAATTTTCTTTATTAACACATTTTTGCAGAATTATAGTCACTTACAAAGGGCATCATTCCATATAGCGCAGTTCGGTAAAGTTGGTTTGGCTAAGCCATGAGAACCAACATGTGTGATGATGCATAGAACCCCAATGAATACGAGGAAGATGTTATGGGGGGGAATGTCTGAATTGGAAATGCTGACACAGATTCTAATGGGAGGAGGTTTCAAGATAATCCTCCATATTTTTCCACCACCATGAGAAGCCTAAGGGTGGAGATGCAAAGTCACAAGGAAGATAATGAAAGATTGGTTAAGGATATGGAGGAGAAAAATCAGCTGAATGCAGCATTGCTGCAAATTTTGATAGACATTTAGAGGCAGATGAAATCTAGGGACCGGACAGTGAGACCATAAGGAAGTAAGAGCATTGCTTGAAGAAGAGAGAGATCTCCTAGTGGATCGTCTGACTCTAAAGGATCCACTGGTGGTTCAAGCTCTTCTTCTCACGAGAATTAGAGAAAGAGGCGCTACCAGAACCGTTCACGTGATGAATTTAATAAGGCAAGGCCTCCTACTTTCAATGGTGAGATAAAGAATGGTCAAGAAGCTGAAGCTTGGCTTCTTGGGATGAGAAAATATTTCCAAGTCCAAGACTATTTAGTAAATATGAAGGCTAGAGTGGCCATCTTCAATTTGACTGGAAGAGCATCCATATGGTGGGAGCACTTCAGGCAAGTGAAAAAGATTAATGAAAGGAAGATTGTGTGGAAACAATTCCAGAAGTATTTCAAGAAGAAGTACCTCTCTGATAAGTACTATGAAGATAATATCAAAGAGTTCCATGATTTAAGATTGGGACAAAAGACCATGGAAGAGTATGAAAATAAGTTCTTGGAACTGTTGAGGTATGTCAGGTACATCAAAGCTGAGAAGGTGAAAATCCAGCGTTTCCTGAGTGGATTGCCTTAGTATTACAAAGACATAATTGAGTTTTATGAACCTAGAACTATGGAGGAAGCAATAAGGAAAGCTAAGTATTTCTATGAGAAAAGCAAAGGAAAACCCGACCATCATAAGACATGGAAGGACAAGAAGAATGAGAAGTTTGAGCAAAGGAAGAAAGGTTTCAAACCTTCTAACTTTAGGAATCAACATAAGCAACCATCCCAAGTTGAGAAGAAACCAGCTAGAGTGGAGGGAGAAGAGCCAAGAGATCCACAACAAAACAGAGCACCATTTCAATGTTGGAAATGTGAGGACCCCACATGTGCGGGTAATTTCCACTTGAGAATGAGAATGCAAGGCCAGCTTAAAACATTCAAGAGGCAAAAACAGTGGTTCAAGTAGCAAGGATCATCCCTAGGATTTATGCTGCACTAGAGGACCACTAGGCAGATCACCAATCAACTATGGTTGAAGTTGCAGGTAAGATTGTTGAGAAATCTATTTCCATTTTGATTGAACCTGGTTCCACTCATAGTTACATTGCTCCTAGAGTAGTGGAGATTTGTGATTTTAAGAAAGTAAAGCATAGAAAATTGTGGTTAGTTCAGCTAGCCACTGGAACTAAGAGAAAGAGTAGTGAAGTGGTAGAGAAATGTCCATTGGTGATGAATGAATTGGTCAGTTGTGTATATCTGAATATTCTACCACTTGGTTCCCATGATGTTCTCATTGGAATGGATTGGTTATAAGCTCACAAGGTAAATCTCAACTTCTATAATAAGACTTTTGAATGCATGGATGAAGAAGGGAACCCAATAGTTGTAAGAGGCATTCCAAAAGTGATTCCTGTGAGGCAGATTTCAGCGATGCAATTGAAGAAGTTTTGTAGGAAGCGTTTCTAGTTGTATGCAGCTCATATTGTGGAGGCAGTAGAGAATGAAACTCATAGTTTGGAGGACTTTCATGTGTTGTAGGAATTCAAGAATGTTTTTCCTGATGAGATTCCAAAGAGAGACATTGATCTCACAATTGAACTTGTGCTAGGAGCGGCACCAGTGTCCAAGACACCCTACATAATGAGTACACCGGAAATGATAGAGCTGAAGATGCAGTTGTAAGAGTTATTGGAGAAGAATTATATCAAGTCGAGTGTGTCTCCTTGGGGAGCACCAGTTCTGTTTGTGAAGAATAAAGATGGTACACTCAGATTGTGTATCGATTACAGACAACTGAAAAAAGTCACTATGAAGAACAAATATCCTTTGCCTAGAATTGGTGACCTCTTTGATCAAATGAGAGGAGCAAAGGTATTTTCCAATATTGACTTGAGGTATGGTTACCATTAGGTGAGAATCAAGGATGAAAACATTCATAAGACAACCTTCAAAACAAGGTATGAACATTATGAGTTTGTAGTGGTACCATTTTGTCTCACAAATGCACCAGCTACATTTATGTGCCTTATGAATAGTATCTTCAACAGGTATTTGGAAAAGTTTGTTCTTGTTTTCCTTGATGACATTCTTATTTATTCTAAGAATGAGGAAGAGCATGAAGAGCATATGAGATTGACATTACAATTGCTCAGGGAGAATCAATTGTATGCAAAGTTGAGCAAGTGTGACTTCTATAAGGATAGGATTCAGTATTTGGGTCACATTATCTCAGAAGAAGGTATATCCATGGACCCTGACAAGATTGAAGCCATTATGAATTGGCCTACTCCAAGAAATGTGGTAGATGTAAGATCTTTTATGGGACTTGCAGGATACTACAGGAGATCCATTGAAGGATTCTCCAAGGTTGCACATGCCATCACTTCTTTGCAAAGGAAGGGGATAAAGTTTGAATGGATGTTGAGGTGTGAAGAAAACTTCCAGTAGTTGAAGAATCTTCTCACAAGTGCACCAGTCTTGAAAGTTGCATACCCAGAGAAAGATTTTGTGGTATGTAGTGATGCATGTGGTCAAGGACTTGGAGGAGTTCTTATGCAATACAACCACGTGATATGTTATGAGTTAGGAAAGTTGAAGGAGCATGAGAAGAACTACGCCACTCATGATCTGGAACTTGCAGCCATAGTACATGCTCTCAAGATGTGGATGAATTACTTGATGGGAAGAAGATTTGAGGTAAGGAAATACCATTGTGGTCTGAAGTGCTTGTTTGATCAGCCAACATTAAATGATAGGAAAGCTAGATGGCTGGAGTTTTTATGTGAGTTTGATTTGGAAATTAAACACATAAAAGGAAAAGAGAATAATGTAGTTGATGCACTCAGTAGGAAAGTGTAGGAAATGCATGTACATCTCTTAGTATTGTCCAGTCAGATTTGAGACGGCAGATTGTTAATCATGCTGCTGAAGATGAATTGTATGCGTAGGTCAAGGACAAATTGTAGTAGAAAAGCCTTGAAAAGAATTATGAGGGATATAAAATAGAAGAATATGGACTCCTTACTTATAAGAACAGAATTTATATTCCAAATGTATCAAATTTGAGGAGGGTTTTTATGGATGAGATCCATCAAGCTCAATATTCTGGTCACCCAGGATATCAGAAGACAATTGCTACAGCTAGAAAGCAATACTTTTGGCCAGGAATGAAAAAGGACATGGCTGAATATATTTCAAGGTGCATAAAATTTCAGCAGGTAAAGGTTGAGTATCAACACCCAGCAAGTTTGTTGCAGCCTTTGTCGGTTCCAAAATGGAAATGGGAAGTTATTTCCATGGATTTTATTACAGGATTTTCAATTACTTGGAGACAACATGATTCCATCATGGTTGTGGTGGAAAAATTGAAAAAGGAAGCACATTTTATGTCGGTTAAGTCTATGCATAAGACTGATGACATTGCAAAGATATTCATAAAGGAGATTTTCAAATTGCATGGATTTCCTAAGGCAATAGTCTCTGACATAGATGTCAAGTTCACTTCCAATTTTTGGAAGGGATTGTTTGCAAATTTGGGTACAAAGTTGAATTTAAGTGCTACCTACCATCCTTAGACTGATGGGAAGACAGAGAGAGTTAACCAGGTGCTTGAAGACATGCTTCGCATGTATGTGATGGACAAACCAACCAAGTGGGAAGATTATTTACACTTGGTAGAGTTTGTTTATAACAATGGACAACAAACATCCTTGGGGATGAGTCCATATGAAGCTTTGTATGGTAGGAGGTGTAGGACACCAGTGACTTGAGATAATCTAGTGAACCGGGTTGTGCTTGGTTCATAATTGCTCAAGGAGATGGAGTAGTAGGTTGCAAAGATCAGGAAGAATCTGAAAGCAGCCCAAGATAGATAGAATAGCTATGCAGATAAGCATAGGGTGAACAAAGAGTTCAGTGTTGGGGATCATGTTTACCTCAAAGTGAGGGAAAAGAAGAGTTCCTTGAAGCTTGGAAGTTATGCTAAGGTGTCACCTAGATATTGTGGGCCATTTGAAGTGCTTGAAAGAATAGGTCTAGTTGCATATAGACTTGCATTTCCTGCTAGCACTAAGGCTCATAATTTTTTTCATGTTTCTTTGCTTAAGAGATATGTACATGATCCTAACCATGTGATAAATTGGGATGTGATTCAGGTGGAACCTGAGGGAGAATTCCAAATCGAGCCAATGCACATCCTCGCCAGCAAGGTCACAATGCTCTAGAACCGAGCCATAGGGAAGGTAAAGGTGTAATGGGATCACTACGGTCCTGAAGAGGTTACATGGGATCTGGAGGATGCCATGCGATTGGCACATCCATTTTTGTTCAATTCTGCAGAACACTGAGGGTGGTACCAACATAGAATTTTTGTTCAATTTTGTATAATACTGAGGACGGTGCTGTTGAAGGGGGAGGGGAATATAACACCCTCTTTGAATTAAATATATATATGATGTAAATATCGTTATTAATCATGGTGAGGAGATAAAGGACAAGGCCCCATCAACGATTTAGCATTTTATGTATCGGTAATTAAAAATGATGCATATGTTTATCGTGTTATCCAGGCACAGTACAATTTGAGACATCATATAAATATGTAATTTAATTAAAAACCCACAACCAGCTATGTCAATGCAACAAATAATGAGATGGGGGCATGATTTCCTAAGGATAAGGGGGGGGAATGTTTAACCTTAATCCATTTTGGGGAAAATCCATGTGTCAAAAGAAAACACCCAAAAACATATGCCCATTCCCTCATGCATTCATGTTTTCATCTTCCCTCACGTTTTGGGGAGCGGCGAGACATTTTGATCATCCACCCTTCATGTTTTCAGTTTTTTGAGTGTGCATTCCAAGTCCATCATCGGGCTCTCACCAAAACGTTGTGTTCCATTCTGATGATTCTCTATTCCATTCTATTCATGCGTTTTGTGCGTTTGTCCTGCTTGCAGAACCATGTTTTGTTCTGAGTTGTTCGTCTGTGGTATCCTCAGTGTTGTTGTGCAATGGTTTCCTCTGTCACAGAGTGAGTGGAAGCTTGTTTTGCTGTGATGACATGGTGGTCTACTATGTGTGCATATTTTTTCCTTGTTCTGAATTGGTTTGGAGTGGAATTGGATCTGAACTAGCTTGATAAACCTAGTTTAGGAAGGAACCTCACAGTAGATCTAGAGGAGTTGGTTTTCTTCTTTGCACACCCTGAACAACACTGGAATGGAAGGAATAGCATGAGGGATTGTGTAGCAGAGAAGGAGATTCTTCCTTGTGTTAGGTGTGTAGATGTTTTAGGAGCCAAGCCCGATCTAGTGCAGGTGTCCATAGCTCAGTGGTTGACCTCACTAGCTTAGCAGTTCCAGTTTTTCAGCTCCTTTGCAGCTTGATAAACCCATCTGTTAGTTGGCTTGGCTGGTCCTTAATATGAATGTTGGCTTGGCTGATTAGCTTGATAAACCCAGCAGTATATTGTATTGTATGTTTGTATCCTAATAAACCCAATTGTGTTGGCTTGGCTAAGTTTGGTTGTATTCTTGGCTATGTGTGAGCCTGCTAGTGTTCCTTATTCCTTATGGGAATCATGCCCAAATCGGGGGTGGAAGTGTTGCTAAGAGATTGATGAGCGCACTAGCCTATGGTTGGGTGGAATGTTGCAATGACGTAGCTGGTTGCGGAACAAACTTCTTTAAAAGATAAGTATCTTTGTGTTAATCTCGGTAATTGTAATTGCTTAATAAAATATTATGAACATGCCTAATGTGTTGAATTGATGAATGGTTTCTACTGTATAATTGCAATTGTATGCATCTGTGTATGTTTATTTAAATGCATTTTTAAATTACGTTATGGTGCTTAGATCGTCGGATTGGTGATGGCTTGAATGATCAAATCTTTCCAAGATTTTTGTTAACAGGTTAAATTTTCCTTCTACAACTCTTCTTTCCACAACTTGCGGGATGCGGAAACGACCTTCTGTAAACTCTGTTCCCCATAGATTTTCCTTCCGCAGCTCTCCTTTCCGCATGCGAGATGCAGTATGCGGGATAAGGCTTCACAATCTCTATTTTTGCAACTGATTATTTATGCAACGGTCTATTCTGCCTATGGGATGCAAAGTGCGGGATGCGGGACTGCAATTTCCATATTTCCCCGATTTCGCAGACTCAAGCTTTCTGCACTGTTTATTATTGTGGGATGTTTCTTAGCCGTTGATCTTTCCCAGATGCAGAACAGATTGTGATCGTCGATTTCCATCGCGATTTTCTCCGTCGTTCGATCTCCTCTGATATTTTTCTTCGTATATCATTGGATTGAGCACTGATAGGATCAACATCTCTCCTATTGGGAAGTAACAAATTTCACACAGAGTTGAATAGATTGAACTTCGAGCTGGATGCTCCTGCATCGGTTAGATAGCAGTAATGATCATGTTCCCTCTCTAGTGGACAGGAGGGGACATGACAATCTTAATATTTATATTATTAATCATACTTATTATTATTTTAATTATATATTTTCAATTAGATTTTATTTATTTATTAATTTTTAATTATGCATTCTTCTTATATATTATTTATTTATTTTTATCAATTTGATCATATTCTTTTTAATACAATTTTTTTTTAATTTTCTTTCCTTTTAATTGAATATTTTAATTTGAGCCAGTGGTAAAGTTGAAATGTTGTAAATGGTTGTAAATGGAAGGCCTTGTGTTCAAATCCCCCCAACTTAACAATGAGCCATGGTTCGGGCCCTATGGATGCACCTAGGGGTATAGTGGTAGCAGGAATGTATCCCTAAACCTCGTGTCACACACAAAAGACTATATAAATAATAATGAAAATATATAATGAAAAATTTTCCAAAATTTTCAGTACAAATATATTCATATAAGTGGGAAGGAAAATCAGTGGAAATTTGTCTAAAAAATGGGTGCTTAAAGGATGAGTTGAAGGAGTACAAAGCTCTTCCTTTGATAGTAACATGAAATATTTGGATCACTCGAAATAACAACTACTTCGAGGATAAATTCATTCTTCCTACCCAAATTGGTTTCCAAAGTTTGGGAACCATGAGGCATTTTCCATAAGATAATTCAAAAATCAAAATCGCACTGATTGAAGAAGAAGTTATTGATCGTGCTTATCCTTGGGGTGATTTCGATGGTGAAGGTATGGGAGATTAGAGTTCATGAAAAGCATGGGGTTGTATTTTCATTTCTAGTGATCATTAGTTCAAGTTAAGTTTAAAGCTAGATTAGGAGAAGGCACTAATAATTTTGTGGAACTCAGTGCCATCAAACGATTATTAAGGTTAGCCATTGAAAAAGAGCTAAAAAGATTCAAATATTTAGTGATTCTTAGATTATCATCAAATGGATAACATGGACTAAAAGGATGCTTAATAATCATTTATCACCCTTGTTGGATGAAATACTCAGATTAATCAGTCATATGCAATTTATGGATATTAAACATATCTATAGAGAAAGGAATGTTATGGAAGATGAGTTAGCTAAAGCTGGAATCTTAATGCAGGCTGGAAAATGGCACATTTCTGAATTCAAAACTGACTCCTTAAAATAAACAATAATCTCTTTTTGAATTTTATAATTTCTTTTTTTTTCACAAAAAAAAAATCATGAATTTTATTTACATTGTTCAGATGGATTGAAACCGTCCATTATCACAAAAAATATCATTCTTCAAAGCATAAGCTTTTTACATCAGATCAGATGGATCAAAATGGTCCATTGTCACAAAAAATATCAGGATAGTCATCAAAGCATTAAGCCTTTTACATCAGTTCATAGTTTTCAACTATACATATCAGATCACAAACATGCAATATACAACAATTCATGTCATACATACATTTCATAGGATAAACATGCGATATATAATAGATAATCCTTCACAAAACTCTGAATATTCACAAGGAATGTGTTCTCATATCTATCATAAAAAACAACACCAAGTATACCAAAAATATCAACAGAACATGTCTAAAATTGCTGATAACTTTCAAAAAATTCAGATGCTCGAAACTCTTTGATGTACCAAAACCCGTCCATAACCAACGCTCCAGCTTTAGCTAAACCATCTGCAAGTGATTTTCTTTCATGATAGATGTGCTTGAGGTCCAAATGCTCAAACATATCTGATAGCATGTTAACTTCATTAAGAACATGTGCAAGCTCTAAATTCAATAATTAGAACTTACCATTAGCCCAATTAATGACTAACTGCGAATCACCAAATAACTGGAATTTTACAATGTGTTTCTCCCTAGCCAAAGTAAGTAATAGCTTCAATGCACTGATCTCTGCAAAATTATTAGTTCCAGTCCCTAGAACAGCCTTAAAAGAAAAATAATTCTCATCAAAAATATAAACCATACCTCCAAACTCCATATATTTTTGGGTCACCAGCAGCAAAGCCATCAAAATACCCCCATGGGTATGTTTTATCAATATTTTCAACATTAATTGATCTAATTTTAACCACCAAATTATCCTGTGGGAATGATCTCAATAGACCCAAGATGAAAGTGGATACCTGAGAAGGTGTCAAGGTGATATCTTCAAAGCAACTCAGGTTTTTGGCTTTCCAAATAAACCACAAAACAATAATCGGTAAAGATTTAATATGCTTGACCTCCAAATTAAGACACCATGTCTTCAGGCAATCACTCATCGATTCCCCACTCCAAAGATTGTTAATTCTTAATTTATCCTCAATATTCATCCAAACACACTATGTGTAAGGGCATGCCACACCAAGATGGTGATTAGACTCAGCATCCAATTTACATAGATAACATCTACCAGGACCTTCCCTACCTTTCCTAACAATGACATCCCAAGTAAGATCCTTATCAGAAAGTAGAAACCAGCAAAAAAAATTTCCTTAAGTGGGCATTTAAACTTCCATAGCACTTTCCACCACCAGGAATATTCCATCATATTTATGTCCAACAGTAACTGCACATAGACCTCTTTTGGAGTATACTTACCTGATTTGGACGGGTTCCAAACCAACACATCATTCTCATTAGTTAATATCACATGACTACTTTTGAGAATGGATAGATATCCATTCCATCCTGTTACATCTTGATGGTCAACTAAACCAAGTTGTTCAGCTGATAGCCATCCTCGTTCCATAATAAAAGTCAAACCAGGAACTCCAATCTCTTTTAGAGAAAAAACCCCATAAGAAGGTAGTTTCTCAATCAAAAGTGTAGGTAAAAGGTGTCTCCACTTGCATCCCACCCAAGGATCTAGACCAAGTCGAATTGTTGTACCAGTCCCAACCTTCCACACAAGATTGTTACCAATAATATCAAATGACCATAAAATAGCTTTCCAGCATATGGACATGCTCCTTTTCTGTTTGACATAAGATCGAATCCAATCCAATAAAGACATTGGATGCACATGTTTCTGCATAACAATTTGAACCCACAAGCCCGATCCATTGATAACATTCCACACACTCTTTGTAGTAAGGGCTTTAGCAAAGACAACATGGATTTTCAACCCCCAACCCCCCAGGAACTTTGGGCAAGCCAAAGTCTTCCAAGAGGTCCACGGTAAACCAGATGAATCCTTCTTGCCAGACCAAAGGAATCTAAGACATATCTTCCTAATCTTCTCTAAAATACCCACTGGAATCCAAAAATGCATCCAAAAAACTAGAATTGCCTCAAGCACAACTTTGACCATAATTAACTTACCTCTCTTAGAAAGCCAACGAAAACTCCAATTTTTAATCCTTTTTTCCACTTTGGCAATCAACCAATCCCAATCCTTAAGCATATATCTGCAACATTTAATATGAAAACCGAGATACTTCATGCCATTCTCAAGTTTCACAATAGAAAATGCAAAAATATTCTGAATAGTAATAATCTCAGTCTCATCCAGATTAGAAAAATACAATGCAGATTTATCCTCATTAATCTTCATACCAAATGCCTTGCAGAAGACCATTAAAACCTCATACAATGTGGATAAAGATTGCTTAGTACCATCAATTCCCATAACAATGTCATCCACGAATATTAAATGAGATGAAGATATATCATTACCAAAGGATATACCATAATAAACAACCACATTCTTTGGCATTCAAAAGTGCTATGCTTAAACCTTCAACAACAATGAGGAAAAGTAAAGGGGCTAGAGGGCATCCTTTCCTAAGCCCCCTACTAGATTTAAAGAAAGGGGAAGTAACACCATTAACAAGTAAGGAAAAAGAAACAGAAGACAGATTGCTCATAACCCAAGAGATAAAAGACCCTGCAAAACCCATTTTAGAAAGAATGGATCACAAGCAAGACCAACTAACCCGGTCATAGGCTTACGACAGATCAATTTTTAAAACCACTGACTTTAAACCTTTACTATGAATGGTATGCATGCCTTCCTGTATAACCCCCACAACATCATGAATCTGTCTACCAAGAAGAAAGACAAATTGTTCGCCTGAGATGTAACAACCCAATACCTTTATGATATGAGTAGATATGATATTATTGATAATCTTGTAAATGTAATTACACAAAGATATAGGCCTAAAGTCATCAAAAGTTTTAGGATGACCAGTCTTAGGAATCAGAGCGATAAAAGTAGTATTAAACACAGCAGGTATTTTTACCACTTTTCCAAGAATCTTCAACCATCCTAAGAAGATCCTCACCCAGAACATCAAAAAGTGACCTATATACTTCAACAAGAATCCCATCCGGGCCAGGGCTCTTATCATTCTTACTCATAGAGAGTAAAGACTGGATTTCCTGCAAGGTAACAGTCTTCATAAGATCTTCATTTTCATCCTCATTAATAGAAGTAGGGAATAATCCAGCACTCTTCACAATTTCAGGTAAATGAAGGTTTTTGTCTTCTTGAAACAAGGACTCAAAATGTTGGACCCCCGCCCCGGCAATAGAATCAAAACCTTCAACCAGATTTCCTTCAACATCTACAATCTTCCATATAGATTTAATATCTTTCCTGTAACTCTCAAATTTGTGGAAAAAAGGTGCGTTATCATCCCCACATAGAAGCCATAAAGCCCTACTTTTTTGTCTGGCCTCTTGTTCACGATCACATAAAATCTTCCTCTTCTTTGATTCTAGATCAACTAGAGAAGATTTGTCTTATTAAAAGACTCGGCCAATAAGACTTCAATATCAACAAGATCCTTCAAATCTTATGTTGTTTTCTTAAATGACCAAGATATAGATGCATCTTTGATGATCTTAAGGTTTATAGAAAATTGAGAGGCAGATGATAAACCAAAACTGTCATAAAAAAACTTTCCATGAATCCTTTAATAATGAAACAAAATCATCATTCTCCAACCAATTGGCATTGAACTTAAAGGGGCTATGCGATCTAATATCATCATTCAAAACTTGCAATAAAATAGGATGATGGTCCGAATCCCCACTACATCCTACCCATTGTCTAAAATGAATATTAGAGTCCAGGAGATCAGCTGAGATAAGTAAACAACCCAATATCTTACAAATATTTTCACATCCAACTCTATGGTTTGACCAAGTAGGGAGGATAACAGACAGGACTAAATCCACCAAACCAAACCCATCCATCAATCTAGTGAAAAAATCAAATAATGAATCCACTTTGGCTTTTGCACCCCATATTTCAGAAAACCCACAGAATAATTCAAATCCCCACCAAAGATCAAATTAGTACAAGATAAACATTCCAGATTAAACAAATTGTTCTAGAATATTTCCCTATCCACATAAGGGCCATACATATTTACAAAACATAAATCCATTTTAAGCTCAATAGAGTAAAGCGTGACACACAGACCCGAACACAATGCCCATGCATTAAGCAAGTGAAAATGACGGTACCTACAACCCAATAATAAGCCCCCAGATTTACCTTTTGCATCCACTGATACAAACTTCCAATCTTTAAGCATATTTTCTAACTCACCCACCAATATAGACCCTTCACTCATGGTTTCTTGCAGAAATAAAACATCTAAAACCTGTTCATCAATCAACCTACGGACCACTAGTTTTTTGGGAGTACTAGCCAACCCTCGACAATTTAGGGTCATCACAATCATAAGGGGACAACTGTTAAGGCTTCCACTGCTCTAAGTTCCCCAGGAATATACTTAACATCAGAAATCATAGACGGATGTAAAACATCAGATACCGAAAAAGAAAACCCATGTCCTCGATCCCTATCATACAACTCCTTAATTACCTTCGAACAGGACCGAAGAAAATATCCCCTACTAGACACAGTTTTAAATTTTGGAGGAGATGCAAAACCTAAATCCCCCATAGCAAAATCTGATGACAATTTACAGGAAGATGACAAGTCCATCCAACAATCCCCCTAAAAATTAAACAAACCAGGAGGAGCCTCAGATTCTGACAAAGAAGAAATACAGAGTGGTTTGAGGGAGTCCAAATTAACAGGCTGTGAATCAATATCAACCTCATGCGCAGTTTGATGCAGAGAAATATCCTCCAACCCATCACCCTCAACAAAATCCAGAATATCTCTAGGATACTTCCCATCGTTCTTAACCCTCTAGACAGATTTTGTCTTAGGGACAAAGATATGTTTGTTACTGAAGAATAAAGAGAAATCAAGGATCAAATGCCCATAGGCGTGGAATCTATTGCAATGAAAGGGAAGACCCATATAATCCAAAGGATGAAAAAACTCTGTAACCCCCCCTTTAATCAAAATATCAGCAGCAAGACCATTCCAAAAATCAAGAATAACTAAAACCTTACTCAAACAGCATACACCCGATTCAAGGAAAGTTAAATCCATCTCCATATGAGACCCCAACATATTTCCAACGAGCTTAAAGAAATCCACAGACCAATACTCAAACGGGAGATTGGGTAATTTAACCCAAATGGGCAATAGATCATACCTTTCACATCTCGGGTCGAAGAGGGGTTTCCATCATTTAAGCAGAAAACCAGCATTGTCCCAATGCCAAACCCCAGAAAGGACCAAAGCCGCATCACCTTCTGAACTGAATTTAAATGCTATACAACCCCTTGGGAGCAGAAAGACATTAGGACATAAGCTAACATGATCCTCCCAGGTAGCAGATACCCATTTCTTTACACCCATAGAGTTGAATTTACAACTGCTAAAACGACCCACCAGAGTAGTAGCATGAGTCAGAATGATATCATTTAAACCGATATCTTCCCCAACTGTCATTAGCACAGACTTATCAAGTTTCTTAATGGTTTTCCGCGGCCTCTTCTTGCGAACACCATCATCAGAGTGTGACGAAAATGGCCTCCTGTTATGATCAAAAGAGAAACCCTCTGGACCAGAACCACCATCCGCATCCAAAGAGACATCATTCTCGCTAGATCAAGAAATCGGAATGCCAACTATTGGGAATCCACCATTACTGTCTGAAAAATCAAACTCTGCACTAGAAGTTTGTGCATCACCAACATCAAAAGGCTTGGGGAAAAAAACTAAAGGGACCTCCGTAGAATGCACGTAAGGAAAAAAAACCTCGTTAGCAAGAGTCGAATGCTCAAATCCCAGACATGGAACACCCTCAACCATTCCCTTCCCAGAGCATAGCACATCATGAACTGGCCAGGCATTACCCGACTCAACACAAACCGATAGCGTAGATAGACAACTCATTAACGCTCCAGTCGCCAAAGGCTCCAGACCAATCTTCTCAGACGAAGAAACAAAACCACATAGTGGTAAGCCCCAAGCATTTGGAACCCTAGAATCAGCATCCTGAGGCGTCTTGAATGAGGAGGATCCCTTCGGTGGCGTACGAGCCAGGTGTTTGAAATCCCAAAGAGACATAATACTTCGGGAAAAGTGATCGATAAAGTGCAGGATAAATGTGGCACCCAAAAAGCCCGCCAACAAAATCAATAAAACATAAAGAAGTACATTCTGTCAATCGAAAAGGTTACCTAGCACCAAAGCTAAACTCATAAAGAAGTACGTTCTGTACCTAAAGGTTCAAACACACCATTAAAGCTCTAAACAAAGTATATAGAGATATAGAGTGGTACAATAATTAACTTCAAAAACATCAAAGAATGTTGTGAGAAAAGAAATAATCTAATATAAAATCGAAGTTTATAATTTCTATTTTGTCAAAGAGTAACCTGAAAGGCTTTTTGTCAGTCATATTTTCAGATAGAAGAATATTTCAAAAGAAGGTAGTTTATGCTAGTGTATCAATCTATACCTTATAGATTCCTGTGGTACAAAAGTTGGATTACGAATAGATCCATATTTGATAGTATTTTTGCACTTTGGTTTTTGTAACCAGATCTATTTACTTAAAAAGAAAAGTATTTTCATAAAGTGAGATTATGATCAAAATATGTCATTATTTTGGATTGCTAAGATTTTTTTTTGTAATCTTGATGATTAAAGTGAAATGATAAATATCGACTCTATTTACTTAAAAAGAAAAGTATTTTCATAAAGTGAGATTATGATCAAAATATGTCATTATTTTGGATTTGCAAAGATTTTTTTTTGTAATCTTGATGATTAAAGGGAAATGATAAATCTCTTCTTCGATAAAAAATAATTGTATATAAACAATTTCGATAAAAAAATTTGTATATAAACAATTTTTGAGATGTATCGAAACTATGATCATCTCAAAAATGAAATCTTTTATTATATAATAAAAATTTATGAATTTTTCCCATAAAAAAAAATTATTCACATCTAATATAAATATACTCTAAGATTAATATTTACTCTCCACGTTTATTTCTTTTTATACCTGCCTCAGCAGGTATATTGTAATCGATCGAAGTCAAACTCCTTTGACTTTGGGTATTAGTTGGTGTCTTTTGAAGCAGTTATAAGGAATTAAAACTGTTTTCCAAAGTATGACTTAGGGGTTTGCAAAATATTTTTTTTAATTTTGTTAAAAAGCTATTTTTGTAAAGAGCTGATTGGTGGATAGGAGATGATGTCAACATTGGGATTTGCTATCAGAACAATTCTTAAACAAAGAAGAACAATAGTCTTTCAGAACCCTCGCGCGAGCTGCTGCCGCACCCCTGCCGCGCTACCATAGATCTCTGCTCGTTCTGAGCTACCAGGCCTCCTAATGGCTGCGCCTAGGGGAGGGCATCCCCCTCCCTCTGCGTCCCCCTCTGATTTAGATGCCTTTCGCAGATTATTATCACCGTTTGGGAAGAAGCCGGTGGCCCGTGCCATCCCGAAATTCATTAAGAAACTGGAATCCATACCTGAAATTGATCTCCCAGCAGAACAGCCCATCAAGGTTGCTCTAGCCTTGGCAAAGAGAGGACTGATTGGCCAATTCATGGGCCTCTGGCCTTTGGAAAAAACAACGGACAACTAGATCCAGAGGAACTGGAGGCCTCTGATAAAGGAAAGTGTCACGTGCTATCCGGTCGGTCGAGGGTTTTTCATTTTCGAATTCATAACAAAAGAGGATCAGGATCTTATATTCAGAAGCGGCCCGTACTTCATGGGAACCCAAGGCCTTTATCTTAACAGATGGACACCGGATTTCAATCCCGAAGTTGATGTCCCTAAGGAAGTTCCAGTATGGGTCAGGATTCCTAACCTCCCGGTACACTGCTGGAATATCCAAGCCCTGGAAAAAGTGGGGAATGTGCTCGGGAGATATATCGATAAAGCAGAAAACAAAGGACAGTACACTTGCGCCAGGATTTGTGTTGAGGTTGATCTTGAAGCAGGGCTCCTTGAAGCAGTCAAGTTAAAAGTAGGAGACTGGCACCACTTCTAAAAGCTTGATTATGAACAGTTGCCATTTAAGTGCCACCTCTACCATGAGCACGGCCACTTCCAAAGAAACTGTCCCAAAATGTAGGACCTAGAAGAGGGAGACGGCTGGCAAAGAGTCAAGAAAGGGAAATCGGCCTCCAAAGCCCAAGAAAAAAAGACCACATAGGACATGCAGAAAAACAATACTCCTTCAAGTTCAAATAGATCTCCCCAAGAAGCCACCAAAGAGATGCCAGTGGTGATCCAAAAATCAAAGGATCCACAAAAGGATAGCACCCCTTCTGGGAAAGAGCCAGCATCAACTAGCGTGGAAGAGATCCCACCTGGACTACATTCCAGCAATAGAGAGGTAGATTCCCATACGCCTTTGGAACCTGGGGAAATACCACTCTTTGAACCAGGCGATCTGAAGGTAGCTTTCCACTCCGAGACCTCCAGGGGAACAAATGAGGAACCTCTTCTCCTTGAAACAGATCCAGGAGAGGATTCGGATGATGGCGACTCCTCAAGCAGCCTGCACACAATTCCTTTTAAAAACTCAAGGGAAAGGAAATCCATAAGAAAGAAAAGGGAGGAAGCATCATATCTGGCCGTACTCAAAGGCTCACAAAAAACCCTAAAAGGAATGCTGAACACCAGATCTAAGAAAGGACCTGCCGCGGCCCCAAAA
The DNA here is from genome assembly GCA_001517045.1 of Pseudotsuga menziesii. Classification (NCBI taxonomy): domain Eukaryota; kingdom Viridiplantae; phylum Streptophyta; class Pinopsida; order Pinales; family Pinaceae; genus Pseudotsuga; species Pseudotsuga menziesii. Next base: position 240,094 of record LPNX011030666.1, on the reverse strand, counting down.
GGGGCCAACCCCTCTCCCAATAGTAATTAATGCGGCACATCTCCTGGAATTGCAGAGGCTTAGGAACCGCCTTAAAAGAAGAAGCTCTGAAAGATCTTGTCCGAATATATAAGCCTGAGATTCTGCTAGTCCAGGAGACGAAACTGGAGGAAGCCTCTCTCCTCCAAGATGGGAAATCATTTTGGAAAAAAGGGCCAGGCATTGCTAACAACTCCAGAGGAGCCTCGGGAGGTATAGCCACTTTTTGGGATACTTCCCTCTATGACCTTGAAGCTGAAGATCGCTCCATGCATTGGGTATTCACAAAGCTAACCCACAAAATCTCCAGCCGAACTGTAAGTCTTTTCAATCTTTATGTTCCTGTCTTGCATGCAGAAAAAAAAGATTGCTGGAATAGCCTTGAATCGTATCTCAACTTGAAGCAGCCTGACAACATCATTATAGCAGGAGATTTGAACATTACTCTAGCTACCAATGAAAAAAAAGGGGGAACTCCTGTTAGGGACCCAGCAAGGGAATGGGTTGAAGACATCATCCTTGGCTGGGACCTTATCGATATAAAGCCAGCTAAAGGGAAGTTTACCTGGACCAATAAAAGGATTGGACCTGGCCATATAGCAGCTCGACTTGATAGATTCCTTGTTCAATCTTCCTTCCTCTCCTTTGGCCTCTTAGCCTCGTCTAAAATCTTACCCCATTGTACTTCTGATCATAAGCCCATTATGCTGGATCTTACCCTAGATCAAGACCTGGGCCCGATACCCTTCCGCTTCAGCCATCTTTGGATCCAGCAAGAAGACTTTTTGCATTTTGTGTCTGATTCCTGGAATACTCATATAAAAGGGTCACCTTCCTTCATCTGGGAAAGGAAAATAAAAAGGCTAAAGCACGACCTGAAATCTTGGGCGAAACTCATCACCTCCCCCATTATCAAAAGGAAAAAAGCGCAAGCTGCCCTGGAAGACCATCAATCACAGATGGAAGATTCTCCTTTGTCGGATAATCTACTGCATATAGAGTGGGCCCTCCAGAAAGACTATTTTTCTACCTGCAGATTAGAAGAGGAGTATATGAGGCAAAAGTCCAGAATTATTTGGCTTCAGAGCGGGGATAAAAACACCAATTACTTCCACAAACAGGCCGAAGCTCGGAAGAATTTTAAAGCTGTCTCAGAAATCAACTTCCAAGGCATTGTGCTTAAAGATTTTGAGGACATAAAGAAAGCTTCCATTTCCATGTTCAAAGATTTATTCATGGCGCCGGATGAAGAACCTCTGGATATCATGTCCATCCCATTTGATCTCATCCCTTCGATGATCAACCCTGAAGAAAACACCCTTCTCACCGCCCCGGTCACTATGAGTGAGCTTAAAATCGCTTTAGAGGCTATGAAGCCAGACAGCGCCCTTGGTCTTGATGGCTTCACAGCTAGGTTCTTCTCTTGCTGCTGGTCAATTATAAAGATAGATCTCCTTAAAATGGTCAGGTATTCTCAAAAGATCAACAAGATAGGAGGAAGCACCAATTCCTCCTTCCTTGCGTTGATCCCGAAAGAAAAGGACGCCTCCAGCTTCAACCGTTTCAGACCGATTTCTTTCTGCAATACCGGGTACAAGCTTATTACCAAGATAATAGCCACCAGGATTAAACGGATCCTTCCTCGGATTATCCCAGAAAACCAAGGCGGCTTCATCAAAGGAAGAAAAATTCTCGATAACATTATCCTTGTTCAAGAAGCCATTCATTCAAGCTGTAAGCGGAAGGAGAAAGGTATGATCATTAAACTTGATTTAGCTAATGCTTTTGACCGTGTTAGGCATGATTTCCTGTTTGCAGTGATGTCAAAATTTGGCTTCTCCCCTGCTTTTATAAGTTGGATCAAAGGCTGTGTATGTGGCCCTTGGATAGCCCCTTTGGTCAACGGACGTTGTACAAGCTTCTTCCAAGCTTCTAGAGGGCTCAGGCAGGGCTGCCCGCTGTCCCCTCTCCTCTACGCCATCCAAGCTTCAGTGCTTAGCTTCCAGCTTAATTTTTGCCAAGAAATCCACACTCTACCTGGGTTAAGAATGGCGAATAATGTTCGATACATAAACCACGCTCAATTCGCTGACGATACTTTGCTGCTAGGTGGGGCAACTGTTCACTCTACTGATCACTTTAAACAAGAACTGGTTCTTTACAAAGAAGTATCTGGCAGCAAAATTAACTTTCAAAAAAGTAAAATTTTCAGTTGGAACTGCTCTCCCAGAGAGTTGAGGGATATTGCTAGATTGCTTGGAATGGAAAGCACCTTGGATTGGGATGGCTTCACGTATTTAGGTGTCCCCATCAGCAAACCCAATTCCAAAGCAGCAAACTGGGAGCCTGTCTTGGATAAAATCAAAGGCAAAATACAAAATTGGAGTGCCAACTGGCTTAATCCTGCAGGGAAATTGATCCTTCTTAAATCTGTCCTGAACAGCATGCCAATATATCAATCTTCAATCTTGCTCGCCCCATGCTCAGTCCTCAGCAAGATAGAAAGCTTAATCAGAAAATTTATTTGGGAAGGTGGGAAAGGAAACGAGAAGAAACTCCATCTAGTCAGCTGGGAAAAGATCCAAAAACCGCGGGCTGAAGGAGGGCTGCATGTTAGGAGCTTAGCCTCCCAAAATCTGGCATTAGGAGCAAAGCTGCTATGGCAAATGATCTCAGGAAATAATTGCTGGACTAAGCAAGTGCTACGCAAAAAATACTTTCTAGGCTCAAGGAAAAGGTGCCTCGATGCTACTCCTCAGCATAGAAATGGCTCTCTGGTTTTCAAACTTTGTATTAAAGCGCTGGCTTCCTTCAAAAAGAGACTCTACTGGGTTCCAGGAAACGGGAAAACAATAAGAATGTGGAAATATTCCATCCTGGGAGACTCCCCTCTAGGGCAATGCCAAGAAGTGAGAAATATCAAACCCTGGCTGCTGGAAAACGGAGCTACAACGCTGTGGGACCTCTCAGCCTGGGAAAATAGCATCTGGATAGGCTGGAATCTTGTTAACCTGCCACCGGAATTAGAAGAAGAAGCAATTAATCTTAAATTCCTCCTTCAAGGAAAATATCCTTTCAGAGAAGGGGCTAAATATAGACGTGGGTGGGGCAGCAATTCAAGCAATTATACAGCTTCAGAAGGTTATGAGAATATTCAGTCTATTCCCTATGTCGCCCCAAATCCAGCGATCTGGAATTTTGTCTGGTCAAGGTCCTTCATCCCAAAAATTGATTTTTTCTGCTGGACTCTAGCCCATAGAAGTATCCTCACTGGCGAAAATCTGAAGAAAATGGGAATGGAAGGCCCCTCTCACTGTCCTCTCTGCAAAAAAGAAGAAGAGACGTCCAAGCACCTCTTGCTGGGTTGCCCCTTCTCCAAAGAAGTCTAGAAAGAAACGTTGAAAATTAATTCTGATATCACACTCCCAGGCACCATCCATGGCCTTCTATCTGATTGGATGAACCTCTTCCCGTTCCATCTATCCAAGAAATCCTTGCTTCAAACTACCTGGAGCTGGGTCTCTAAAGCCATCCTCTGGAAGATCTGGCTTGAAAGAAACAATCGAATTTTCAGAGATAGAGAAAACCACCCCTCCAAAGTTGCCATTCAAGCAAGGGCAATCCTTGGGGAAGCCATTGCACATAACTCTGCTCTGAAAGGTAGCTCCCAGCTCCTCCCGGAGGAATCACAGTGGTTAAATAAAATTGCCCCAAATTCTCAGAGCAATGCTATGCCTGGTCACTCTAGCACTGCTAATTGGGAAATCCGTCTTGATGAACTTGCCTTCACCAGCTGGAGAGAATCTCTAAATGAGGTTTGTCTTTTTTTCGATGGAGCTTCTAAAAACAATCCAGGACGTGCTGGTGGAGGAGGAGTGTTAATCTTAGCCTCTGGTACTATGCTCAGCCATTATGCCTGGGGTCTAGGCTTTGAGTCAAACAACACTGCTGAATTCTGCGGTCTTTTGCAAGGGCTAAGGATAGCCCGCTCCAAAGGGATCACTTCCCTAGTGGTCTTCGGCGACTCAAGGATGCTGATCCAGGCCCTTATAAACCAGAAGAGGCCATCTCAGCTAAAGCTAGCTCTGATCTATCAAAAAATCCTGCAATTAAGCCAAAGCTTCCACTCCATCTCTTTCTACCATATCCTCCGTGGTCTGAATCATTTAGCAGACATTGAGGCCAATAAAGGGGCCCTCTTGAACAGAGGAATCTTAGAAGTGGATGGCCTTGAAAGGAGAAATGATATCCCCTGATATGTGCAGCCCCATGATCTCTAGCTCGAGCTATTACTTTTCAAGCAGTGTACCTCCCTTTTCCCCTCAGTACACTGTGTTTTTCTTTCCAACACTCTATGCTAGCAAGACTCTGCCCAACTCCCCTTTTATTCATGATAACCATTTTTTATCTTCTTGTTCTTCCAACTATCTTTCTATCGTGATTTCTAGCCTCCATATCTTCTATTCCTCACTTGTCTCTGCAATGATCCAACACTGGTTGGCCTTCTCGTGGGCTGATGTCGTGTCTTTCAGGCACTGCTCTGGCCACTCTAACCTTTATTTCCCCCATCTGAATCATCTTTGGAGCGAGAGTAAATCTCTTCAGACCTGTGACTGTCAGATATGGAGAAGCTCGATGAGTTTGAAAATGAAATGGCTTGCATCCGAAATGGAACAAATAAGTAAGAACAGAGCTAGCAGGCATTCTTCCAAGCAAGAGAAGAAAGATCGAATCTACATAATGAATTCCTCAGGAAGATACAAGAAGATACATCAGACTTATAAAAAAACCTTGAATATCTCAAAGAATATGTTCATTCTAGCATCAAATGCGTGGCTATCTCCAAGAAGAACTTCACGAACCTTCTCAATGTGCTAGAGAAGGCGTTCTCCAAGTCGCTGGCAAACGTGGACACCTGTTTCTTTCCATCTTGGAGCTTATCTCTGTTGTTTACTGTTTATTTTTGCTCAAATGGGGCTGCGTCCTCCTTGTATTAGCTACTTAGGACTCATTGAAACTATTTGCTACCGTTATCATCAAGCCGTTGAGAAGAAGTGGATTCTTGAGACTAGTCTAACTCAGAATCTTGGACTGAATCTTTGTCAAAGCATGCGGTAGCTGTTTTACCGCCTCCCTTCTAATCTACTCCTATGTTCTGGTCAAAAAAAAAAACATTGGGATTTTCTATCTGGATTTGAGTTGACATGTGGCAAGATGACATCATAATGATAAAATTAAAAAAATAAAAATTATATGCCATTGCCAAGTGGCACCATCGGAGCCAGCTGTTCTGGGCTCATTCCCACCCAACTCCATGCGACAATTGTCATCTGGATGTTCATTACAGCAGTTGACCTGTTTGAAGAGGCCTGCGTTCGCCATCTTGACAACACCTGTCTCATTTGCTATAGCAGCGATTAGCCGATTACCGCATTTGGTTTCGATTTTGCTATCAGGGCCAATACGCGCCTCACAGATGGGAATTTCATTGCAATCGTCCAAGATATGCTTCGGCTCTGTAGAAAACCAGAGCCGTGCAATCTGCCGTGCAAATTATAAAAAAATGGATCTGGAAAGCTAAAAAGGTCAATTATGTTCTGAAACCCTGAAAACTAAAGAAAAATTATGAACTTCCAGAATAATACTAACAAACCGGGGGGCAGGTAATTAAATTTCCAATTTCAAATGGTCAAAGGGAACCAAACAAACAGGGGCAGATAATTTAATTTCCAATTTCATAGTCAAAAGGGAACCGAACAAGGAAAAAACAAAATATTGCCTATAATAACAGAGTGCAGTCTCAAATGATCATGGACTACAAACTAATTTGCAAACATAGAGCACATAACTCAAATTAAGCTATTAATTAATCAAGAACGAATCTCAAACGATACAGAAGAACGAGATTTATATCAACAGCCCGAACAAAACTCGAAAAAACATCCATTTAAGCTAAAATGACGGGAAAATTGGAAATCATTCTCCGAGGTATAGCTATAACATAGCTGAACAACAAAGTTATCACAGCCAGGGCCGCACATATCTCAAATTTGTCAGAAACCGTTAAATTGAAAGAAAAAAATCAAGGGATATTAGAAAATCATCTTCGATCGGGGGTCATAAACATTGCATTCTTCTTACAAACGTGAAACAAAGCTAAAATATGTCAAATCACAGAACTCGGAACTTTATTTCCACATGCATACCATTTAAACCGAAATCTAACAACGCCGAACAGCGATCGGGGTGAGGAGACCTCAAATTCGGCTCGACGCCATCCAAATAGCGGTAAATGTCCCAGACAATTACATGAAATGACAAAATTCAAGCTCATTTTAAAACAAATATCCAAATTTGATCGATGAAAAACCTGCTGTATTGTAACGAATGGTTCTTTAATGTAATTTAAATCTAGAGGTGTTACAGTGACAGATTATTACCATAGCGAGTGCGATCCAGAAGGTACTGTTTCCATCATAGCGGATGTTATCTGGAAGTCCTGGTAGATTGTCAATGAAAGATTCAATGGTGCCTTTCTTTGGCTCTTCTAACCAGTACTTCTGGAACCAATACCTGTAAAGACAAACAAGGCACCGGCCTCTCAGTTCTGATCTGAATCTTTCATTGATGGTTGAGAGAAATATTATTGCAATTCATACAGTGAAGTTTCACAGAAGACGAGGAAGTCCTGTTTGGCAGAGAGAGCCACTCAGTTGGGGAAGAACAGATCTTTGAGAAGCACGCTGGTTGTCTTGGTGTAGGCCTCGTATTTCAGCAACCGGCCGTGTGGTCGGTACTCCATCAGATCTAACAAATAGTCATGGAAGCCATATTTATACGAAGCATCTGTGAAATAGATTGCCCCTCCTCTGCTTACATCCACTCCATCTGCAAGTCTGCAATAATATAGCCATGTAATCTAGAGGTTTGGTATCAATTTGACAGTGTTAAGAAGTCTATTAAGGATTTTATTTCCAAATATGTTTAATATTCTTAGAAAACAATCTTTTCTACGAATGACATTGCTTTGAACATTCAGAAATAGAACATTATTTGATTCACTTAACCTATATTAACTTTTTATTTTTATAAAGAATCGATTCATTGCTCAAATTTTGAAGTAAAATTTCAAAACAAAAAAGATCTTGATAAAAATGTTACTTCATTTTCAATCCATCTGCTTCGTCTGCAAGCATCTCCACATGGCCTTCTGTGACATTCAACAGACCCTGATTAAAAACACAATGAAAATGAAACATATGAATATGAATATAAAATTGAGGAGACGAGATGATGAAGGGCCAATCATAACCTGATAAGGATCGCAGACTAATAACTCTCCATGGATGCCAAAAGCGAGGCCCAGAGGACGACCTCCAATGTATGTCCAGTTCTCCACATGAACATCAAGATTATCAGGAAAGGAGATTCGTTTGATCCACCCATCGCCACAACCCGTATACAGTCTGCCTTGAGAATCCAAAGCCAGATCTTTAGAGCTGGGGATGAGTCCAGATCCAAGTTTCTGTGCATTCTGTAGCCTCTGGTTGTGGGCGTAAACACCAATTCTTTCAGGAGGAGGAGGAAGGTCGATGTTTGCTGGATCGATTGGAGAAGTTCTCAAGAGAGCATTCCAACCTGCTGCTAAAGCTATGCACAGCACAGCTGCTAGCACTGCTGCTACCACTGCAATGGTGGGATTTGCCATCGAAGAAAGAGAGGGTAAAATGGGGAATGCAGAGTCCGCATAAGAGGGTTAACTCATGGAGCTTTCCAAACCAAAAATGAAAAACCGAAATTCGTCTGAATTCTATGACATAGACCTTGGCCGGATGCTACCTAGTGGAGAGAGGCACACTGCATGACACACACATGGCAATGCACATTAGCTAAGTGTGCAACGTAGGTGCAATAATTTAGTGATTAATTGCATTGCATGACACATGTGGAAGGGCATGTTAGCTAAGTGTGCAACTTAGCTGCAAAAATTGGTGTTAAGTTCTATCAAATTTCAGATGTATTATATTAACGCCTCCAATGATCTGGCATCCAATCTACTACTACGACGTCATGAATCTCGATCCAGGAGCATAGAAACTCTCCAGCGTAATATGTTTATGGACAACATATTAAATTTATAATTCTAGATAAACAAAAGGCAGCTATCGATCCACGGTGACAAAGACGTTGTAACAATCTTGGGCATACACTGCTATTTCAGTGAAACTGATTTATCCCTTTCTTCCATGAATCAAATTCTCCAGATCTACATTACTAAACCCTGCAAAATAAGAATATATTCAATACCAAAAATAATAATGAAAAACCATTTACAAAATAGATAAGAACTATTATTCAACCTCAGTTTATAGTAAAAATAAAATAAAATAAATCTCCCTTTTCCATCACTGAATAATGCTGCAATTCCATGATATTTCCTTTCACAACACTGGAAATTCACAATTTTACGTTTGACTTTGACATGGTAATTTAATCGGTAGATCATCTTTAATCTTTAGATGGTGAACTCTAAAATGTCTCAACGATTTGGTGAATATGCAGGCAAATCCACTTGCGCGATTTCATGCAGTTTGGTGTAACAATCTCGACTTTTCTGCAGCATAATTCTGTGGAAATTAGTTGATGTAGCAGTGTGGAAAACTGTTCTTGGTATGAGGAACAATCCAGTGGCATCTTTCGTACTTGGGCGTTTTATCCTCTTCAGTTGACACGTGAAACATGGTGTTTATGTTGAGCTAAAACGTGGCATTCTCTTGGAATTTTTTTATTAATGCTTCAATCAACAAGTTGTTTCGTAGCTTCATATCTGCAATATGTTGGATATATATTGTTCATGCTCGTAATCTCTGTGATCTGGTATTTTCTGTGATAGTTGTCACCATAAATTTCAATTATCCCACCTTAAACAGGGTTACTTTATTGCGATATGAATTCACGACAAAAT